>OZ020541.1:19594025-19800585 GCA_963971435.1 Lasius platythorax | reverse complement strand
AAATCGCGCGCGCGGGTTATCTTTTATTAATAACTTTTTTATAATGACATCTCTCTCTCTCTCTCTAACCTTATTCTCTCTCTCTTTCTCTCTCTCTCTCTCTCTCCCTCTATCTTTCACACACAAATACACACACATAAATCTCTTTCCGTATCTCTCTTAACCTCATTCTCTCTCTCTCTCTCTCTCTCTCTCTCTCTCTCTCTCTCTTTCTCTCTCTTTCTCTCATCAAATACCAATTGTTTATATTTCTTTAAATTAATTTTTATATTTTTATAATAAAATTTGTTTAATTTACAATGCTTATATTTTTAAAAGATTTATACATACATATATAAAATAAATATCTATAAATATATATGTAAGTTAGTGATAACTATCTATTTAGCGTCGTTCAGTGAGACTGAACTTGGCAGGTGGAATGTTACGGAATGCTCACGGTCGCGATTATAAATTGTAGACACTGATTATTCTGTTATTCAAATCGCGGATAAACGGCCGTCGAATTGTCTACAGGAGGCTATTTACTTATTTCATTCCATTCCGTGACTTTCTCACGCCCGATACATAACGTTAAGTGTGTAAGAAAAATAATAAACGCCTCGCAAATCTTATTTGGTAAGGTATGCGGATATCGTCTCCGGATTGGTTCCAACACCAAAATATGAAACAAATCTGTGTGAATTACAAAGGGTCAGGTGATCGAATTTATACGGTTCCAGTCAGTCTGACGACAATAAGCGACGACAAAGCAGAAATCCTTGTAACTGAGTGACCAAGAGGCATAGACAATTCGTGTACCAAAATTATATAAAATTAGATTATTATTTCATAGTCAAATTAAATTTCTTTTTTTTTGTAAGATTGAAAATAAAATAGTGTTCGTTGTAGAAGAATCTGATCGTTATTTGAGAGTCCTTCGACCCACCGAGAGCTGTTTCCAGCCGAGCCGGCCTTCAACATTAATAAATCTACTTATTAATATTTTTTTATAACAACCATGCTCTTCCATTTCACTCATTTCCTTTATGATGACATTTAATATATCTTCCAGCACTGAAATTTTTTAAATATAAATAGCAATAAAAGAATTAACTAATTAATTATTTTGTTTACTTTTAAGTAATTAATTGTTATTTTTAATTACCATTTCTATATTCTTCCATTTCTCTTAATTTTTCTATTTTATTCTGTCTATTATCATGCTCTTACATTTCACTCATTTCCTTCATGATGACATTTAATATGTGAAACCAGCAACTTAATATAGTCATTTCTAAAATGACTCACGTCAAGAAATATAAAATATTATTACTTATAAAAAATGATTTTTTAAAATTTATCAACGATTTATAAAAAAATGCTTTCACCCAAGAACGCTAGAACTAAAAGGTGATTTTTTAAAAATTGTATATGTGTGTTTGCATGCGTGTGCGTATGCATGCGTGGGTGGGTGAGTGGGTGGAAGTGTAAAACTTCCACATAGCTACTCACATAGTAGCTATGTTTTAATACCAATTTCTAGAAAATCAGTCCACAAATGTGTGATTGCGTGGGTGCGTGGTTGGGTGGATAGGGGTGTAAAACTAAAAAGACCACGACGTCGCCATCTCCGAAAAATTTGAAAAATTTTGGTACCAATTTCGAGAAAATCGGTCCATAAATGTGTGATTGCGTGGGTGGGTGCGTTTGTGAGGGTGTAAAACTAAAAAAGACCACGACGTCGCCATCTCCGAAAAATTAGCAAAATTTTGATACCAATTTCAAAAGAATAGATCCATAAATGTGGAAGTAGGTTAATGAATTTGTGATTGCGTGGGTGGGTGCGTGGATGGTTGGTTGAAGTTGTAAAATTTAAAAAAAACCACATAATAGCTATCCCCGAAAAATTTGCAAAATTTTGGTACCAATTTCGTGAAAATCGGTCCATAAATGTATGAGTGCGTGGGTGGGTGCGTGGGTGGGTGGGTAGAGGTGTAAAACTTAAAAAAACCACATAGTAGCCATTCCCGAAAAATTTGCAAAATTTTGGTACCAATTTCGAGACAATCGGTCCATAAATGCGTGAGTGCGTAGGTGGGTGCGTGGGTGTGGGTGTAAAAAACTTAAAAAAACCACCATCGTCCCCATCCTCGAAAAATAGGCAAAATTTTGGTACCAATTTCGAGAAAATCGGTCAATAAATGCGTGATTGCGTAGGTGGGTGCGTGGGTGGGAGTGTAAAACTAAAAAGGACCACGATGTCGCCATCTCCAAAAAATTTGCAAAATTTTGGTACCAATTTCGAGAAAATCGGTCCATAAATGTGGAAGTAGTTCTCGGTCAGACAGACAGACAGAAAACGGTACTTATACAGGGTGACTCATTTTAATGTACCATCCCCAAAAACTTTTTTATTATTGATTGTAGAAAAAAATACTCGTTTTCAAGAAAATTTGAAAGTGACTAATTTCTTAAATGGAACTCGATTTTTTTTTGAGATAAAAGTTGTAGATCTCGTCGAGACATTTATAAAACACTACCTATAAGTGTCTTTTGCATAAGCCGTTCCAGAGATATGAAACTTCAAAGTTTACAAAACCCAGACTGACTCCACCTGTATTGTTCGTGCAAAAGGATTTAATGGTTGTGCTAAACTCTTACTACTGTAAATTTCTATCCCTACTTTTAGCGCTACCCAGGAACAACGGCGTGGACGTAGTAAGTTTCTGTTCCCTTTGGGGTGCTTGATTTCCGTGAGTCCCCTTGCCTCTCACGTTTGGGGTGCTTGATTTCCGTGAGTCCCCTTGCTTCTCACGTTTGGGGTGCTTAATTTCCATAAGTCCCCTTGCCTTTCACGTTTGGGGTGCTTGATTTCCGTGAGTCCCCTTGTTTCTCACGTCCACGCAATTTCTTATCGCAAATGTTCAAACACACCTCCATTTTGATCGATACATTATGTCACGCGTAATCGAAAATTATTTTCGACTCTTCGCAATGTACCGCCAGTGATATCTCGGAAAGCGCGTTCAATTCGTAATT
Organism: Lasius platythorax; assembly: GCA_963971435.1. NCBI lineage: Eukaryota > Metazoa > Arthropoda > Insecta > Hymenoptera > Formicidae > Lasius > Lasius platythorax. The sequence continues at coordinate 19,797,564 of OZ020541.1, read as the reverse complement.
TCATGTCTGCGATAGTTGTAGGTTGTGGCGCGTACACTTTTTCTTTGACATAACCCCACAGGAAAAAGTCCATAGGCGTGAGATCGGGAGATCTTGGTGGCCACTCTTGGGTTTGACTACCTATTCCAATCCACCTTCTGTGGAATTTTTCGTTGACGTATGTGACGATCAAACGACTCCTGTGGGCAGGAACACCATCTTGCTGCCACCACATCCTACGACGAATGTGGAGATTTACATCTTCGAGGAGATTTGGCAACTCGTTTTGCAGGAATTGCAAGTAAGTTTCCCTATTTAAATTACCTTCGAAAAAGTGAGGTCCAATTACATGGGTTCCGATAATGCCACCCCAAACATTAATCGACCACCGATGCTGGTGCTTTACGCTTTGCTGCCATTGTGGATTGTTGTTAGACCAATAATGGCAGTTGTGTCGGTTCAGTTCTGCTCTGTTGTTAAATGTTGCTTCATCTGTAAACAGAACGTGTGTAAAGGAAGATTGGTTCGTCCGATATTGATTTCTAGCCCAGTTGCAAAATTGAAGCCTAAGGTTAAAGTCTTCAGCTTGGAGCTGCTGTGTCAAAGTAATGTGGTAGGAGTGGAATTTCTCTAATCTCAATATTCGACTTACCGTGCTTTGTGGGATACCATGCTCGTTTTGAATCATCCTTGTCGAGATGTGGGGATTTTGTTCTACTGCTGCCAGCGTCACCAAAATCTTATTATCTTGTGGGCCAGTCTTCTTCCTGTTACGTTTTAAATGACCCTGTTGAGCCCGACGAAGCAATGCTTTCATAGTTCTGCGCGTTGGGTGTCGTCTGTCGGGATACCTTGCGGCATACATCCTTTCCGCTGCTTTCATATTGTCATTGCACAACCCGACTATTTTTATCATGTCGACTATTTTCTCTGGATTGTAATCCGCCATAATTAGTAAAGTAATGAATAATCGAATATTGCCTAAGCTTTTTACATATGGTAATGAGATGAAGGAGGTGGTGGTGATTCTATCATTATCTATGCTCAGGTTATTGATAGAATTTTTAAAAGCATTGGGTTTAACGTTGTACATAACATACCAAATAAACTAAATAATGTAATTAAACTTGGGAAGGACAGATTGCCCATCGATAACAAGACCGAGATAGTTTACCAAATCAACTGTAAAAATTGTAAGTCTTCATACATTGGACAAACGAAGAGACATTAACGACTCGCGTTAAAGAACACTTTAATAATATTAAAATGCATTCTAGCAATCTTTCGGTCATCAATAAACATAAAATTCAATTTAACCATGACTTTGACTGGGTAAATCCCAAGATTTTACATAATGAAAAACATGTTAGAAAAAGAGAGATTGCTGAAATGTTCTTCATCAAGAAAAATAACAACACTTTAAATTTACAAAAGGACACAGACAATTTAAATAACATATACGACTTAATAATGAAGTCCTCTCAGTTCGTCTAATGTATTTGACGTGTATGTCTATCTGACACAATGAATTTTCTATCTTTTGACATCTATAAGTATAATTATATTTCGCAAGTACATATCTATTTTTCAATATCTTATCTTAATCATTCGTTACTACTATTTGTAATATTAATTGTTCTTCGTTCTTTTTTATATGATTTATAGATCACTTGATAAGGACCTAAAATTAAGGTCGAAACGTTGTGATGTGCACTTAATAATAAATAGAATTTGCCAGTACGGTCGAGAGAATTGTGTTCATTTTTTAATAGATAAAAAGAATTACAAGATTCTTTAAGACGGAACGGACGACGGAACTGTGTATCGAACGTTCATAGTCAACAATACTAAAATGTTAAGTTAATTGACTTATTTAAATATTCTTACGATATATATAACTCACAATTTGACTAGTTTTATCATTTGACAAAGAATTTTTAATACTTTAACAATATGACAATTATACAAACAAGGTTGGCACTTTACATCACGATGACACGGACAAACACAACATACCATCACCAACACACGTTACACAGGGTGAGTTATTACACGAACAACGAAACTAACACACGATGTAACCTTAAAAATGTTGCGTCAAAAACACCAGCGCTTCGCAAACATTTTGTAACGGTTCACTCTTCCCGACGCCGCGGATCAGGCTCGCCGGTGCCAGGATTCGGGAGAAGGGGGAAACTCGAACTCGCTTTCCTTTGTCGATAATAACGATTCTTTATTATCAGCTTATTAATGTACAGAAGGCAGGCCAGCAGATGGCTGTCAAGCAGTGTTCTTAATCCTACGTACAGCAGGCAAGCAGTAAGCTTACAACTAGGCAGGGGGGTATATACAAGCGGGGAGCAACGCAGAAGGCGTGCGAGCAAGAACCGACCGAACGGTTTACAAGCAGGCGAACTTATAGCTATGCGTAATGTCTAAGCGGGGAAGCCACGCAGAAGGCGTGCAAGCAGGTAAACTTACGACTACGCGGAATGTACAACGAGAAAGCCACGCAGAAGGCGTGCAAGCAAATAAGCTGCCGAGCAGCGGTCAAGCAGGTACTTATGACTACGCGGAATGTACAACGAGGAAGCCACGCAGAAGGCGTGCGAGCAGCGGTCAAGCAGGTACTTATGACTACGCGAAATGTACAACGAGGAAGCCACGCAGAAGGCGTGCAAGCAGGTAAGCTGCCGAGCAGCAGTCAAGCAGGTAGACTTACGACTACGCGGAATGTACAACGAGGAAGCCACGCAGAAGGCGTGCAAGCAGGTAAGCTGCCGAGCAGCGGTCAAGCAGGTAAACTTATGACTACGCGGAATGTACAACGAGGAAGCCACGCAGAAGGCGTGCAAGCAGGTAAGCTGCCGAGCAGCGGTCAAGCAGGTAGACTTACGACTACGCGGAATGTACAACGAGGAAGCCACGCAGAAGGCGTGCAAGCAGGTAAGCTGCCGAGCAGCGGTCAAGCAGGTAAACTTACGACTACGCGGAATGTACAACGAGAAAACCACGCAGAAGGCGTGCAAGCAAATAAGCTGCCGAGCAGCGGTCAAGCAGATAGACTTACGACTACGCGGAATGTACAACGAGGAAGCCACGCAAAAGGCGTGTAAGCAGGGAAGCTTAAATCTACACGGAATGTATGTATAAGCCGAAGCGGAACCAGCGACCGGATGCTCCCGGCGTCACAGCGAGTACGCCCGCTGTCTGGTCTTAACGGCGTCGGAGAAGCGGTAGCCAGCAACCGGGTACTCCCGGCGTCACAGCGAGTACGCCTGCTGCCTGGCTTTAACGGTATCGGAGAAACGGAACCAGCGTCCGGGTACATCCGGCGATACAGCGAGTACACCCGCTGTCTGGTAGTCTGGGATCCGGAGTCGCAGGAATCGGGATCAGGACTGGTGGCGATACGCTCGCCGGCGTGCCTTATATACCCGGCTGCGCGTGGTGGGGGTGGTCCCTCCGGTGGGGGCCACGCCCACTGGTGTCGGCGTTTGGGGGGCGCCAAAGGCGCCGAGCCTCGCTTTTCGGGCGGATGGTCGGCCCGAGAGGCTGTCTAGTAACGAGGCATATGGTGCCTCGTTACAATTTAAAATAAAATATGACATATCCATAATTTAAATGTATCCATTCGTTCACGGCTGAAAAGGCACAAGTAAGTGTCGAAACGTTCCGTCTTAAAGAATCTTGTAACTTTTTATATAATAATAAAGTTAATTACTATGAAAACACCCATAATTGCTCGTTATAAGCCTAATTCTTACCAATCTATGTTTTATAACACGAGCTAATCTATTATAATATTGTTAATATTTATTAATATTGTATGTATCGTTTATTGATTCCCCTAAGGGTTTTCAAGGCGATTTTAAGGGGCGGTCCCAAACCTTTACAAAAGTATAAAAAATCATTTCCCTTGCGACCTGGCCATAAGCGATCCTTGCACACTCATACCTCCCTCTTTCGACTCCCGTCCCTCTTCCCACTTCCCTCCCTCCTTATTCCCTTTTTCTTCTCCCTGTATTTTTCTTCCTTCTTCCCTCCCCCTCTCCCCTCTGGCTTCCTCCTCCTTCTGCTTCTCCCTTTCCTTGCATCCTGACGTCCCTTTCTGCCTCTCTCTTTCAGCTTTCCTTCTTCTTCCGTCCTTCCCTTCTGATGCAAAAGACTTAGCTCGCCTTTACCTCTATAACACAAGAAACAAAACAGAAAGAACCCTTCCCCTCTTTTTCCCACCTTCTTCTATCCCTTCCTCTTCTTCTCACTCACTTCTGTCCTCCTCCTATCTCTATACCTAATCAACTCCTCAACCTCCTTTTCTTCCTTCTTCTCCTCTAAACTCTTTCCTTCTCCCTCCATCTTTTCTCTTCTTCATCCCAGTACCACTCTTTATCCTCTATCCAAATCTCCCAGTTCGTTGTCTCAACCCTCCTTCCCATCCATTTTTCTAACCTAGCCTTCTCCCTTATTTTCTATCTATATCTTCTTTCCTCCATCGTCAAATCTTCATCTATCTTAACCCCCCACCTCTTCCATATCTCCCCCTTTTTCTCCCCTAGCTCTTCTTTATCCCGCTCCTTCTCCAATTCTACTAATAAAACTATCTCCCCCCCTCTCCCGTCCTCTCCTCCACCCCCTTAACCCTACCCTTTTTTTCCTAAAACTTCCTCTACTATCCACTCCATCTCCATTCTTCTTTCCTCTCTGTTCTCTTCTTCTATTCCCCTCCATATCAAGTTCTTTTTTCTCCTTTTTCTTCTTTCCTGTTCTTCTTTCTTTTTTATCTCTACTCTCTCCCTTACCTCTTCTCTTCTTTTCCTTTTTTCTTCTAATCTCTTCTCCGCTTTTCCCAATTCTTCACCATTTCCTCCCTTTCTTCCTCTTCCTCGTCTTCAGCCTCACTCCACCAACTTCCCTTCTCCTTCTTTTTTTCCTTCTTTCTTCCCTAGCTTACATCCCCTTTTTCCGCTATCTACTCTTCCTTCTGCTGCCTCTTCCCTCTCCTCTCTTCCCACTGTTCCCTCGCTTCTACCCTTTACCTCCGCTCCTTTTGCCACCCTCTCATTTTCTGTTCCTTCGCTATCCATTTCCTCTTTCTCTGAAACCACTCTACTCTCTTTTCCCACCTCCTTCCTCCCTAACTCATTTTCCTCTTCGATCTTTTCCTTTCTTTCCTTTTCTCTCTTCTTCACATCTAGCCTCTCTCTTCTCTCCGTCCTTCTCTCCTGCTCCTCCTTCTTCAGTCTTTCTGTCTTATCTCTTTCTCTCTCCTCTCTTATCTTCCTCTCCATTTCCTTTTCCACTCTCAATATCCACTCTTCCTTTTTCCTCTGTTCCAAACTTTCTTTCTTCTCTCTTTCTCTCACCTCTCTCTTCCTTCTCTCCTTTTCCGCATTCACTTCGAGCTCCTCCATACTCTCCCGCTCTTCTCCTCTTTCCTTTTCTACTTTCTCTTACTCTTTCTTTTCACTTATCCTTTTTTCCTTATCCGCACTCTCCTTCCACATTTCCTTCTTGACATCCTGTCTCTTATTTGACACTTCTGTCACTTCCTTTCCTGTTTTTTCTTCCCTCTCCCTCTCTCTCACATTCTCCTCTTTCCTCATTTTATTAGTCCCCGCACTCTCCTCCGTCCCTTCAACATACTTCCTAGTTGCCCTTCTTCCCTCCTCATTTCTTTTTCCATCCTCTTTTCTCTTCCGTGTGACTTTCCTCTTCTTTTTCACCTCTCACTTCTCCTTTATTGCCCCCTTTGTCTCGACCTCCTCTTTCCCTTCTTTCCCGATGCACTCTAACCTCTCCCTTTCACTTTCACTTTCCTCTTTTTCCGCCCACTCACCGCACTCAATCTTAGCCACTTCAGTTCCTTCCGAATCCCTTTCAGTCCTCTTCTTATCCCACTCAGCTCACTCACTAACCCCTCCTTCCAGTCCATCATTTCCTTTATCTCTCTACTAGTCTCGCAAAACTTTCCTTGTCGCGCTTGCAACCTTTCCTCTCTACTACGCAATCACCACTAATCCGCCGCGACACGTGTTCCACGCACATGTCCTGCCGGCGTTCCTGTGCCGCCCTCATCCGTATCATTCTAGCTCTCCGCCGATAATATCCTCTATCCTCTTCATATCCCTTACTTATCGACTCCATCTTTTCCTTAGTTCTTCTTTCTTCTGCCCACTTCCTCGTCGCTACCATCTCCCTCTCTCATCTCTTTGCTCCGAAAAACCCTGATTCCAAATTTCCCGACTCCTTTTCACCCATGAAACTTCTTTCCTTCTGCTTTCCCATAGCCCCCTCCATTTCCTCGTACTCCTCCAAACCTCCTCCACCCACTCCTCTTCCCACACATTTCTCACTTTCCTCTGACGTCTCTTCCTTTCCCGAAAAACTTTCACTCACACGCCACACGACTACTCCCTGTAACTGCCATCTTCCCCCATATTTATTAATATTATATTTATTAATAATTAATATTAATATTTATTGGAGCGAAGCTCGATTTACCCCCGACTTTTGCATTTCAGTCTACACTCTACTCCTCCGTATCGGAAGTATCTAACGACACCGAATTTTGCACACATATGGAGACACGCATTAAGATGGTTTTTATCGAAAAAAATTTTTCAAAATATTCACAAAAAGTTATCAATGGAAAACTTTTACATAGACTTGCAATGAAAAAAGTTTGTAAGCAACGAAGCACGTAAAATAGAATTTTCCGATTTGTTAGAAAACGGGCAAACCCATGTCAAAATTTTTTCTAATGCTTTTTTACGCAAATCTAAGCTATTATAAGACTCGGATGTAGTTCTAGATTGTTCTATGGACAGAGCTTTTTGTCTTCCACATCCCAGATACCACCAAAACAGATGGTGACATTTTTAATTTTAATAACACTGACGATCAAAAGGGCGTTAATTTTTTTAAATATTCTGTATATCTCTCAAGGACGTTTCCGAACAGTTTCAGTGCGTGACTAGAGATCTCAATATAAAATCATCTTATATAAATTTTCAGAGCGACACAGAACAACTTGACGATATCTATTTACCCGCTATCAATAACATGAAAAAAAATGTACCGGTTCGGTTTTTGTTTATATTTTATTATTCTTATTTTCGGCATATTATATGACTTTTAATGTCAGTATCTGACATGTTCGTCTCGCGGCGCGCTGTTTCTGCCTCATCGAATTTATTGTGAGTGTTAAGACTTATTAATTAAATTTCTATTCTCTCAAATTTTCCGTTATATTCTCGTATTATACTGTCTGTATCTTTCTATCTATAAATACTGTTCGCCGAAATCACCGCATCTTCGATATACCCGTGCGGCATGTTTACGCGTTTTGTCGTGCTTCGCCCGTCCTACCGCCCGCGCCCCTTATCATCGCCCGTCAGTTGACTTGATTTATACGGTGTATAAATCGAAGTTAACTGTCTTGTCTTCGATCGACATTCGTCCGAGTATCATCGCGCTTTAACCGCCTTCTTTCGTTATCGAAGTTCTATTGTGTGTTCAATCTTACATCGTTACATCAACTCAGTGCACATTTAATCAACCTAACGTTTCTATATTTTTTTGTGTGCAACGATCCTTTGTATCTCTTAACAGTGAGTTATTTTTATTTGCATAATTTGAAAAGATAAGCGTGATTTTTATTTGTAAAACCACTTTCTATCTTCTACATTTATCTATCAGTCATTATTCAATATTTATAGATACTGAGGATGGTCCCATATAAGAACCGAAATGTCTAATACTGAATAAAGAATTATTTTTGGCACCTTACCACACACCAGTGCGTCGGCTCTCAATTGTTTTCTTCACCTTTATAATTATTTTGGAGTAAATTGTAAGTTCTTTCGCTTTGCATCTTTCAAAAAACTATAAACAGGAGAAGAAATAATGCCGAGACCACGTCGATCGAATCTGGGTAGACGAACTAATAACGCTGTTACCATCGACGACAAGCTGTCGGTAGGGATAATGCTCGAGTACAACCACCGCCTAACAGCGATCTCCACTATCTAGAATCTTTTTATAATTATTCAGACTCGATTACTTACAAGCGCTGCGACAATTGTAAAAGATTAAAACTCACTGCTTGCGCTGCTGCGAATTATTCGGCGTGCGCAAAAAATTACACCAAATTCACTGCTGCGAATCGCATGGCGTCTGGGATTGTACCTCTGGAACTTCAAGATCTCTCAGTTACCGAACAAATGTTGATTGCTCGCGTCCATCCTGTAATGACATATCAAGTACGTGCCAACGGTCGTCCCGGTCAGTATCGCTACAAGGGGAACATCGTCAACATCGAACAGGATATTATTGAGATTGCGACAAGACTGCCTAAAACTCCATCACATCTCAATATTATCATCATGCAACGCAAGGTGTGTCAGGTCATAGCAATTTTTGTGTTCGAAGGAATAAGGTTCTTAATGCGTTACGCTGGCTACAGGTTAATAATCCCTACTATCGTGACATTCAAATCGCTGATGAGGTTCTGGAAAGCTTACCAATCGATGGTAATATCTCTCAGGATTTACACTACATAGACGAAGGTGGTGTATCAAAGGAGGATATTGAAGACGACGACTGTTGAAACTGCTGTTCCCATGCAGCAACAGCAGCGACAGCAATCTGTTCTCGAGCATGCGATTCAATGGCCAACTCTGGTAACTCTTTTCCAATTAATGAGTACCGAACCGAAGGTTATTTGTCCATGGCTTTTCCTCATCTCTTCCCTGATGGCTGACTATACCGACTTCAGACGAATAACTAAATTGTCATACAGCGAATGGACAAAATTCTTAATAGAATATCATGATCATCGTTACGCCAAAGATCCACGCTTCAGGTTCCATGCTTTAAACACTATGCAAAGGCATGAATCTATAATGCGAAGCGGTGTGTTTGCGAAAAAGAACGATTTCACTGGAAATATGGAGCAACTTGCTGTTGAGTACAATCGTAATCATAACATCGTTAATAAACTACTGTGTTGGGCATCGAAAATATGAGGTTCAGCTCCTTACTGGTATCAGCGCAAGTTGGAATTGCAAGCCATAATTAGCCAGCTAGGTGTTCCAACATTGTTCCTTACTTTGAGTTCTGCTGACCTCTGGTGGCCATGTATGTATCGCCACTTAGGAGTCAGTCCCGGCGATCATTCAGAAAAAGAACTCTCTAAAATTATGCAAAGAAAGTTGAACGAAAATCCTCGAGTCGCTGATGAATACTTCGCAAAACGAGTTGACGAGTATATGAAAATATTGGGTAAAAATTCAACATTCAAGATTTTTGGTGGCGTTTCGAATATCAGCACCGTGGAAGTCCTCACATTCATGCTGTTCTCTGGATCGACGGAGCTCCTGATGTTCGGACATTTGATTCTCAATCGACGGAACAACTTGCGGTTTTCAGACAGTATTACGATTCTTTGGTTTCAGCAATCAATCCTAACATTAACGAACCTCCTGCTGAGCATCATCCATCTCGTTTACAAGTTAGCGAAATCAATCTTATGAGTAACCAACAACATGCTCAATTACTCAATCGCGTACAACGCCATACAAGATGTGGCACGTACTGTCTTCGTGGACGTGTTGGTCACCAAAAATGTCGATTTAACTTTCCTAAAGACCTGCTTTCAGATTCTAAGCTCGAGAAAGATGACAAAGGAATATGAACGTTTACTCCTAAAAGAAATGATTTTTTGCTTAACGATCACAACACCTTCGTTGCTGTGTCCTGGCGCGCAAATACTGATTGTAAAATCATAGCATCTGAATACACTATAATCAATTATTTGTCAAAGTACGCGTCCAAAGCGAAACCGCACTCTAGCAATTACAAGCAATTTTTCAATGATATTGTATCTTCATCAACAGCAGAAACTCCAGCGAAACAAGTTTTTTCACGTCTACTTATTAGGATTGTCGGTCAACGTGATATTTCTGCTTGTGAGGTAATGCATCTTTTGAACGGTGAACCACTTTTTCACTGCAGTCGTCTGGTTTTAAAGATATACATTGGTTCGAATGATTACGTTCTTAGTCCAAGTAATGATGATGATGATTTTGTTCCTCAAAATATTTTTGATTTTTACAAAAATCGTTCTGCCCAACTAGAAAACATGACTCTCCGCCAATTTGCATGCGACTATCACATAGTGAGGAAACGCTTGATTAAATGTCGAAAGCAACGCGTGCTACAAATTATACCAAAAGTGATTATCGGTGTCTCCGATGAACAAGACGAGACTTTTTACAAACAACGCGTAATGTTGTTTAAGCCTTGGCGAGACGTTGATTCACTTAAATCTGAGAATACATGGAAAAACACATATATTTCGTCAGGTATTAATCTGTGGGAGCTTGCTGATGAATCTTCAGATCATGACGATGACACTGCCGTTGTTGAGACGCCAGAAAATGAGTCTTACGAATGGATGCAATTGGCAGCTGCCCAACCTTTGCAGCCAATTTCTGACACCGATATTTGTTATCGTAATATAGATCGTGAATATGACTGGTATCTTTCTTTTGATAAATATCCTGATATACTGAACCAGTTAGACTTCATTAAAATAAACAAAGACGCCTTTTCGGACGAAAGAGAAATACAAATCGAGAGTATCAACTTCAATCAGCATCAACAGCAAATTCTGAACTTTCTACATGACCAACTTCAAGGCAACACAGCTCATAAGCTCACGATTGTTCAAGGCGTAGCGGGGAGTGGAAAATCATGTGTCATGCGACAAATGATATGTGATATTGAAGCTGTTTGTGGCTCAAACTCTGTTTTGTTAATGGCTCCAACTGGGATCGCAGCTAATAATATTGACGGGTGCACAATTCACTCTGCACTCAGTTTAACGCAGACAATATCCGGTCAAATACGTGATCTAACAGGAGAAGCTGAGCGTAAATTCCAGAACAAATTCAGTTCTATCCGTGTTGTTATTTGCGACGAAATGTCCATGGTTGGTTTAAAAATGCTATCTATGATTGACCAGCGATTACGTCAAGCATATCCTGAGAAACAAGATATTGAATTTGGTGGAGTTATGTTCTACTTCTTCGGTGACTTTCAGCAGCTACCGCCTGTTGGCGATACGTCTATGCTTGGAATACCTAACCCTACAAACATGTATTCGGTTCGCGGAAAACTCTTGTTTAAAAAATTTAAGAAGGTATTTTTGTTAAACCAAGTAATGCGTCAAATAGGAGACGATCAAATCATTTTCCGTGATACGCTTGACCGTCTTGCTAATGGGTGTGTTACGCCTGAAGATTACGATTTTCTAAGCTCGAGATTCGTTAACAGCGTTGTGAATGCTAAATACGATTTTAAGGATTGCTTGCGAATAAAGGCCCGTAAAGATGAAATCGTCATTTATAACGATCATAAGCTGCGTTCACTTGATTCACCAATTACAGTAATCCGAGCTTATCACAACAATAAAACGTCAAAACTAGCATCAACCGAGGACGCACATGGCTTACAAAGCACACTTCGACTGGCTTATGGCTCACGAGTTATGCTTAATCAAAATTTGTGGACTGCTCAAGGGCTGTGCAATGGAACACTAGGAACTATTATCGACATTATATATCAACCTACTGATGAAAGAAACCATCTGATAGAAATACCCATTTGTGTTCTCATCAAGTTTGACGGTTACACATAACTCCTTATTCAGCTTGTTTTACTAAGAATGGAACTTCTTGCGTACGCAAACAATTTCCTATTGCAGTTGCATACGCGATATCAATACATAAAAGTCAAGGGATTACATTGGACAAGGCAGTTGTTGACATTGGCCCAACTGAATTCAGTCTTGGACTATCTTATGTGGCATTCTCTAGAGTAACATCATATCAAGGTCTATTAATTGATCCTGCATTCCCAATTACTCGTTTGTTGAGCATTAATAAAAATTTAGGATGGACTCTAAAGCGAACTGAAATGGAAAAACTAACTTCTGGTTTAACTTAAACACCGTTTAACAATTAATTGTTAATTGTTCTAATAAAATCTATTAAATCTAATTTTCCTGTGTATTTTACTATATTGCTTATATCTATTGAAAATCGTTAGATAATATTGAGAAAAAGATGAATTTTCCGTGAAAAACTGTTCTATCATGATGGAAAAAGGTGATTCTAAGTATAAGTTATTAACATTTATATTGGCGTAATAGACAATCTTTGTAGACAATGGAATTGCTTCGCTCCAATTATTGGCTAGAACTAGCCGACCTAGTTAATATTTTTTAATATTTAATATTTATTCATTAATAGAATGAATGCACGCGGCTCAGCCACGTTTCTTAATGGAAAAAAAGAAAAGGATGACAGCTCGATATTGGAGCGAACGATACGCCGATAGAGACAGCGCGGTGTCCTATAGCTTTCTCACCCGCACTCTCTCCATTCGAGCGTCGAGTGAGTGAGACAGCTATATGGACACCACTAACTGGCCACTAACTGGCATCACGTCTTGCATTGCTTTCTTTCTCGATCGTGCGATTTGCGAAAAGGATGCAACATCGGAGTGCCTCCTACCAATTTCTCTTTCGCTGCTTGATCTCCTCCGCGCTTTAAGTGACACATACGTCGCGCTTCGTGTGTATGCGTGTGACACTTTCGACTGTCATACACATACGCATACATTTACCGAGGGACTCCATTCCTGCCGGTGCGTGTACATTTCTTGAACTAGTGCAACCAGTGCAGGAACAGAAAACAAACCTAATAAATACACGCCTACACGTTCGCTACATACATACAGTCCGTTCGTACATTACACTGTAAATACACGCATAAACGTTCGTTACATACTGTCCGTTCGTACATTACACTGTAAATACACGCATACACGTTCGTTACCTGCGCACTGTCCGTTCGTGCATTACACAGTGCTTCGTTACATGCATACTGTCCGTTCGTACGTTTCACTGTAAATACTCACGTATACATTTGATACATGTACATTGTTCGTTCACACATTATATACGCACACTGCAAATATTCATATATCCACTCTCAACACATTGTACATGCACTCTCACATTTAATCGAATAAAACATTTGTCAACTCGAAACCACGTCTGCTGTCTCGCTGATCTTTTCACGAGCCCTGATCCCGTCTGAGCAAATCCGAGCCGAACTCGCGAAAGCGGCACGTTACAAATCGATAGATGAAAATGTTTTGTATTAGATGGAGAAATTGTTTCTTGCAGTTCACGCAAAAAAGAAGTACGTACATTATATTTGGTAATTTTATTATTGAATTTAAATATCATACACAATCTAATATTTTAGAAGTAAATTTTATTCTCAAGATTTCATGTGAACGGAAAAAACGAAAATCTTATTGCGTCTTGCGACATGGAATGTTCATTTACTGCACACAAGATGATTTTCTCAGACAAGCGTCACAAATTTGTAACGGTGCAACAAAGCACCGTTCCTAGGCTTTGAATAAATATACTAGTCTGGCTTTCTTTCTTTCTTTCTCCTGCTCTCTCTCTCTCTCTATTTACTATATTGAAACTTTTCTCTCGCACGTCAAATTTAATTTACTCTTCATACGTTTTTCGTTCTACATACTTCTCATAATTCAATCTTAGGTAGGGTCGAGTTAGAGTTAGGCTAGATCTTTTTCGACTAAACGACTAAAATGACTACATTTATCGAATCGACGATAGGAAATTCGGATCTATGGGAATCGAAGGACATTCGAAAGGCATATAAAAAAGGTCATATACATTTTTGGTTCACAACCAATAGTATTCGACATATCGTTGTTTATAGTTTTTAAGGTTTCTTCGAAATATCTCGGTTTCTAAGGGAGATGAAGGAACTGAACCAGGGGGATTGATGAAGTACGAGAACATCTCTTACGACGCAAAAACGGATCACCGTACGACCAATACTTTCGGAGATACGGAGAGTCAAAGTTTTCTTCATTTTTCCAAAATAACTCGAAAACGACGAGCCGTGGGAGAAAATTGCATAGAAACGTTTTTATAGGACTCGACGAGAACTATAGGATGGTGTAGATTTCGTTCTCCTCCGTGGTACCGTTTACGAGATACTGGCATTCACCTCATTAAGGGTTGAAGAGGATGAGAGGGTGAAACATGTTTTCAAATGCATTCAAGGAGCTCTACACGATGGTACTGGTTCTATATTTTTGTCCAGCACCGTTTAAGAGATACGAGCATGCATCCCCTTAACGGGAGGGTGCTAGGGAGTGGTAGTTAGGTTGTGACCGGACAAGCACTGTCGAGTCTTTCAATTTCACTTACCGATCGTTGAAGATCAATGGGTTCGTTTTAACGGTCGCCAGTTGCTTTGGCCTTTACAAGCAACAAGGTTTTGGTCGATCCTTCGCGCTGCCTCAGCGTGTTCAGGCTCCTCGACGAGATCTCAATTTCCTCGTTGGCTGCGAGAAACACAGGACTTACGACGCATCCGGGTTCTTCCCTATCCTTAATAATCCTTATGTTCTTGTTTACAGGTATCCTTCTGGTGGACACCATCGGATTCTTCGTTTGGATCAACGGATAAAATAGAACGGACCAGACTTTCTCGGGACCATTCGAGAAGAAGTTGTCGCCAGGCAAGGATTCGGCTGGTTTATAAATGATGCACATTCGTTTCAGTCAAAATATAATATATTTATATATATATTTTTAACGACATTGCACAGTTCACTTTACAACGCTCAGAGGCCATAGTGGATCATCGTGATCCTCGCGCACACGCCACAATTACGGTCGCGCGCTTTACACTACACGTATCTACATATTTACAGTTTATACATTTTGATACGGACCCGCTTCAACGCGTCGTACATATCGCGAGATTACCGATTGCGATTTCGAGTGTCGTAGTTCCACTCTCTGACTGTATCAACTCAACTCGACTCGACTCCATGAATGCATGACTGCATGACTGCATGACTCTTCCGCCGAGTGTCGCGTTATATACTCGGCCCGGTGATGGTCTCCCCTCCACTGCACCGCCGACCAATGGGAGCGCGCGGAAGCGGTAGCTGCGCCGCACCAATGAGCTTTCGCGCCTCGACGCGTTACGGTCGTTGCTATTTCTCATGAGAAATTCTTACAACTAATAATTATCGCTTAAATTAAATAAGGCATGTACACTATATATACATATTTACATCTATATACATACAATGCACATAAGTTGTTATATTAACAAATAAAATATACATATATTCGCGCGTGAATCACTGTTCCGCGCGTTCGGCAAACCAAAACAATAGCTAATTAATTACGCATGCCGGTTAGAGACTAATTAACATGCGAGAAGCGATAATTATTTAATAATAGATTATAATACGCGCGTTAACGGAATCCATCTTCGTTACGCGCTCTTAGCAAACATAAAAGGATTATAACACGCGCGTTAACGGAATCCATCTTCGTTACGCGCTTTACAAACGTAAAATATATTAATAAGTGATAATACGCGCGTTAACGGAATCCATCTTCGTTACGCGCTTTTAGAAACGTAAAACATATTAATTAATGAGTTGCGCGTTTACTCGTAACACGCGCTTGCAATTACAATGCTAGAATAATCAAAAATAATAATACACGCGTTGATTTGACTCACGCGTGTTCCGCTATGGTTATTATAACTAAAAATAATAATACACGCGTTTCTTCGACTTACGCGTGTTCCGCTAAGGTTATAATTAGTAGAAATTGTAATACACGCGTCTCTTTGACTTACGCGTGTCTCACTAAGGTTATAATTAAATATCCTTGTTCGCGACATCTTCGCCGCGTCTCGCGTGCATTCGCTTTTCTCGCGACAACGTTTAATTATCGCTTATCGGGCAAATGATTTAAACGATTAGATAGAACGGATCGCTCGTTATACCTGTTTGTCTTACCTCGTTGTGCATGCAAGTATATACACCAATTACTTCTATCGGCGATAATTAACGAATTTAATCAAAACTTAAATTATTAGTGATAACTCAGTTTGACCGGTATATTTACATGTATTTACATACGCTACATGCAAATATAAACATAAAAGAGACTTTACGGTCATTTGGAAAACTGATTAACGGAAATAAGCTTGAGTGCTCGTAGCTCAACGCGAACTGGTTTTTCATATATATTACGACTAATTATTAGTAACTATATGTATGAATAGAACGAAAACCTATAATTATATTATTATATTTTATTTACACAGGTACTCAGGATACCTGGATTGCGACATGCTCTGTCGCCTCCGTTTTCACTGCAACGTCATCCTCTCAGTCTCCGGCTGTCGTCTGCTCACCTGCGGAATCTGCGGTACGAATGATAAGAGGATCATCCGTCTTGCAACCTGGCACCGGTTGCAAGATTAGGTTAAATCAGTTTCATTTTCTCTATGAAAAAGTTCCTTTGGGTAAAAGTCGTATCTCGCTCGGTTACGGAGTTAGAAAGTCTAGATTGTCGAGGGGGCGGAGATCATCGGCTTTTGTTTGTCGGTTTGATGGAGCCATTTATCTGCAAATATATTTGCATTAAGACCTAATAAGATCCTTAGGTCGCAAAATACAAAATTTTATCTGTACCTTAACAATCGAAGAAAGTTTGGGTGGCCGTTTCCTCGTGGATTTAACGCTGCGAGCGACACAATAGGAGGCGACAGAATTTGGTATGAGTTCCAATTCTGTGTTATCGACGATTATCCTATTTTTGCGTTATTTCAAATTGACTTAAAATGTAATTTATTTTGCGACTTGCCGGTGCAAAATATTTACGAAAAGGAGAGCAGATTACGCGCGTGTTTCAGTGCGTTTATTAAAAAAACCGTATTGCGAGCGGCGAGGATGATGAATAAAGACACGGAGACAGCGAGAGGCGGTTTTTGCTATGCAATATATGACGTAAATCGCGTGTACCACGTAAACGAACATTAAATGTTCGCTAAATTTTCCCGTCTCCTATCAAACGTTATACGCACGAAGAGTCTCCGCAAGGCATGCGGTATGACGTGCGTAAGATTTTACACGAGCAAGCATGGTATGCGCTTAAACAAAGCTGCGGCACGTATCTTGTTGCACGATATCGTCGATATGCGACACCCTCACCTTGAAGTAGTGCAAATTCATCACGCCGACATATTGAGTTGTTCTGACGGCGACGTGTTGTTCGTCAAGTTGGCCGATAAAAAGCAGAATTCGTTGTACGGCTTATTCGAAGGTTCGGTTAATATATTCGGCAGGATTGATCGATACCGTATTGGTTCCTTGTCCGATTACGGATATTTTAGGAAACTCGCGTCGCTCGCGTCGGACGGACATTGCGTCACTTATCTTAAAGCTTATAGTTCGGCGGCGAAAATGGCCCATTCATTCGATTCAAGATTTATTGCTTCTTGCATTATTTGCCGCGGATATGCAGGAGATTGCAAGAATTTAAAGAAACTTGCCGAAACGAGTCAGCAATACATACGCGACTTGGTCTTGTATTGCTTAAATTATGTGATAAAGAGATATAATCTTCGAGTCGAAGAAGTTATTACATTGGATCGAAGAAGAGTGGGCGATATTGCCAATGCGATGGAAAAATTGCACGTCTTCGACGAGGACGTTCGTTGCGTCGTGACTCGGCTGTTGCTCGAGCGGCGTCTGATATACCGTTTTTCAAATTAGACGTGATACGTTGTCGAAACTATCGAGTCTGACGTGGAGTTTTTAATAGGGATTTTGGATTACGAGAAGAAATACTCTCGTTATCTCTTCGTACCATGCGAAACTGCTCAAGCCATAAAAGCGGAGTTTAGAGTAATGTATTTTGTACACGGTCGTAGTACCATATACAACTATGAAATAATGCGGCATATGTTCGCAAATAAAAGCGAGGCGGCTTCGGCTGTCGGCACTCTTGTACGTTTAAGATCGTTGGAAGATTCGGAGACTTGTAACGATCCACCCCCCGTGATCATTACCCGGCCGTCGATCCGTCGGAAGGCTGCCGCCCGGCGAACACCAGCCGGGCAAACGCAGCGGCGCTACGCGCCCGTTTTTATTTCGTTAATATCACGACCGAAACGGGCCGTTATACGGCCACTATACATTCGAAGCCAGGGCCGTTTGTCTCGGCGCTTCCGAGGCGCTCCGAACACCGACGGAAAGCGCCGAGCATCGGTCCTTGCCGCGCGACCGCCGGAATACCACCGAATTCGGTCGGTGATAATTACCCCGATTAGGGGAACAATCGGGCCAACGAATATCGCCGGAATTACCCGAACGGGTAAATTTCCCGAATAAAAAGGGCGACACGGCCCCGAAAAAGGCAATCCGTTTCCTGCTCTGTTCAGAGTCCGTACGACGCCTGACACGAGCTCCGAAACCCAGACCGCTTCTACAAGGAAAGCGAAAACGGGGTTGGGCGTACCCAGCCTCCGCCGAGAGCTTTCGGCATTTCCTGAGGAAGCTTCCTGCACGAACCTCATCCTGAATATTCGAGGTCGGGTGTACCCGGTCTCCGCGGAGAGTTCTCAGCGATATTCAGACAATCCTCACACACCGCGCAACGACGATATTCCACCGGTAGGGAGGCACCTGCCGCGGACGGGCGTTCCCGTCGGATCGTTGCATCCCGATGCAGTAATCCCGTCCTGCAACGCCAAACGATTTAAACCCGACTTCCCGCAATTACCATAAACGCGTGCTCTCTCACGCGCCACGCGCTCTCGCGTTCCCCGCGCTCTCGCGTTCCCCGCGCTCTCGCGCCCCGCGCTCTCGCGCCCCGCGCTCTCGCAACGCGCGCTCTCACGTCTAGCGCTCTCGCGCGCTCCCGCGTGCCCGCACGCCCCGCGCCCGCGCTCCCGCGTAAACAACCCGCACGCCCGGCATTTAAAGAGCCGAAGAACAGCCGCAAAAACGCGACGGCAATAAACCGATCCGTCATTTAGTTCCGGGAACGTTAAACCACGGAAAGTCGACCGCGTTAATGTACGATCGGACAATTAAATAAAGGCTTTACCATTCGATCCGATCCGGCCCGCATGTGCAACACGCGGAACGCCTTGCAAGCACTCATTGTACACGCATACATCGCCGTAATACATACACTTTACCTTTATACACACATACACACGTGCACAATCACACCGTACATGCAAACACAGTTAGATTAATGACATCGATAATCACACTGTACATACAAACACAACTAAATTAATAAAACCAATCTTTAACGCACCATCATTTTTCAATTTATATAATGTTTTGAGTAAAGATATCTAACCGATTTCATTAGCACTCAATGTCAAGAATACAGTGGGTTTCCCCAATTGTCTTATCATGGCAAATAAATCTCGTTTTCTGTTAGCCCAATACCAATTTGAATTAGGTATACATCTCAGAAAGGCGAGATTAGTTTCTATACACTGATTAATATATTCCTCAGATTCAATTTGTTCTCTGGTTATATTTGAATTCTTTCCGACATTTTTAAATGCAATAGTGAGAGAGTCACGGACTCTTAATCTCATTATTTTCATTGCTACATATAGCAAGTGATATGGTGTCTCCACGGCGATTGGCGCGTCTTAATTTGCTCGTAACCATCATGAACGGCGTAACACGTAAACCTTCTTTGAACACTCTAAATTGTCCAAGATATATGCTGGGAAATGAAAGTTCCTCCGCGTGTTCATCGAACAATAAGCTATGCGGTAGATTCATTTCGCCTGGTGCAATTCGGAGGTACTTTTCGTCGTTCCATAGCAGCGTATGTTGTTGGGCTGTGAGACTATCCTCGATGAGTATGTTTTCACTCACTTCATCCTTGGTAATTGTATTTGATTGAGTGTCATCGAAGAAAGACTGATCGATTGTGATGCTGTAGATCTTGTACAGGGGGCTGTCACATAAATACTGCAACCAGCTCTTAATATTTCGTTTAAAAACCAAGCCAATTAAATAACTAGATTTGTGTATTTTTTTCGCTTAATGTGAACATTGATACAGTGGTCATCATCAACATTTCTTGGTAGCTGACGAACCATGGTATCCACGTCCACAGGAACATTGATAACTTGTCCGAGAATTCCGTACTGACCGTGTACATGTCGCAATTTCCTGATTTGCATAAATGGTATACGTGGTGAAATAAGTCTCTCCGACACTAAATCCAGTTCCGGCAGATGTGCTGGTTTATCTGGATACTTAAATCCATTTGATTTTGAAAGTGTGGGAATATGATTGCGATTCAGAGATTGAATGCAACATTTACAAGCCATTAGGTTATTAATATCGGCTCCTGGAAATTCTGTATATATCAATTGCTGATGTGTCTCTGATATATTTCTTAAATCAGTTTTAAACAGCCGATCACAAATGCCACACACAAATCCGAATGGATTATCGAAAACCTTTTTGTTGAATTCTCTATGCGCGCTTTGATTGGCTTTAAAATTTGTGTACGGTTGACTTGTGTCATGTGAATTACGCTCAGTACTCATTGATGCATTGTCACTTGTTGATGGCTCCGGTGTGGATTGGAGATTATCGATCATTGATATTTTAGGAGTCGGTAACGGCACTCCTGCCCCAGCTTCATTCTTCAAAGCTTTTTGTCTCGCTCGAAACTCTCTCGCACGCTGGGCTCCGTTTTTAGGTGGTTGTTTTGGTGAATTCTGTGCACGCTGTCTTTCACGAAATGCCCTTACGCGTTCGGTGCTGGTTGTTTTGGGCATAATTATTTTTATTTATTATTATTTTATAATTTCACTTTAAATGTTAATAATTAACTAAGAGAGTAACGCACTAATAACTAACGGAAACGTTTGCTTAAATTGCCTCAATACTAACACACGAAGATAAATATAAATAGTGTTTAGGACTCATCCTCTCACATATCATTTGATACATAAAACCTGATAATATCATTTTCAACGTCGCGTTAGGAAATTATATTGTAGCAAAATCCACAAACCGGCACGCGGCTTCGTGTATACCACGAATCATTGTTCCTCGCGCTCGCACGTCTCAATCACGCACTCGGAGCGTGATCGTATCATTTGACTTTACGAGAAATTAAACTTGCGACAAAAAAAACTTTAGACAAAATAAACTTGCGTTTCGAGCATGCATAAAATATATTAAAAATTATATAAAATAATATAAAATAGAACGCGTTTAGAGATTACAAAATATAATTTGATTGAAAAATAATTCATTCATCAGACTTATATTTTTTCATGGTTACACTATGTTTGTTAAAGCATAACACCATTAATGCTAATCGATATATCAATATATCAATATATATATTTATATATATCGATTATATTTTGATAATAAATAAATATATGCGCTGTAAATATCTACGTAAGATTATCCATAAAAAATTTATTTCAATTTTTAAAAACAGAAAATAGCATTATATAGTTTAATCATTTTACTGTACCATACCGTAGTTTAAAATGTTTGACAGGAAAAATTCTATAAAGAAAAATATTGATATCTTTCTGACTTAGAAACTGCTATTACAATAAAAATAAAAATTTAACGTTAATTAAATCTTCTAATTTTGCGATTTTTATATTTTGCGTGCGTAGATGCGATTAATGCAGTATTTTGTAGATACTTAGAGAAACTGACATCACGAACTTACGTATCCTATTTCAGCTATCACAAACCCATTGTTACATTTTTAGAGTTTAGTGAAGACATGGACACTTCAGAATGAAAATATATTTTCTATTTTGTCGCAACGTTATTGAAATCGCAACATTAATATCACCACCGTGTGTTTCAATCTGATATTTTGTATATGTAATTGAAAAGAAATTTTGAGTATTTGAGGGAAATTTTGTAGGTATATATGAAAATGATCTCTCCCTTTGCGATAACGAAATATGTATTTGATATAAAATACGTTTCTCTTCATAATTATAATGTCGAAATATGAATTTGTCATTATAACAGTTACAATATCTGTAATCTTCCTTATGTTAATAAATTTTTGTGTTTTCATTACGCGATTACTCTACAATTTCCCTTTTTTTCCCTCCTTCTCTTTAACTTAGAAGTTTCACTTCCAACGCGCGTGGCGGCCACGCACAATTTTTTCATATCTTGACGATCGTTGATTCTTCAACAAAGCAATGCCTTTCACTAAATGTGTAGACTGTAATGATCAAAAAAGATCGAAAAATGATAAGTTTTTTCCTATCGAAGACATATCGAATTCGTTGATGATGCTTAACAATTTGCGGAAAAATAATCCGAAGAAACGGAAAGCCCGGATTTCGCGTTAGATATCGTTTGTCGCGAATTGACGCGTGCAAGACCGCGTCTGGCGCCCAACTTTTAGTCTATTTCGTGTTTCGCGTAAAACAAGGCCTTTAGTCCGCTGCGGTACGCGCGGAACGACTTAAAGCCGAGTTCCCCCGCGTAATAAATACAACCGATTAATTGGTTATTCAATCTTTTTGACGACATTCAACTTATTACCCCCGTTTGAGCTCCGAACGGGAGAAAAAGTCGTCGCAGTACATTCCCTTTTTTTCTTTTTTCCACGTGATACACTTGAGCGTACACTTTAACTCTGGAAAGAATCGGGGGAACAATCGCAAAAATATTTGGAAAGTTTCCCGATCGAGTTTCCTTTACCTTTCCCGTCAATCGCCGTACATCTGAGACATGTACTACACGCAATAGATCCCCTGACCTATCTATGAGATTTCCAAGTCGCGGTAGTATCCAACACACAACTATCGGATGACACAGAGATCTTGTTTCGCTCTTTTTTTCGCGGAAGTCTCCCATCTTTTAACGCTGCAAACATTTCTTTCTGGAATAGCTTCACATTCCGCTTATTCTTTCGCCGCCTCTCTCAAACGCGCCGAAGATCGCGTAGCACCAGATCGTACGGGACAATCGAAATAACTTATTTTCACGGAAGTCGTCCGTTTTTTAATGCTTCTCCGGCTACTTTCTCTTATCGGAATAGCTTTCTCTGGTTCCGCTCGTTTTTTTCGCGGCGTTTCTCAAACGAGCCGAAGATTGCACGGACCCAGATTGGACGGGAGTAGGCGAGACGGAACTGTCGGAGCTAATAACTTTTGCGCGAATCTTTCTCTTTTTATCGCTTCTTTTCTGCGGAATAGAAGAGTCCAAATCGTCCTCGGCCAACGGTCGAAGCTCTATAAATGGCACAACGTCCTTAGAGGTGCCCGGAATTGCATCCAATCATGAATGGTTTTTTTGGATCGACCAATCTTAATATCTCCCCACTAACAGCGTCCTCCGGATATGCGGACGGAGACTACACGTCTAACGGGAGAAGACACTTTGGCGACTGAGATAAAGAGAGATACCGAGGTCCACGCTGTACTTGGACCGTAAAATTTGGTCGTATCGCAATAATTTTCGACGATAACGTCTTCCGACCTGGTCAATCGTTCCGTCTCCAACATCGTGCGATAACCGAACTTTACAGTAGAGAAGGAACGCGATTTTTTCTGCGTCGGCGCTTTCCAGACGACGGGCGTATTCTCGACCTCTACGTTCGACGTACTATCACTGGACGACAAACGACGTACTCTTCGCAGACTACGTCGTTTGTTCAGTCTCGCCCGTCTCATCACCTCTCACACCATCTTCCTCGTTAGCACGCCCCCGTCAGAACGACGAACGTTTTTACTACCGCGCTTTACTACCGACCAATTTTGCGTCTTCACATTTCTATTGTCTTCGTCACCACGCTTCACGTTTAACAAGTTGGTCGGAAAGACGTCTAAATTACATTTCACGAATTTCTTCATTCTATCGAATAATTTGTCTATATTGCCGACGTTGATGCTGCATAAAACGATCCTTCCAAACATCGACATCAGATCAAGTATCATAGCGCGAGCGATATAATTGGCCTCGACAGTACCGACCATTTTCGCGTCGCATTGCGTTCGACCCACTTCTCCGTATCGACGAATAAATATTTTTAGAGTAAAGGCCAATTCGTACTCGTCTGCAAAATACTCGACCGCCGCCTTCATGACTTTTTCAAAATGCCGCTTCTTTAGAAAACATTTGATGTACGCCCATGAGGCGTAACAAGTAACGAGATATCTCTCTATATATGTTTCACCGTGATCCACGAAAAGATCGCCAACGACACACTCAACGTTGTACAAGAATCGTACGACTGTCATAATGTTGGTTGGTACGTTTACAGAAAATAAGGAAAACGTAAATTTTCATCAGTCTGTAACGTGCCTCTTTTCGAGCACGGCTCGGATTCGCTCAGGCGGGATCAGGGCTCGGAAAGGGCTACGAGACAATTAACACGGAAGTGCGTTAAAGATTGGTTTTATTAATTTAGTTGTGTTTGTATGTACAGTGTGATTATCGATGTCATTAATCTAACTGTGTTTGCATGTACGGTGTGATTGTGCACGTGTGTAGGTGTGTATAAAGGTAAAGTGTATGTATTACGGCGATGTATGCGTGTACAATGAGTGCTTGCAAGGCGTTCCGCGTGTTGCACATGCGGGCCGGATCGGATCGAATGGTAAAGCCTTTATTTAATTGTCCGATCGTACATTAACGCGGTCGACTTTCCGTGGTTTAACGTTCCCGGAACTAAATGACGGATCGGTTTATTGCCGTCGCGTTTTTGCGGCTGTTCTTCGGCTCTTTAAATGCCGGGCGTGCGGGTTGTTTACGCGGGAGCGCGGGCGCGGGGCGTGCGGGCACGCGGGAGCGCGCGAGAGCGCTAGACGTGAGAGCGCGCGTTGCGAGAGCGCGGGGCGCGAGAGCGCGGGGAACGCGAGAGCGCGGGGAACGCGAGAGCGCGTGGCGCGTGAGAGAGCACGCGTTTATGGTAATTGCGGGAAGTCGGGTTTAAATCGTTTGGCGTTGCAGGACGGGATTACTGCATCGGGTTGCAACGATCCGACGGGAACGCCCGTCCGCGGCAGGTGCCTCCCTACCGGTGGAATATCGTCGTTGCGCGGTGTGTGAGGATTGTCTGAATATCGCTGAGAACTCTCCGCGGAGACCGGGTACACCCGACCTCGAATATTCAGGATGAGGTTCGTGCAGGAAGCTTCCTCAGGAAATGCCGAAAGCTCTCGGCGGAGGCTGGGTACGCCCAACCCCGTTTTCGCTTTCCTTGTAGAAGCGGTCTGGGTTTCGGAGCTCGTGTCAGGCGTCGTACGGACTCTGAACAGAGCAGGAAACGGATTGCCTTTTTCGGGGCCGTGTCGCCCTTTTTATTCGGGAAATTTACCCGTTCGGGTAATTCCGGCGATATTCGTTGGCCCGATTGTTCCCCTAATCGGGGTAATTATCACCGACCGAATTCGGTGGTATTCCGGCGGTCGCGCGGCAAGGACCGATGCTCGGCGCTTTCCGTCGGTGTTCGGAGCGCCTCGGAAGCGCCGAGACAAACGGCCCTGGCTTCGAATGTATAGTGGCCGTATAACGGCCCGTTTCGGTCGTGATATTAACGAAATAAAAACGGGCGCGTAGCGCCGCTGCGTTTGCCCGGCTGGTGTTCGCCGGGCGGCAGCCTTCCGACGGATCGACGGCCGGGTAATGATCACGGGGGGTGGATCGTTACATCACCCCCCTCGGTTTATAGTGGCTGAATTTTGAGCCACACGATTTACGGTAGCTTTCGGCGGTATCGTAGCTCGCCGGTGCGAGAAAATCGGAGCACCCAGCGGCCCTGCGGAGTACGCGCTTTGTATTTTCGTGCGACATGTACCGCGAAATGCGGTACCTCCACGATGATGCCTGGCTCTACTTGCACCCGTATTGGTGGCGGTGGTAGGGGCCCTGTGGGCATCAGCAGTGGTGGAGGCTGCTCGGTTGGTGCGGTCTCGGCTGGCTTCCTTGGCAGCGCTGTCGGCCGTCGTTTCGGCGGCGGTGGCGGCGTCTGTAGTAGCATCTCCAGTTTCCTCCGATTTACGTGGTCCGATCGTTGGACCACAGTGCCAACCCTCGGTGGTCGTGGTGGCGGTGGTGGCTTCGGAGTCGGATTCGGTGGCGGATTCGAGGTTCCAGGCCCGCTGTCCAATACTTCGGCCCAATATTCGGGGTCGCCGAGCAGCTCGTTTATCGAGCTAAGAATCTCATTCGTCGATGCCATGGCTTCGAATGATCGGGCTTCGTTTCGTTAGCTGTCGCTATCCTCGTTATCCGGTTCGTCGAGGGGTAGGGGAAGTTCGCCCTCGTCCTCGGTGTTGATATTTTCGTCTTCGGTTGGCGTTTTGTTTGCGTCTTTTAAATCTTGCACGTGTATATGCCGATACCACTTTCCCCGCCGGCTCCGAAGATCGACGATCACCGGCGAAATTATCCGACGCACTTCGAGCGGTCCGATGTATTTAGGAGCGAGTTTTGCATTAAAATTTTCGGCTCGGCTGGACAGCGGGTGATCCTTCTTCCACACCCAAGTGCCTACTTCCGGTTTCCATTTTCTTCGCCGAAGATTATAGTATCTTTCTTGGCGTTGGAACGCGCGAGCAAGGTTTATTCGTACAAGTTCGTACGCTTCCTCCAAGCGGTTCTGAATGACGTCGGGTTCCCCGACGGGCCCGGTCGGCGGGGCGGCGGGGCTCGGGGTGGCGAGTTCGCGGCCGTGATTCAGGAATGCCGGTGTATACCCTGTCGCGTCGTGGGTTGCGGTGTTATAGGCGTATTGGAGGGCCGGGATCGCCTCGTCCCAGCTGCGGTGATCCTGCTCGACGTATTGTGAGATCATTGTCTTAATCGTCCGGTTCGTCCGCTCGACGGGGTTGCAGTGCGGGGCGTAAGCCGGGGCATGCACGTGTCGTATGCCGAAATTTTTCAGTCGGCTCTTAAACTCTCTGGACGTGAACTGCGTTCCGTTGTCCGATAAGACTGAGTCCGGGCGGCCGTGTCGTAGTATGACCTTCTCGGTGATTGCCCTGGTCACGGCCTTGGCGGTCGCTTGTCGCAAGGGCGTAAGTTCGACCCATTTCGAGAATCGGTCTTGGGCGACCAACAGCCAATTGTGCCCTTGCCGCGACCTTGGTAGCGGTCCAACTAGGTCGATGGTTGTTTGTTCCCAGGGCCTGGTGACGGCGGTGGCGTGCAGCGCGCCGGCCGGCGGTCGCTGGTTGGCCTTGTGGGCGTGACAGCTCGTGCAGTTCCGCACATAAGCCGCTATTTCTCGGAGCATGCCGGGCCAGTAGTATCGTTCGGCTATCCTGGTAATGGTTTTGGCGATCCCGAGATGGCCCGCGATCGGCTCGTCATGGTATAGCTGCATGAGCCCAGGGCGCTGTTCTTTCGGGATGCAGATCTTCCACTGCTCGTCCGACGGCGTCTCTTTAAAATTGAGGCTGTGCAGGATGTGCTTCTGGAGTTTTCCGTTTTCCAGCCGGAAGTCCGGATGGCTTCCTGGTTCCCGAGTAACGGCTTCATGAAGGCGGCGGTACCAGCGGCAGGGGGTGGCCTTGGCGGCGCAAATCTCCGGCTGCCGTGACAACGCATCGGCGACCCGGTTTAGCGTGCCGCGGCGGTACTTGATATCCAAGTCGTATTGCTGTATCTCGAAGAGCCAGCGCGCCAGTCGTCCCGTGGGGCTTTCAAGTCGTTGTAGCCATTTCAGCGACTGATGATCGGTGATTACGGTAAAGGCGTACCCCTCCAAATATCCCTTCATGCGGCGGATCCCCCAGACTACGGCGAGGCACTCCAATTCGGTCGCGCTGTAGTTTCTTTCTGCCCCGTTCAGAGTGCGACTCGCGTACGCGATGACTCGTTCGCCCTCTTCGAAGTATTGGGTGAGGACCGCGCCGAGGCCGCTGGTGCTGGCGTCGGTCTGTAAAAAGAATCGGCGCGAGAAGTCGGGGCACGCGAGGACGGGAGCGGAGATCAAGGCGTCCTTGAGAGTTCGGAACGTGGCATCTTCGTCGGGTCCCCAGGCCCAACGGGCGTTCTTCTTGGTGAGGCGTGTCAAGGGCGCCGCGAGGGTTGAGAAGTTTGCGATGAAGTGTCGATACCATGAGGCCATTCCGAGAAATTGTCGTACTTGCTTGACGGAGGTCGGCTTCGGCCAGTCGGCGACCGCGCTGACTTTCTCCGGGTCGGTGCGTATGCCGTTGCGGTCGACGACGTGCCCGAGGTATTTGAGTCGGTTGACGCAAAAATGACATTTCGCGAAATTTAGTCGGAGGCGCGCGGCGCGCAGTCGTTGGAAGACCTCGCGTAGTAGCCGGAGGTGATCGTCGAAGGTGCGGCTAATGACGATAATATCATCGAGATATACGAAGACGTGCGGCTCGAGCGCGGGTCCGATGACGGCATCCAGTAGCCGCTGGAACGTGGCCGGCGCGGAATGTAGTCCGAAGGGCATGACTTTAAATTGAAACAGTCCTCGCCCCGGAATGGTAAAGGCGGTGATGGGACGACTTTCGGGGGCCAACGGCACCTGCCAATACCCGTTCTTCAGGTCTAAGGTGGTTAGGTAGCGCGCCCCGCGAAGTTTGTCCAGGGTGGCGGTGACTTGCGGTAACGGGTAGGCGTCCTTTTCCGTGACCTCGTTCACTTTCCGGAAGTCGATGCGGAATTTGCCGTCTTTCTTCTTCACCACCACGACGGGCGAGCTCCACGCGCTGTGTGACGGCTCGATGACCCCCGTGGTTTCCATTTCTTCGACCTCGCGGTCGATGACGGCCTGCATGGCCGGGTTCCGGGGTCGGTATCGTTGTTTAATCGGGCGTGCGTCGATCAACCGGATCTGATGTTCGGCTCGATCGGTGGGGCCGGCTACTTCGTTGAACTTCGGTAGTTCGCCGTCCAGAAATTTACGGAGCTGTTGTTCCTCCTCCAGTGTCCCGGTCGTCGGGTCGTTGGTGCTTTCGCATTTTGGCGAGGCGGATTTCGTCCGGCCGCTCGGCGGCGGGGGGATCCTGATCCTGGTGCGGGCCCATAGGTCGGCCCCGATTAGGACCGGGCTTTCTAGAGACGGCAGGATAGAAAACGCATGATAGTACGTCCGGCCGCCGATCTGTAGCGGCAGAGTGACCGTGCCGGGGATCGGTGTCGGGTTGCCGTCGGCTAACTGTACTTGACTCTCGGTTTTGTCAATGTCGTACCCTCGTTGCTGCACGTACGTGGCGGTCGTTTGATTTATAAACGATATCTCGGATCCGGTGTCGAGCAGGGCTTGGCATTGATATTGGTGGATCCGGACCCTTAGGTGTGGCCGCGGCGTAAAGGTTATGCGGATCCCGGGCTTGGTTCGTCGGCCGCGGTGGTCCCGGTCCGCTCGGCGTTTCCCGCTAGCGGGTGACACTGGCGGGTGAGCACGCCGTCTTTCCCGCATTGCGAGCAGAATTTCTTTTGCGGTCGTTTGCAATCAAAGCGGGTGTGTCCCCGTTGTTTGCATCGCCAGCGCTTAATTCGCGATTTATAAACTCTGTACCATTGTCAGTTAATAATACGTGAGGTGCTCCCCAACGATTCATGATAGCCTCGTCCAATATCTAGCAAATCTTTTTCCCCGTGGCCTTTCTTAACGGGTAGCATTCGATCCACTTTGTGAATAAATCTTGGATAACAAGAATGTACTCGTACCCGTTTTTGCTCTTAGGGAACGGCCCCATTATATCGCTCGCGACAACTTTCCACGGCGTCTTGATCGTTCTCCGTCCCATTAATCCTACGGGTGCGGCCTGCTCGACTTTCGTCCTTTGGCAAGTATCGCACCGGCGAACATATTCCGCGACATCCTTGAACATGCGCGGCCAAAAATATCTCAACGCGACGCGATGATACGTCTTCTCGACACCTAAATGACCGGCTTGTGGGCCGTCATGAAATTCGCGAATTATTCTTGAGCGGGACTCTTTTGGTACTACCAGCTTCCACTCATCTAAATCTTCGACAACTTGCGACACGACCCGATTCGGCTTCCTAAAATACAATCGCTCGTTTTCAGTTTTCCAAGCCGGATTCTTACGCGGTGTTTCTTCGACTTCTCGTACGCGACCATTATACCAATTATCCGTAGTTAACGCGACAGCGCATGTCTCTGTGATAGCGCCTATTTCTTCGATAGCGCAAATTTCCTCGTCCGTGTCCACTTCCTCGACCGTATACATTTCTTCGACCTCGCGAGTTTCTCCGTCATAGGTTCTTCCCTCGACCGCGCATATTTCTCCGGCGGGTTCGTAGGTTCGCGATAGCGCATCGGGGACGTGGTGTAACGCTCCCTTCCTATGTTCTATCGTGTAGTCGTACTCGAGAAGCTCTAAAGCCCATCGCGCTAACCGTCCCGTGGGGTTTTTTAAATTCTGTAGCCACCGTAGGCTACTATGATCGGTGATGACTCGAAATTTGTACCCCTTCAAATACGGACGGAACTTTTTTACTGCCCATACAACAGCTAAATATTCTTGTTCTGTGGTGGCGTATTTTCTCTCGGCTTCCAATAACGCACGACTCGCAAACGCGATAACTTGTTCGACACCCTCGGTTTCTTGCGTCAATACCGCTCCTATTCAGACAGAACTCGCGTCCGTTTGCAACACGAAGGTTAATTCGAATTTTGGGCACGCTAGGAAAGAATGTGATATAATGCACTCCTTATGTGACGTCCCGCCATTTTTCGAAACCATATTTTTTACAAATAATCACGTTTCGTTTTATTTCTATAGTATAATCAATGGAATAAAGAATGATTATTTAGCCCGCTTGCTTTTATTCTTATAATTATTTTAATTTATAATAAAATTAATCTCTAGTGCATTTTATTGCTTATTGTTCTTGTTTCATACGATTATTTAGCTTAGGAATTTAAGATTTAACATTCAGCTGCACAAAGAACTATAATTACCTAGAGTAACTAACAACCAACCAATCAGGCGTCGTCCCAAACCACCAGGACATGCGCGCGCAACACTCTAGAACTAACTCGCGACTATTTTACAAAGATAAACTTGCGAGCGAATTTTGCCTCTTTTGCGATAACACCAGCGATATTATTTAATTGGATTATTCAAGAATATTCTATAAACCCTTTACCCAAGGGATATATGCGTCACGACCTATCGAAACAAGAAACATGAAATACACATAATAATTTGTCTTAAACTTTATTCATAAATTGAATTTCAAGATTACTTAAATTTATTCACAAAATACTAACATCACCTTCTCAGATCATGGCTAAACTAAAAGACAGATTATTATAAAAAAATGACTCTGTAAACAAATTCTAAAAGAATATTTGCGATTGAACTTTTTATCGACTTCTGCGACTACAAACTATTCAAATCCTACTTATTGAACTTTGTTGCGAACAAAGATTCGATATAGATGTTTATTTTAATTTAAGAATTATATACGCCTTAACTTATAGAATCACAAATATAATAATTTGCCAAAACAGTTTTCTTTATCACGAACAATTGGAAATAAAAAATAAAAATATTTATAATATTAAGAGCAAACTATATGAAGAGTGATTCTGTAAATTAACAATCTCACAACAATATGTTCTACGTTATATTAGGAAATTGTATTGAAAATCAAAAGCATTCACACATCAGAAACCTGCACCAAGGTCAGAAATGATGCAATAGGAAAATATTAATAGTATTGAATACGGTATCCCTCGATCATATGCGACCTACCGCATTCGTTATTATCAGACGTATAAACAAACCACGCATCGCTCTCAACTCATCGACAGCGAAATACTGCGAAATGATTTAGATAACGACTTCTTCTCAGAACATCGGAGACATATTGAAAGAACCATCGAATTGCGAATTGCTCATAGCCTAGAGCCTCCTTGTTACATAGGTATATAAACCGCCGATCTCGAGGCGCGCACCACTTATTTCACTTATTCGCTTATCCACTTACTTACCTACCACGTACTTACTCATTGAGC
This sequence comes from Lasius platythorax, assembly GCA_963971435.1. NCBI lineage: Eukaryota > Metazoa > Arthropoda > Insecta > Hymenoptera > Formicidae > Lasius > Lasius platythorax. Next base: position 19,765,634 of record OZ020541.1, on the reverse strand, counting down.
ATTACAGTTACTCTTTCAATTTTTCCGATATTCTCTGAACTTTTCTTTGTTAGTCACACATCAGACTTATAAAGTCCAAGTTGAATGTAAAATAAAGTTTAAATAAAAAACCTTTGTGCACATACTCGCGTACTTCAATCCAGCCCTCATATTCCGTGACCGAGGTTCTCAAGAGGAAACAAAGGCTGAGACGTACACAGCGATTTTTGGGCATCGATCTAAGGTTCCAGACTCCATACGGTGAGTAATCCCAATTCAGAATAACCGTACTTATACGAAAATTAAGTCTGTGACGACTAATAACCAGCCATTAATCAATTCACTCCTCATTTCTCCCGTCTCTCAATATCCTGTATGTTTTAGATCATAATCTTAAACTCTATATAAATAAAAAAACCTCCCTGTCAAGCTTAGCACGTAGCTGACAGTTATTCTTAAGTTACTCATCCTTGCAATCCTGATTATCATCTATAATTAAAATTCGTTTAAATTAGATAAAATTAGATTTCTGAAATAAAATCATACTACTGTTATCACTCTGACTTCTTTTATAACTCTAAGCACCCTGTAGAGCCAAGATCCGTAAAATATTCTAAGCTCCTCGTTGTGCCAGAACCGCTAAAATATCTAGGCACCCTGTAGAGCCAAGACTCGAAAATATTCTAAGCTCCTCGTTGTGCCAGTACCGCTAAAATATCTAGGCACCTTGTAGAGCCAAGACCCGAAAATATTCTAAGCTCCTCGTTGTGCCAGTACCGCTAAAATATCTAGGCACCTTGTAGAGCCAAGACCCGAAAATATTCTAAGCTCCTCGTTGTGCCAGTACCGCTAAAATATCTAGGCACCCTGTAGAGCCAAGATCCATAAAATATTCTAAGCTCCTCGTTGTGCCAGTACCGCTAAAATATCTAGGCACCCTGTAGAGCCAAGATCCGCAAACATTCTAGACTCCTTGTCGTGCTAAGATTTATAACAATTTTTCATGTCTATACTTCTACATTCAAAGATTGATAACAGGAGATTTAATATAAAAATTCTTACAACATATTATAATCCCCTGACTCCATTTAATCCCTCATCTCTTAACCAAAGTTCTAATCTTTAACTTATAACTAACTGCACGATAGTAATAAGCTCACGAGTATCAACAATTATTTTGACCATCAATTAAAACCTCTCAATTAATTAATTTCAATACCTTAAACTTTGCAAGTTAGATTTTCTTTAAATATTTAATAATTATTTAAAATTCTACCAGTTTAATTCTGCTATTTTATTTAACTTCCTCATCCAACTACATATTCCCCTTTGTAGATGGTTAATCCGATATGTAAACAAATTAGTCACAAGAAGCAAACGCATAGAGCCGGCAAAAAGGCACGCGCTAGACGTTCTAAGCGACGGGCGCTTGAAGTCAAATCTCGTACAGAATTTACAGAAAAGGCCCTTTCGAACCAAGGCACTTCTATATCTGCATCTCGACCTGAGACACTTACTAGTTCCCCTCAGGAAAATCTTAATTCAGAATCCGGATCCGATACAAAAATTACTAATACTTTTGCAGTTAACTTATTGGTAGAGGACGATCCCAATAATTTAAATACATATTTACCTGAACATAAGGTATACCAAGAACTATACCAAAACGCAACCAATTTAGAAGGAAAAGATAACGAACCATCCTTATCAGCAGATTTCATATTTCAATTAAACTCTTTATTACCAGACGAACTTCTTAATATCTAAATAAGTAAGAATTAGTATAAAAGATTATGAAAATCGATTCCAAACAAATCTTCTGTAAATTTAACTAGAACTACTACTATTCAATGCATTCTGAAGATTAGCTAGTATTTTATAAATTCCAGATGAAACCCTTATTCTCGGAAGAAGAAATTAAAACAATAATTAACGACATACCAAGTCTAATTTTAACAATAATAATTGGATTAATTGAGGAATATTTTAATGGAAATTTGGATATAGACCAACTAATTACCCTTTTAGAAAATCTCTAAGATTCTGGAGTCACATGTTTGTATTCACACACGCAACTACAGGTACGTATAAATTTAGTAATTTCTTAGTAAATAACCAAAATCCGAGCCTTCTTCCATTCCCTAGATCACATCGGTCCTTGCTCTCGGCGTCCCTGGGGTATAGCCGGTGTAAGCAGGCTGCCCTACAAAAAATAGAGAGCATTCCTTTTTATCACTAGAATCTAGTGAGAAAAGGGTCACCCAGACGTGACACTTTATTGACTCAAATGCGGCCTTTTGACTATCCCCCACTCCCAAGAGTTATTCTTCCTAAGAAGACGCGTTAGCGGCTCTAATTTCGTGGCGCACTGGGGAATAAACCGGCGGCACCACGATGCCATTCCAATAAACCTGCGCAACTGTTTAATATTCCGCGGAGGTGGGTACTCGACAATCGACGTCGTTTTCTCGGGGTCTACGCTTAATCCGTCTTGCTATACCAAAAAGCCCAGATATTTGACTTGCGAGCGACAGAACTTGCTTTTCTCCGGATTGATAGTTAGTCCGGCCTCTCGTATCCGATCTAACACGCGTTTGAGCCACTGAAGGTGCTCCTCAAACGTACTGGTCACGACAACTATATCGTCCAGGTAGGCAAACGCGTGGGGGTCCATTTCCGGCTCGATTAGATGATCCAGTAACCGCTGAAACGTCGCGGGAGCTCCAGTGAGCCCATAATGCATTCTTTTAAAATGGTATAAGCCTTTTCCCGGTACCGTGAACGCAGTTAATTCGCGACAACTCTTTTCCAATGGGATTTGAAAGTAAGCATGACTAAGATCTATGGTCGATATATACCTCGCGGAGCGTAATTTATCTAGTATTGCGTTCATGTATGGTAGCGGATATGCGTCTTTTTTGGATACCGCATTCAACTTTCGGAAATCGAGACAGAAACGATATGTGCCGTTAGGTTTTTTGATCATCACTATGGGGCTTGACCACTCGCTGTTCGAGGGTTCTATTATCCCCGCTCGTAGCATCGCGTCTACCTCCGCGTAAATCACTTCTTGGATTTTCGGCAATACCGGATAATATCTTTGTTTGATCGGCTCGTGTGTCCCGACTTCGATTCTGTGCTCGGTTAGCCGCGTTACACCGGGTTTGTTCGGGATGCCGCCGAGCTCCGCGTCTAGAAAGCTTTTTAGCTTCTTTTGCTCACTCCACGACAGCTGTATTAGACCGCAACATACGGGTTGCTGGGCGCGATATCTGTATCGGACGCGGGTCCTTTTCTTCGCGACATTCGTTTGGCCTACGCTTCCTCGCGACATGCCTGTTTCAGTCGAGGGCGAGTCTGTCCGCGCGTTTTCCTTGGGCCTTTCCGCGTTCCCCTCTCCCGTTTCGACGCTCGGGGTCGTGGTCAGTAGCGCATCCTGACTCCGTTCAAACTTGAATTCGCTATTAGGATCTTCCGCGAAATGCCAACGGTTGGTCGCGAAATTCACGCAGATCCCGAATTCCGATAAGAAGTCCGTCCCCAATATACACGACAGTGCTAACGTCGGTAATGCACACGCACTTATCACTCGCGACTTGTCACGCAAGGTGAACGGAAGGTCAATTTCTCCCCTGATTCGCGTCGTTTGACCCGTCGCGGTGGTTACTCTGTGTCCGTTAGACAGGCGGAACTTTAGTTGGCTCTCCCGCACGAGCTCTATCACCGCAGGTCCCAGAAACGTGCGACTAGATCATGAATCTACCAATGTGCGATATTCTCTCTCGACAATCACAACACGCAGAAATGACAACGACGATTTTTCGCTACAACTGAACGTACTATACGAAAATTCCCGACAACAAAAATTATTTACATTCGGAGGCTGAGCGTTTTTCGGAGCCGCATTTCCCTCCCTAATCGACTCCCTTAGTCGTTTCCCGAACAATCCGGACACGTTCGCAAAGTTACTTCCGCGCGTCCACATCGATAACAGTGCATTTTTGGCTCGGCCTCACAATAACGCGATAGATGTCCCGTGGCGTCGCAATTCCAACATTTCGCTGTGGTGGCGCGTGCGGGTTTCGGTCTGGAAGTCGTGGCGGAGGTTGACGCGGTCGTGACACTGGAATCGTCGGAGGACTGGTTTTTCGGTCTACTCTTCTTTTTACGCGATCCCGATACTGGCGAGGTTGAACCAGTGATGCCAGAAAAAGGTCGCAAACAACACGCACCGTAGTGGGGAGAATGACGCACACAAGCGAAAACCGCGTACGTGTGAGCTCGGCGCCAATCGGCGCTTCACATGTACGCGGTTCGCTTGTGTATGTATCCCCCTCCACTACGGTTGCGTGTTGCTTGCGACCTTTTTCTGGCATCACTGGGTTGAACTCGTGTGTGAAGTACTGAGCGCGGCCACCGACTCATTGTATTTGCCGTGCTTCTGTGAATTGCGCGAGGTTCGGTACGCGAGATCGGGAAACAGCGATTTCTCCGGGGTTGGAGGAGCGCGATATCTATGCTGTGTGGTTACTCTCGGCACGAGTGGCAAAATATTCGAGGGCCTCGATATCTTCTACTTCATCGCGACGGACTGCGATTTGTAACCGCGGTATTAGATTGCGGCACGCGACACTGACCTTTTCTGCTTCGCTCCACGGCGGGGACACTCTATCAAATAACGCGTTCATGCATGTTAAATAATCCGCGACAGGTTCATTTTCGCCTTGCGTTCCGCGCATTATCTCGTCTTGCAACGCGAATTGGAAATCCGGATCACTAAAACGGGTTCGCCATGCGTGCTTAAACGTGGCCCACGACGTCAGTCGATCTTTCTTCCCGCGAAACCAATACAACGCGATACCAGTCAAGAAGAAAGGCAGACAGCGTAGGATGTCTTCGTCCGATACGGGTACGAGTTCACGTCCCTCCTCGATACGTTGGAGAAACGTTTCCGCGTCTTCCCCGCGAGTACCCGAAAATTTGAGGTTCCATTTCCTCATAACGTTGTACGCGGTCGCGGCGGAATTGCTCGAAGGCCCGTTCAAGCCGCGGCCTCCCGAACCAGGGGTGTGGGGTGATCCACTCGATAGCCGACGGTTTCGCGGAGGTAACGGGCTATCCGGCCTATCAACTTCCTCCGGTGGAGGCTCTAAATAATCCCGGTCCGACATCTCGTCGTCTTTCGGGGTTGAAGCGTCGTGCGAGGTAATGGGACGGGACGACCAATGTACACCCTAACGTTCGCGACGTACGTGTCGCAATAAACGAGGGACTAATACTGAGCAGCTCCCTTCGGTTGAAAGTCCGCGCCTAAATAATTTGTCTACTAATTGTTCGCGGCTTCACGCGGTAACCCACTCGTCTTCGCGATCTACTCGACTCATTAATTACTCGATATCGAATACGAAAATCCCGTCAAAAGATACGAAAATATTTGCGAAGGGTAGTATCGCTCAATAGCGGTCGCTATGCTCAGTAAACCTCGGTCGTGTTTTGAAGTGCGATTTAGTATCGATGTATGGCTCGGTAAACACGATGAACCTATTGTTCGGTCAAGGACAATACGCGTAAATTCCTCATACGATAACACGCACTACTTTCCAGGTCCACGAGGTCACGTACGACAACGGATGATCAGCCTTCCCCGGAAGATTCCCACCGAAAACGCGGTCGTCAAGATTCACGAAATCGCGTTATTCTCTACTAAATCCTAATAATTCCACGCTAATTTTCCACGAAATATATCCTCGGCACGAATTATAGGGAACAAGTAAGGAGCACACACACACAAAAAATATACGACACCAAATAAAACAAAAAAAATTATTCTCGCGAAATCATTGTATTTCTCGCCGTATTATGCTGTAAAGAAAGTATTATTAACTTTAATATAGTGCGGAGGAAGTTCCCTTAGCGGCTCTGTTATGCGAGGTTTTCTTATTTAATTGATCGTTTCGCGCGTGTTTTGTTAAAGAAAACCCATCTGTTATAGGTGATTTATACAAGCAAAGAGCAGCAACAAAAAAAAACTACCCAAAAAATAAACGTGGAGGACGAAGAAAAAAATACTACCAAACACGAGCATCGAAAAAAAAAAAATAACAAATTTTAATCCCAACGACAAAAAAAAGTTGTTACTCAATTGAGGCTTTTCTAAATTAATCGCCTTGTTAAACTTGACAGCTAAATCTTGTAATCGGGCATTACTTTTCACATCCTAAAGAAAAAAAAGAAATCATTAGCATAGAAACGAGAAAAATGAGGATGCCGCTAGAGAAATCTTCCACATCCGCCAAACACAAGCACAAAAGAAAATTTTCACAAATTAATGAGCATTTTAAATAATAACATCCAAATATTTAGCATCAAGAAATCAATAAGACACACAATAAATCAAATATTCAGATCACATAAAAAAAAGAAAATATCATAAAGGCACAAATAAATCAGCTTAAAATCAATAATTCAACCGATATCATAAATCAATAAGTTCATATAAGCGACAATAAAAAAAATTTCCTAATAAATTTTTTCCTGTACTACGACAACGTAAGCGCGAAATCGCTCCTTACTTAATTTTGCAACGTGGCCCCACGTTGGGCGCCAAATTTTTGCGACGACTTTTTCTCCCGTTCGGAGTTCAAACGGTGAATAAGCGGTTGTCGACAAAAAACAAGAAAAACCAGTGAAAGGGTTATATTGATTACGCGGGGGAACTCGGTTCTAAGGCGTTCCGCGCGTACCGCAGCGGACCAAAGGCCTTGGATTACGCGAAACACGAAATAGACTAAAAGTTGGGCGCCAGACGCGATCTTGCACGCGTCAATTCGCGACAAACGATATCTAACGCGAAATCCGGGCCGACAAGCTCGCTACGGGCTGGTTAGCTCTCCTAACCGTAGAGGGGCAGGGAGGTGTTGCCGCGAAATAATTAAATAATAACACAATACGCGAAACCAGTGGAATTAAATTACTCTATTAAAAATACTTTACATGACGAGACACAACCACAGAAAGAATGGACGCGAAATGATACTGACAAACGAACAGAATGTTTATTAAACTTCAATCATATAAAAGAAAATATAATGACAAATAATAGTGATGGATAATATTATAAAGAGGTGAAAGAAAGATATTAGGCTGACTCTTAGTGCTACTGGTTCGGCCAAGAGAACTTACTTGAAAATAATACGACAAGAGGTTTGTCAGCAAGTAGAGTGTCGCAGTACAATACAATAGCGAAATTCAGGGCGACAATGTATCCGTTGATAGTAACAGAAAAGAGTTATAACGGAAGGCAGACAACATAATAATAAGCGAAACAATAAGCGGTACAAAAAATCATAAACCGAAAACTAAGGTACCGCGACCTAAATTAACATAACTTTTCGGCGAAGTAATACTACACGAAATCAATAATACGGCGGCAACGTTAATAATCGCGGCATACTAATCTAGAGGTAACGGAGTGAACTCGATAACAATAGCGCGGTCGCAATTCATACGCGAGGACCGCGAGTTCGGACGATCAACGACTTCTCGTCTAATTAACAATGTTTTCAGTACGCGAGACTTTTATACAATAGCGAGAGAGATTTACGCGGGCGCGACATACTAGAGGGAAGGTCGAGAATCCCGCGACAAAAGCTTAAATGGAAAATGACGCGCAATCTACGACGGCGAGATCGATATCCGTCGGGCGGCCGAACGACTACTTGCTCTCTCTCTCTCTCTCGCGCGCGCGCGCACTTGCTCTCTCTCTCGCTCTCGCGCTCACAGGTGTTCGCGAGCGACGCACGCTCTCTCGCTCGCGATATTCTATCCGAACCCACTACGCTCACCCGACACAATTCAAATTCTTAATTTACGCTATAACGTGACACACGAGACAACGACGGACGGATTATTACACGACATACGCAATTATACATACGCGACAACGGAAAATGCGCGACGCAATACCCGACCGAATCCCGGAGAGACGATTAGTTTTCGCGAATCAATTGAAGGACGACAATCTCGAAGCTCTCGCCGCTTGACGTCGGTCGCTCGCCAAATCGCGAAAAAGAAGACGGGCAGAGCCCACGCAAAAACGCCGAAAATTCACCAAAAGAGCTCGTGACAGCGTCAGAGCGGTCGAGACTCGGACATTACCAAACGCAATTTCTCGCTAAATATGACACGGTAGCCTCACCGATACAAAATCTATCTCCTGGTCCCTCTGGATTCTTTCTCGGTTCCGTCGGGGCTCTCCGACAATCGCGATAACTTGCAGGACACGGGAGCGGGCACACCAGCATGGTCGTTACGAGAGTGAAGGGTCTATCCCTTCGGATCGATATCGCGACTCAATCCTGCGTGAACGGGGGTGCGCGCGTTGACCCAATTACGGCGTCGCGTGTCATATCGCCGCCCCTCGGCTTACGCAAGGCCGTATATATGTCTACGGCGCCCGGATCGCTAATTGGCGACAACGTGATTATTAATTTCCGGCAGCCCCCTTTTTTTAAGGCCGCTTCGCCCTACGGGTAGCGTGGCCTCGAAGCGGTCCGTTGTATTCCTGTCCGGATTCGCACGACTGCACTTTGGAGATCTCCCCCTCCAAGGTTCCGGGCGACTTTCTCGCCTCGCTGCTATGCGGTCCTGGTTGCTCGCGAGGATCCACGCGTTCCGTCCGTTAACGGCGACTTTGCCCGGACGGCCTCGGCAAATATTATTTCTCCTGTTTGGCCGTTTTTGCTTTTGGTCCGACTTAGCTTCTGGTTTGTGGTCCACTTTTTCCACCTCGCTACCTATTCTTCCTCTCGCCTTAGCATTCCGATAATAAGGCTCCCGCGATACATAAAAAAAATTTAAAAATAAACGCGAATTAGTAATAAGCATTGTCGCTCTATCGCATTCGTCTCTCCGGGATATCGGTTCGACTCTCGTACTTTCTCACGTGGCGTGGCCGCTCAGCCCTTGCCCCGCGATTAGGGTGGGATGGACGCGCGTCGGGACGGCAACGTCTCAGTATATATGAAAATGATCTCTCTCTTTGCGATAACGAAATGTATATTTGATATAAAATACGTTTCTCTCCATAATTATAATGTCGAAATATGAATTTGTCATTATAACAGTTACAGTATCTGTAATCTTCCTTATGTTAATAAATTTCTTTATTTTCATTACGCGATTACTCTACAATTTCCCTTTTTTTCCCTCCTTCTCTTTAACTTAGAAGTTTCACTTCCAACGCGCGTGGCGGCCACGCACAATTTTTTTCATATCTTGACGATCGTTGATTCTTCAATAAAGCAATGCCTTTCACTAAATGTTTAGACTGTAATGATCAAAAAAGATCGAAAAATGATAAGTTTTTTCCTATCGAAGACATATCGAATTTGTTGATGATGCTTAACAATTTGCGGAAAAATAATCCGAAGAAACGGAAATTAGAAGAATTGAACCACATTCCATCACAGAGCAAAATATGCAAAAACTGTTACCAACTTAGTAATCGATCATAAATTATCTCAAGATCCCAGGCGGATGATGATCCAAATACACCTGATCTCTCGATTTATCGTCAAGGTATTAATTCTCATTCACGAGGCACTTTTGGCTGCGAAAACCCCCCGAAGTTGATATCAATTCCCCGAATTATCCGTTGTAAGCTGCTCATAGATTATAAATTGTTGACCAAAAATGATGCTCGTATGTGTAGAAATCATGTCGATAATTCTACATTTTGGTTACTTGTAAAGCAAATTACGAAAGAAGTAAGTGCTGAGGAACAAAAAACAGTCAGTAATCTTATGTTTATTTACTATCAAGAACTGAAAGGGAAAAATGAAAAGATATTCGATTTGGATAATATCGATTCTATTGATGACACGACATTCAGAAATTGGTTTGCTCTCAATAAAGAACAATTTCAAACTGTATGCAGTTTTCCCGTAACATGTCAGCCTAAGCACGTTGCTGTTTTACTTTGTAAGATGTGAACTTCTCTTTCTGATGAACAACTTTCATTTTTATTTGGTGTTTGTCGGAGGACTATTGAAAATCATATGAATTCAGCAAGAGAAGTTTTGCACAAGAACCTCGTTCCACAATTCATCAATCGGAATGATCGCTCAGAATTCCTTGCTCATCGACATTAATATCAAAAATACTATTCAACATTCCCGACGTTAAAGCCTGCATAGTATTCGATGCCACCTATCGCCTGGCCCAAAAATCTGCGAATTATGTAGGACAAAAACATCTGTGGAGTGAGCAGAAGAAATGCCGCTAGTTAAACCTATGGTAGGTTCCTCTTCAGATGGTTTCGTTCTATACGTTTTGGACCATTTGACGCAACGCATAATGATGCGACAATATTGCAGGATTGTTTCCAGAGATACGCGAACGACATGAGTACTATTCATAAGGGTGATACAATATTAGTTGATAGAGGTTTTCGTGATGTGCTGAATTTCCTAACTGAAAACAAAATTTGGAAGCTTATTGTCCAGGACTCGGCCAACTTAATACCGCAGAAGCAAATGCTTCAAGATGTGTAATCAAATGTCGCTGGGTAATAGAGCAAGTCTTCGGTTGCCTCAAGAAGAAATTCAAGATTTTTTCTTTCCCAGCACATAATACACGATCTCCACTCTCTCTATATTGCTTTTGCTCTCTTGAATTTATCCCACAAACCAATTCTGAGTGATGTCATACATGAAGGCATAGCACAAACTCTGAAATCTCGACTTAACGTCCCTAATCGTTTGCAAATCATCGTCCAAGAATTCAATCTTCCTCAACTGAGAGCACTATTCCTTGGAGTCGAATATATATCACTCGATAATGAAGAAAATAATCGACTCATTGAATTTTTTGAACTTTCGATGAATTATCTGTACTACTTGAGTCTTGGACCTTATTAAATACGCAATGCGATTTCATACTATGCAGAGCATCAGAAAGAAGGAATATTCTTGGTGCACTCTAAGGCCGAAGCAATCGTCAGCAGCTTTGAACTATGAGAAATATGGCATCTCAGTTGAAGAACCTACATTGATTAAGGCGCATATGAAATCTCGTTACCGTGGTGGTAAGTATCACTACATTTTTGTTTTGATAGATAAAGCAAAAACTGGACGGGATTCTATTCGTGAGTATTATTGTACATGTGAAAGTGGTGCTCGGACTGCAGGTTGTTGCAGTCATGTAATAACAATTGTGTGGTTCCTTGGATTTGTTCAATATTATGGGATACAAACACTCAATCCTGAAATATGCAATGTATCTATCACGATTCACAAAACAACCCTACATAGTGAGAGGCAAGGGGACTCACATTAAAAAAGTACCCCAATCTGTGAGAGGCAAGGGAACTTACATTAAAAAAGCACCCCAATCTGTGAGAGGCAAGGAAACTCAGTAAAAAAGCAGCCCGATCCGTGAGAGGCGATGTCAAGTTTCACTTTAACTTCATCTATCTCGGGGAATTTTCATGCTAAACAAAAACTAAGGTCATATTTGAATCCGGCGTAAAAAAAATCCATAAGAAACGATATGTTTCACTTTGTTATATATTTTATTCCTTGGTATGGACACTTGAAGAGTTTCGTGTACTTTCATGGATTATGAGAAACCATCACTTTCACCCCTTCATATCTCCGGAACCGTGCTTATGCTCATCTTAAAATTTCTCTGGGTTTAATGTCCCATCATATAGTACTATTTGGCATTAAAAAAAGTCTGAAATTCGCGGTCCAAAAAATGGGCGAAAAAACAGGTCTTTTTGCCATCACTCTTTATTATTAACTTTATTTTGTAAATAAACGTCTGTTACAGTGAACACAGTTTGTTTTCACACAGTCCGTTTGCGCACAGTTCGTTTGCGCACAGTTCGTTTGCACACAGTGCAATTGTATTGCAAAGTACAAAGTGGGATTCCACATGGGTTTGTAACTGGGGGCGGGGGGCGGGGACGGGGGGTGTGGGGGTGCAGTCTGTGCGTGTACTTTGCAACGCAAACTGGGATTCCACATGGGTTTATAATTTTCACATTTGTTGCGTTTAAATTTCGTGCACTTTAGCGAAAAGTAACGAAAACGCATGCGCATGTGGCCACAAAACATATTCGTGTCGCTGCATTTCGTCGATATGACAGATTTTCTAACCTGAATAGTCCTCAACTTTAACCATTAATATTTCGCTTCGCGGGGCAGAGCGACACTTTTTTCTGCCAGATTCATTCATTTTTTGCACACCGTTACCGTTTTTTAGATGTATCAATAGTCAGAATGTATGAATATTTAGATGTGTTGCGCTTGATCGAACTGTGCGCAAACGAACTATGCGCAAACGAACTGTGCGCAAACGAACTGTGCGCAAACGAACTGTACGCAAACGAACTGTGCGTAAACGAACTGTGTCTACTGTAATAGATGTTTATTTACAAAATAAAGTTAATAATAAATTTCCAAGAATTTCAAAAGTCTTCTACATGCATACATGCGTGTGTATGCATTCCAAATTATACAAAAATATGTGTTGTGTCCAAAAGCAATAGTGTCCATTTGAACGATGCGCATATGAAATGTGTCCAAACGAACTGTGCGCAAGTGAAACGTGTCCAATCGAACGGTGCGCAACTTTATGTGTCTAATAGCACGGTGTGCAATTTCAACGTGTCCAATTGTACTGCGCAAGTGAAGGCTTCTCGCGACAGAAACGTTAATAATTATGATTGCAACATATCAAACGACTGTACCGAGATTACTTGCGACTCCATCAACGGAGGAACCTGTGGCGTCTTAGATGAAATTCTTGTACCACGTGAATTTTGGCAAAAATACTGGACCGGCCTGAAACGCCTTAAGCGTGGGTGGACCAATGATTTTCATCAATATTTTAAAAAGCGGTTTGCCGAATGCGTCATCTCATTCAAAGATCATAAATGTTTTAGTGGCGATACTGAAAGGCACGTTTACTTTTACGCTAAAGCTAATTGTAAGCATTCTAAGTGTACATCGTTTAAATTTGTAGTGAAAACCGAAATTATTGTCCCGTATCAAGATAAAATCGTTCACGTTAAAACAGCAGGTCTATTGTGCCATGTACCAAATGAAATCCATCGCAGATTTGTTAAAGGAAGTAAAAGAGCCGATGTAGCACAACTAGAAAGTAAAAAACCATCAAACTCGATCTTCTCGGATCTGTTTCCAAAAACGTTTTGAAATCAGGGAATCGCAATGATGCGTTAAGTCTTATGATTCTTCAGAAGATCTCTAGTAAAAATAATACGAGAAATGACCTCGATAAAGATGTAATGTTTCTCTTGAAACTAAAAGAAAAGTTTATTGATGCATGGCCTGCCGCATTACCAAAGGATATATCCAGAGCATTTCGATGGATCCATTTTACGTAATATTGTTCACGAGACAGCAAATAGATTACTTGCTATTGCTTCCGGCTAATGGAGAGGTGTTTCTTCACTTGGATGCAACCAAGCGGGTAGTCGCAAAAGCACTTAATTCAAGGGGTCCTGTCATGTATTATGCATTGACAATACCTGTCTCAAAAAAATTTGGATCTTTACCTGTAGCCGAGTTTATTTCATCCGTCCACAGTGTTTTGCACATTGCATATTTTTTGTCAACGTTTACTACCGCTATCAGAAAACGGACAAGTCGCGAACTCGTTGTGAACAAGATCGAAGTCGATTTCAGCATAGCCCTAATTCAAGCTGTCTTAAAATCGTTTAATAACATGAACCTCTCTAAATACTTGGAAGAAACGTATAAACTTCGCTCCGAAAGCGTTAGCAGCATTCCAAACTTCACGATAGTTCATGTCTGTTCCACCCATATATTACGAACCGTAAAACGAAAAGGCAAAGAACTTTTAAAGGACCGAAGATTCCTTTGCGCTGCGCAGTATCTTATCACGAAACTCATCCACACTACAAACCTAACGGAAGCGCAGGCAATATTCAAGTGTGGAATAACCATTTTCGAAAGCCGATTTGTGTCAGATGAATTGGAAAAACAATTGCATCGACTATCTGATATGAACGCACCATCAGAGATCGATTGTTACATGGAGAAGATTCCAGAGGAAATAATCGACGACGATTACCTGGACAGTGAAAAGAAATTGCGTCACGGTTCTCCATTTTATCGATATTTTAATGAAATTTTTATCACCCAAAGGCCAACGTGATCAGTATCGTGAAGAGCAGTCATGAAGAACCCGAAAAAATAAAAAATCCGTTCTACTGTCCACAGTTTATCGAATATGTCCTCGAACATATTATGCCTTTTTTCCCTTTGTGGTCAGTATTAATCATTCGGCATGTTGGAATTCTGCGTGATACGAATGCTGTAGCAGAAAATTGGTTCAAAATGATCAAGTACTTGTTATTTGAACATAAAATAAACACACATCCTGCTCGATTTATTGCCAAACTGAAGCAATATTTAAAATCACGCTTATTAGAGCGAAAATGTTAATTGAGGACAGAAAAACAAAAAAAGAACGCCATGATAAAAAGGGTTTCAAGTGACACGGAACGACAGACTATTCAGAATAAATATGTTCATTGGGATTTGGCAAAAGAATCGTGGCAAAGGCGGAATAGTTTTTTTGTCATACCGAAAGCACAAATTCGTATGGATCTCGACAGTATCGACGAACATCCTCTCTCTGTTGCCGCAAAAACATTCTGTTCGCAAACCCATGTAACATCTAATATAAAAAGTTCTAATACGCTAATACCTGCGAAGAAAAATCGACGATACAAAAGATACATCCATCCCAAAACTTTCACGAATATGAAATTCATTGATGCGGTAACAATTTCAGAGATGGTTGACGAGGACAAAAATAAGATAATAGAATCAGAGAAAAAATTTAACATCTGAGTTGGCCAACAATTTTCTGCGACGAACTTTAACATACCTAACGGGTTTCCCAAACATTTTGCATTATTTATACGATATCGTATTGAGCCCGTCAAGTTGGCAGACACTCTTCCCAAACATGCAACTCGACGACAACATCATAAATTGCTTCTGCCTGCTTGTTCAAGACGTCGCGAAAAACAATGAATTAAATATACAGATTTTTGAAACTTTTGTTTCTGAACAATTAATTTTGAACGGTAAGGTTGCCAAAGGTTTCACTAAATGGGCCGTAGCGATAAAGGTGTGGAAAACTGATGTATGGCTACTCCCAGTGCACATCCGGCAAAGGCAACACTGGACAATGTTAATTGTTAATTTAAATCATAAATGTTTTCTTTACATAAATTCTTTGCGACAGGAACCACCGAATTTGCTCATGGACGGTATCGTCGCTTTTATAGATCATCACTGCAGGCCGCATCGAGAAATTCGGTGGGAAGAGTGGAAATTATTTGCACCTATCGATATTCCCGATCAAACAAATTCCTCTTCGGGAACAGCGAACAATTGCGGCACGCATATTTTAACATGGACGTATAGTATCGCGACGAGTTCCTTCACTTCTTTCGACGAAGATGACATGCCGTATTGCCGCATGGGCATCGCCCCTTTATTAATATAATTATTAAAGAAAGGTGAAAAATGTCGGAGAAACAAGGTAAAAGATTTGAGAAATTTTATTTTTGAAGATGAGGTAAGTCACGAAATCGATAAAATGCCGACAATACCAATTGCTAGGGTCCCACCAATGGGATTCCAAAGCACATTAGAATACTGTGCGTCGCTTAAACACCTAATACCTTGTGTGAATCCACATTTCACTCGCAGTCAGAGGAATTGAAGTTAAAACCATTTTTTAAATTTTACAACAAATGTCACCAGAGGATTGATCATGTAAAGTTTCACGTGAAGTTTTACATGATCGATCCTAAGAGAAAAAATTGATGAACGTGTAAATTGACATACGCTATGTCAGTTATATGCCAAAAACATTAATAAATTCATCTTGAATTTATACTCGTGTCGCCAGTAAAATAAAAAATTAAGGGGGTTTATTTTAAAAAACGACCCAACTGGCAAAAAATAGTCTTTATTATAATGAAGTCATAGACGACGTTTCGACCTTTGGTTTAGGTCCTTTTCAAGTCTTAGATGAAATTTTTTCTCAAAAACATTGCTCTCTTTCTCAGTATGTGTTGTATCATTGCTCTTGACAGGAACGTTGTTTGACATCTATTATTTTGATGCTGAGTTTTCACTAATTTTTATTATATGAATGTTTCATCTAAGACTTGAAAAGGACCTAAACCAAAGGTCGAAACGTCGTCTATGACATCATTATAATAAAGACTATTTTTTGCCAGTTGGGTTATTTTTTAAAATAAACCCCCTTAATTAATAAATTCGTTCAGCTCCTAAATTTAACATGCACAATTCGATCCAGCAGATTGAAAACTAAGAAAAACCATATTTTTTATAATTTATTTTTACTGCAAAAACATCGAACAAAGCATGTAAAAATTAATGAACGTAAAAAGTGGCGTATGCCACTAAGTCGGTTATTTGCTTAAAACATTAATAAATTCGTTCAGCTCCCAAACTTAACATGCACCATTCGATCCAGCAGACCGAAAACTATGAAAAACCATATTTTTCATAATATATTTTTACTGCAAAAATATCGAACAACGCATGTAAATATCGGAAAACTGGAATGTTTATTCGCTTAAAACATTAATAAATTTATCTAGCACCCGATTTTAACATACGCTGTTCGATTAAGCGGATCAATAACTATGAAAATGTGTATTTGTTTTTTTATTTCCTTCAGCTGCAAAAAATTAAACTCGTTATTTGAATGCGGAGCGGTCTGCGAATTCAAACATTTGTGACACGCGAGACACGTTACACACGTCTGACTCGCCGTTATCACTTCAGCGGCTACGCGCGGCGGCTAGTTTCAGCTTCATACGAAGATGTTGCTTGAATGCCTTGACAGCCGCTTCCCACAACCCTCCGAAGTGCGAGGCCGCCGGGGGGTTGAATCTCCATCGAATGCAATCGCGCACCAGCTCGTCGGCGATGCGGCGTCCCTCCTTGGTGCTTGCGGTGAATAGGTCTCGAAGTTGCCGGTCAGGTCCTGCATAATTTGTACCACAGTCGCAGTACATTACCTCGCAATGCCCTCTGCGGGCGATGAAACGGCGCAGTACAGCGAGGAAGGCGTCGGCTGAATAGTCGTACGCGACATCCAAGTGTACGGCCTTGGTGCTCATGCAGACGAAGACTGCCATGAACGCCTTGGTGCTCTTGTGGTCTCGACCCTTGGTGGTCCTCAGGAATATCGAGCCGGCATAATCGACCCCGGTGTGCTGGAATGGCCTCGACGGAGTCACGCAAGGCCGAGGAAGATCGCCCATCAACGATTGAGTCGTTGTCGCCCGCCGTCGGAGGCACGTCACGCAACGGTGGATGACCTTCTTGACGCACGCTCTTCCGCGTGGGATCCAGAGGCGTTGACGAAGGAGGCCGAGTGTCGACTGCACGCCCCGTGCAGTGTTCGTCGATGGCTGGCCTCGATAAAAAGCCTTGTCAAATGAGACTTGCTCGGCAGGATGACCGGGTGCTTCTCGTCGTGCGAGAAAGAAACGTTTTTCAGCCGACCTCCAATTCTCAGGATGCCCTTGCCATCGACGAAAGGACTGAATTTAAGAAGTGGTTGCACTTCCTTGGTAGCGCTCTGCTACTTGACAAGGCGGCGAGCTCGGCGGAATATTCCCACGCTTGTGAGACGCGGATCCATGTGTCTTTAGCGGCCTGTAGCTCGTCGACTGTCAGTGTGAGTTCACGAGCGGATTGCGGGCTCAGCCAGCGCCAGCACCATGCTGAAATGTGCAGGAGGCGGTGCAGGAAAGAGTGCCTCGTCAGCATCGCTGGCTCATCCGGGCGTTTCGAAACGCTGCGTGGCTGCTCGTGCGTTGCTTCGGCAGTTCCATTGTGGTCTCCATGGCCGGACAGGCAGGCCATAAACCTGTCGTCGTGGTCAGTCAGGGTGGCCCCGTTCACCACAGCTCGTGCTTTGCCAGATCACTGGGAGAGAGTCCTCGCGACGCGCAGTCGGCCCGATTGTCTCCTCCGGGCGTGTGATGCCAGCACGTCTCAGGCGCGATGCGCTGGATCTCTGCAACGCGGTTTGCCACGTGTTTTCCAGCGGGATGGATGACCTTGTATCCACGCCAGGGTCACCGTGGAGTCGGACCAGAGATGTATGCCCGTGATTAGCAGTTCGATGACGGCCCGGTAGTGATAAACGAGCGACGCCAGTAAAGCGGCTGCGCAGAGTTCCAGTCTTAGCAAGGACACCTGCTTCACGGGCGCGACCTTGGATTTGGCGGCCACCAATGAGACGGTGGCGCTTTCGTCACGGCCGACGGCTCGGACGTACAGCACGGCGGCGAATGCTCGCTCTGAAGCGTCGGCGAAGCCGTGGAGTTCGATGTTGTCTTCCGACTGATGACTGAGCCAGCGCGGCACTTGTATGCGATCGAGGCTCAGGAGATCTGCCTTGAATGACGCCCAGAACTCGGCGTCACTAGGCGCCAGCGGAGTGTCCCAGTCGAGGCCCTGCAGCCAGACTGACTGGATGAGAATCTTCGCTCAAACAACCACCGGCGCGAGCCAGCCCAAAAGGTCGAACAGCTGCGCCGTGAGGGAAAGAACGGCCCTCTTCGTAGTCGGCTGGGACTTGACCTCGCGTAGCGCGAACAAAAAACTATCGATGCCCGGATACCAACGTAGTCCGAGCATGAAATGACTCGTTCGGTTCCCGGACCTGGAGATCGACGCGCATCTTATCCGTCGCGGGGATGTCCTCAAGGAGTTCTGGGTTGGTCGCGGACCACTTATTTAACAAGAATCCGCCCGCCCTGCATATCTGTGATAACTGCCGCTGAAGTTCGCGCGCTTCCGACAATGAGCTGGCTCCGGTCAGAATGTCGTCCACGTAGACATTGCGACGCAGTGCGGTCGCTCCCAGCGGGTACCGGTCTTCCTCGTCCTTGGCCAATTGAAGCAGTGAACGGATGGCGAGGAATAGCGCACAGGCCAACCCGTATGTCACCGTATTCAACCGATACTCTTGAATCGATTCCGTTGTGTCGCGTCGCCATACGATTCGTTGTAAATCGCGATCCGCCGGATGTACGAGAATCTGGCGGTACATCTTTTCAATATCTGTTGCTATCGCGTGCTTGTATCGGCGCCAGCAGGTCAAGATGTCAGGCAGAGTCGGCAGCAGATTTGGCCCCACGCGTAACCCGTTGTTGAGCGCGATGCCGGATGGCAATGGTGACGAGCCGTTGAAAACTACGCGCAATTTCACTCTCTCGTCGACGTTTTTTATGACCCCGTGGTGGGGTAGATAACACACGCGCCCGGTGCTCGCCGTTTCGGGTGAATCTACCGGCGACATGTGGTCGAGTCTTTCATAGACATGCATGAACTCCCGGTACAGTTCGTGTAATTGAAGGTCGCGCGCAAACCGGCCCTCCATGCATGAAAGCAGTCGCTTTGCGGCGATTCGCGTCCCGGAAAAGTCTGTCGTGCCGTCGGTCAGTGGAAGTCGAACTATGTAACGCCCGTCTTTGTCGCGTGAGTGCGTTCGCGCGAACAACTCTTCGCACTTTTGCTCGTCCGACGTTGGTGGCGGTGAATTGCGCGGCACTTCCTCCTGCTCCCACAGTCTCTTCACCATGTCCACCAACGTCTCGTCCACGGCACACGAATGGCTGTGGGCAGCGGCCCTGTCGGTCGATTCTTCGATCGCGCCCGACAGAATCCATCCGAGCGACGTGCGTTGCGCGACCGGTTCTCGCGGACCCCCCTTAATGACTCCGGAGTCAAGAATGGCGGCATACACGTCCGCGCCAAACAGAATGTCCACCGGATCTGTGGCTTGGAAATCGGGATCGGCTAGCTCGAGTCCTTGCAGATGGTTTCACGGGTCTCCCCTCACGGCCGTCGCCCCGGTATAGACCGTAAGACGCGAAAAAATCAGCGCCGATATTATCGGCGGCCCAGCAGCGCGAGGCAACACCCGAAGAAACACTCGTCCGTTCGAGGTGCCCATCTGCGTTCCGCCGACGCCGAAGACGGTGACCGCGGCTGAGTTTCGCGGTAATCGCAATCGTTGCGCCAACGCCTCGGAAGTCATCGACGCCTCCGATCCCTGGTCTATTAGCGCCTCTGCCGCATGCAATCCACCGAACTTGTCGGACGCGCGCGGTGGCGAGAAGAACAGCTCCGGGTCGCAGCCGGAGCTGGTGGGCCACGTGCGAGGTCGAGGAGGTTTTGCGACAGGCATCGTACAACGAAGTGTGATGTCTACCCTGGCACGCCGAGCAATTCTTTTTGGATTGGCACTCACTCACCTGATGCTTGCCAAGACAGTTGAGGCACAGTTGGTTCGCCTCGACGTGCTTCTTCTTTGCTTCCGGCGATTTCTCCCGGTAGCTGTCGCAGAGCATCAGGAAGTGGTCCTTCTTACAGAGCGAGCAGCGCCCGCGCTTTACTTCTTGCTTCTGGGCGTGGTGAGCTCGCGTCGATCGAGCGCCGGCGCTACCTCCGGTTTCTGTGGATGCAGCGGTTCCAGGGTTTGCAATCGCCTCTCCAGAAACTTTTTGACTCGGTGTATGTCGCTGGCTCCGAGGTCCCTTCAATGACGTCTTCCCAATCTCGGCCTGACCGCGAGTCGAGGAGCTCCACTATCAAGTGAACGAAAAGATCCTCACAGCTCGAGATTGGCCGCTCAATACTCTCGAGGGCGCCGACGGTAGAAACCACACACTGCAGAATGCGTTTCAACTCGCTTGCTGACTCGCTCTTCATTTTGGGAAGCACAGTGAATGTCAAAAAATACGAGCGCACGAGGAGTCTCTCGTTTTCGTAGTGCTCGAGGAGAAGATTCTAGGCCTGTTGATAGTTCTCCGAGATGGTCGACAGATTGCGGACAAGCAACTCCGCTTCACCTTTCAATGATGCCTTCAAATAATGAAGTTTTTCCACGTCGGAAATGCTGGTGTCCATACCGATGACCGATCGGAAGAGGTCGCGGAACGGTGGCCAGTCGGCGTATTTGCCGGAAAAGTGCAGCAATTGTATGCGCGGGAGAGTCGTGCGTTGTCGAGCTGACGACGACTCGATGCCCGCCGAGTTTCCGCCTGCATGTTGCATGGGCAACGCACTCTTCATTTTCATGAGTTTTGTTTTCTGGGAGAGGTAGGTTTCTTCAGCAAGTCTAGCGAAATCCCCTTTGATGTATTCGTTGGTCTTTAAATCTTCCCAGAACGTGGCTCGCAATTCGTCATGCCGCTTCTCGAATTTTTCCCAGATTTTTTCCAAGCGGTGGAGGCGTTCTTCTATGGCCTCGATCGTGATGTTTGCTTTCCCTAATTTATTGAGATTTTTCGTGGTGCTAGCCATGCGAGTCTGAAGATCGTTTTGAGCGAGGATAAGACAATCCATGTCCATGCTCATGGTGTACGTTGAGAGTCACTGCCCTCTCTGTCACTGCGCTTGCACAACACCGGATCGACCAAATCCGGCTCGAAGGACCAGAATGTTTCGTGGATCGCAACGGAAAGCGTGCGCGTGATCAAAGTAGAGGCGAGTTCAGAATAAAATCAAAGCACTCGACAACACAGTTAATAAGGTTTATTTTAAAAACACACTACACTCAATCTTAAATCGGCACGATGACGCGTATGCGAAGCGAGCGACTTCGATAATTCGAACATACGTGAAAAAGGAGCGTTCTGCGAGCGACAGAAGCGTGTGAAACCTAGCGCGTTCTGCGAGCGACAGACGCGTCCGCGGCAATTACACGGTCACAAAAATCGAATCGAGGCGTGAGAGTGCTGGAGACGATCTGATCTGAGAAATTCGACGGAAGCGAAATTTTAAGTCCCTTTTTTTCCTTCCCGAATTCGAGCGCGCAAGCGTTCTTGTTTATGTGACTTCGCTTCAATATCGCGCTGTCAGCTGATCGTGCAGCGAGAAAAAACCTGCCGACGGTCGCTGACAAGGGATTCCGCTTCTCGCACGCGTCGTGTTTATAAATATCCTCTCGCTCGCGGCTAAGACGGTCACCTCCTAAATCGAACAATCAAACCAAGACACTCGGTTTTAGATTATTTGCAAACGACTTATGACTCGCAAAATAACAAGGTGACAATAATAATAACGGTGCGACACGATCGAAACATAAGACCGTTTAACGTTTAATTTAAACGCAGGTACATGGTGGACGCGGAATTAGAAAACCGGGCAAATTAAATAATCACGCTCAAACAATAATGTATATTTTAATTTTTTTAACAATTTGAATTTTTATAACACAATAAATTACTTTTGGCATTAAGATGCTAGGGCGTCTCTTAAAATATTGTATTTATTTGTATTTGTGGAATAAATTTTGTATTTATGCTACAAAACATAGTTTACATTATATCAGCAATAATAAGTAAGAAATATTGCAGATACATTGCACTGCAACATGGATACAATATTGCAGCGCAATATTGCTAAAGGCGGACATTTTGATATTACTATGATATTGCGTCAACGTTGCAGCCACATTGCGCAATGACTCTGCAATATTGCAATATTGCGATGAAATATTTTTAATACTTTTCCGTGTATTCTCTCTACGATACTGTCTAAACTCCTTATGCCTCGCTTCAATCACTTCTTCCGATAATTGTCATATCGGAAGTAGACAGTGTTTTATTATTTCAGCACCATGAATTAAGATTTTATGAACGTTAACTGGCATATAATACCATTGATAATTTTCAATGAGAAGTTTTGCTAGCTTTTTTGCAAATTGATCGAATTTCTCGACATCGATTTCTTGACCTGATGCAATAGCTTGTAAAAGAATTGCAAACGTTCGAATAATTTCTTCATCTAATCCGGTTATTTTCGCGGTAACTGAAGGCTTTGCAAAGAATCTTCTTGCCGTATTACCGTCATTGGTCGTTCCTACACCCTGTTTTACGAAATCCACTAATAAACCGAGTTTATTCCTAAATTCTTGCTGGATTCTTCTCTTTCTTTCGAATCTTGCGGCTTTCTCTTGTGTTTTATAAACGGACCATTTTTTAATCTCTAGATTATAAGAAATATGTAGCATATATTCCATTAATCGAATCCACGCATAAAGACTAGATATACTAAATTTGTAATGATCTGATTCTACCTGTTTTTGAATGGCAATATTAATTTTATTCATTTCCTTGGGACTTGCGCTATATATGTAACATCTCATTATGGATGACGATTTTGCAAGTGTGGAACAAATTTTGCCGTCGATCATTGTCAACAGCAATTGATGATTAATGTCTCTATCATCATGTATACGAGTAGAGGTCAAAAGATCTATTTCATTTTGAATTCTAGCATATTTTCTTTTAACGAGTTCTTTGCTTTTTCGAGAAAATTTAAATTTTATTGGCCGACAATATTTTGTTGAAGATGGATATGGATTTTTCCACACACAACGAGCACCATTCATTAATTTCAGAAGTACTAAGCTTGAGATAAAGATTGATTCATCGATTGGTTTCTCGATGCTCTCAATTTCATTTGATACTCTTTGCTTATAAATATTCTGACCACTAGCGCCATCAAAACCCCATTTGGAAATTAGAATGAAGTTGTCGGTTTCATGACATTTCTGAATATCAAAAACTTTTAGCATTCTGTGCGCTGTTAAATCCAATATAGCTTGCAAATTAATCTCAGCAGATGTATTTTTATTGCTTATGTAGGAGGATAAGAATCCTTTTTAGCTTGCTGCACTTTATAATATGACGGTTACGGATTCGCACCTTGTTCAATAGAAATTTCTCGTCTAGCCTAATATATTTTAATTTCGACAATTGCAGACTTGTCATTACTGCCAGAGCTTTTTCTTTTGTGTACAGCGTCTGCGTTTTATTTGCCTTACCCTCACAACAAGCTCTTATTCTCGATGCGTCTTCAGAATTACTGATTAGGTATGACAAAACTGCAGTTATATCTTTGTTACCCGCAGCTTGCATGCTCAATTTCGTCGCAAATGTTAACTTCTCTGGAGTATTGCTTACTCGTAATATTTTAGTACGTCTTTTTTTTTGTCAATAACCAACTTGTAAAAATGGTTTCAAATTTTGTGCAGTCGAAGTCGAAGGCTCGTCGCAGTTCATATGTGTAATTTCTAATGCCTCCTGCGGGATAAAAAAACTATTTTTTAACCAAGTAGCATTGGTTTTCATAAAATTTTTGTAATTGCGCGCTGATTTACACCATCTTTGAAATAGTTTTAAAGAAAACAATCTTATTAGTTCCCTCATCACTTCCTCTGCATTTGCTTTAAAATTAAATTTTTTTCTTGCTATAATGTTCCGCAACAAAACCATATAATCGTTCAGATTTTGTCCGGATTCTCGTAGTATTGAAAATAACTCGGAATATGCTATGGACTGCATTATTCTTTTATACTATGTACGAATAACTAAAAGAGCTGAAATAAAATGTGAAAAGGACGGCGATAATAATTTGCCCAAAATTGCTATCAGCAGCTCGCGTTACTGAGTGGCTGTATGTAGAGAAGAAACAAATGCGCGCAGGAAGAGCGCACTCGCTTACAGCTATAATCTAACCCAGGTCTACGTAAGTCTTTTACAAGCGAAGAGGACTCTTACTCAAGACTGCCAGATTGCAGCCGCAACAGCATGCTGTAAGCATGCCATTGGCAGCCTTGCTCTTACTCTTCTCCACTTCCTTACGTTCACGCTGCCTTCTACTCAACTGGTACTGATTCCATTAAGTGAAGATCTATATCTAGCGATCGATGGGAGACGCTTCAACGCGTCTTCTTTTAGCGCTTCTCCATGTTATTTATTGTTAGTGAAACAATCGAGAGGAGAAAACGATAAGCTTTCTGAGTTCTGCTTTTATGAGCCTGATCTAAATGAACGTTGCAGAGATAAATCTGTGAAACTTTACAGAAAAAGATGCGTGGGAAAATACAACGCATTTGCATGCAGCAACAACTTAATTAATCTAACCAAAATTTTCAGGGGATCATTATGGAACTTTACGGGAGAAAATAATGTACACAAAAAAAATCGCAAGAAAAGATCGCAGCTGAAACCTATGCGAATTTTTACTACACAAAAGGTTTTTTGAAATCGCACAGAAGATCTTGAACAAATACGGACATTTTATTAAATCGCTTAATGAATATGTACGCAGTGGGTTAAAATTTCGTTTTGACTATTCATAGAGAATGAACGTAAATAATAATGAAATCTGGCAACAAAGATAATAAAAATGTATGAAAAGAGCCATAGTATTGGACATCATACAGTAGATAAGGATAGCTAATCCTTTATACCGAATATAGCGAACACGAGTGGACTGTTTCTAATTCATGAATTTCATTTATCGCAGAAACCTGGAAATTGGCATACCTATAACATCTATATTATTTATTGATCTATATTTCCTGCTTTTGTGTCATGCATTAGGAGTATTCTACAATATATTCCAGTGGGTAAAATTAGTAAATTAAAACTTTTATTTTTAGTTCGATGTCCACCTGCTTTTTCATTTCGATCCACTGTGTGGCGTGACTCTCGCATCCGGTTGCATCACGCGCGAGCTTGTTCGTACGTATTTTAAAAATCCGTACATTTTGTAACGATCCCCCCCTGACGTTACACGGCCGTCGATCCGCCGGAAGGTTGCCGCCCGGCGAACATCAGCTGAGCACGGCGCAATGCGCCCTTTTTTAATTGTTAACATCCGCAATCCGCTTCGGGCCTTTAAACGGCCGCCGGCATCCGTATACCGGGCCGTTGTCTCGGTGCGCCGAACCGCTCCGAATTCCGTCGGAAGGCGCGGAGCAACGGTCCCGTCCACCCGTCGCCAGGGCCACCCAAACGGCCCCGAATCCGCCCGACTTTTTGACAATTAGCGAAGAACAATCGGGTCCCCGCGATCACTACCGAAATTACCCGAACGGGTAATTTCGGAGTATAAAGAGAGCGGCCCGGCGGAGAAATAATCAGTCCGGTTCCCGATCCGACTAGAGCCAGTACGGCGCCTAGACCAGATCCCGAACAGCTCTCGCATAAAGAGAAATAAAGAGGTTGAGCGAACTCAGTCTCCGCCGAAGCGATCTCGGCAATTCGGCAATTAGCCCATCCTAGCCATACCTCGCGGCGACCGCTTCCACGGGTAGAAGAGATCTCTGCCGTTGACGAGTGATCTCGTCCATCGTCGCATCCTTGGTGCATCCCACCATATAAACCGATAACCCGATTAAGACCTGTGAACATTACCGCGAATTATACTAACGCGCCTCTCGCGCTCTCGCGCCACGCGCTCTCATAGCTGTCAGGCGACAGACGTAAACACGCGCCGGGACTTTAAATCCACGTCGGCGACGAAGATACGTTAACACGTGCCGCAGGCATGACACGCATTCCAGAGCCGAATTATAATCCGCGATCTAAACCTCCGAAATCCGACCGAATTAAAATGTAGTATCGAACAACTAATAAAGCTGTTTTCTTGCATAGTCCGATCCGGTCAAAATTACTGTAGACAATTTACACGTACACTCGCTCATGCATACTGTTCCCTGTACATAGAACTTGCATGCATTTACTCGCCGTTCACCGCACACGTTTCACACATACCGTTCACTGTACACATGTAAACGCACGCTCGATTCCTGCATACCGCATACGCTTGTAAACACGCATCTCCGTATACGCATTGAAATACACTCGCATACACATACACGCATTGTAAATACACACATAGCCATCGCGCATTTATACATTCACCACTCATACGCTCACACTGCACGTACATCCACCGTGCATCCGTTCAGCTCGCATAGCATATATTTGCACTCGCACATTCTACACGTACATATTATACGATCACCGTTCGTACATACATTTGTACATAAACACACACGCGTTCAATACACGCTCATTTATACATCTTACTCTGTATAGGCATTCAAACTTAATTGAATAAACCTCTTTTCATTTTACACACACGCCTGGTGACTCGTACGCCCTTTCCGAACCCTGATCCTGACTGAGCAACCCCGAGCCGTGATCGGAAAGCGGCACGTTACAATTTTTTTGTTTTGACGATGCGCTTTTGCTGGTACATAATTTTTATGCGACACGTATGGCGTGACTCTCGCATCCAATCACACGCGAGTTTGTTCGTATGTGTAGAGATAGGCACTTTATGCTTTGAGGATAATAGCATAATGTGTCAAAACTTAATTTTAAGCTCTAATTTTGATTATTATGCATAATACACTTAGTATTGACAGATTTCAGTCGCATAATAACGCATAATAAGACCCTCTGTGCAACATAATGCGGTTCTCGCATAATTATCGCATAATGGCCGCAAAAATCCGTTTTTGCACTTAAAACACTGAGATTTGAGGAAAAACGACGTATACTTTTCAAAATCGTACACTTTTCCCGCTTTGCCGCCGCATCCAGTCGCTTGGAAGCTTCCGGAAGCTTCTCGATTGGAGAATCTTGAACTCGAAGTCCCGTGGCGGAAGAGGGGACGGTGGGAGGGTGAAGAATGTTTGTTACTTCTAACCTAGCAATGAGGTGCAGTGTTGCGAGTAGCGGCGACGCCGGTGTGGTTAAGATACGAGTCCTTGAACAGAAGTGAAATGAGCCATGGCCGGGAATAGCAAAAATATCATTTACAATAGGGTCCGCGAGTATGAGCGGGAGGGGATGTACATATTTGATTCTAAAAAGAAAATCATGATGTGTAAACATTGTAATGTGAGGGTGTGCTGGGAAAGGAAGAGCATAGTTGACAACCACTGTGGCTCCGAAGGTCACAAGACTAGTAAACAAACTTCTAAAACAATCAAAAATAAACGGCAAATTTCAATTACCGTATCTGTAGATCATGCTAAAAAAAGTTAAAACAGACAAAGAAGATTTTATCATGTCCACTTTAAGCGGTTTTCTGAAAGCCAACGTACCACTTTACAAGCTTGATTACCCAGCTATTAGAAAATAACTTGAAACTTATGTCAAAGGTGAGTAAAAGTGTAACAGTTAATCCTAATTTGCAGTTCATTCACTAATTTCTTTTAAAAGGGAAGTAATCGCAGAGGTGAACATAACCTCCAAAACAGTAAAAACATTGAAACATTACAACTCCGTAACGCTTGACGGCTTGACTTGAATCTTGTTCATAATACATGAGGATATTTAACATTATAATATAATTTTAGGTGGAGGTGATTTGCCGAATGTGAAGTGGTTTAGACAGCACTATCTTCCAAAGATTCAAGAAGAATATGATGAAAAGATGAAGGCAGACATTCAAGGCAAGAAAATAGTTGTTCAATGTGACGAAGCAATCAACAGAAAGGGGGATGCAGCTTTTGTGAATCTTTTTAAGGTGTTGCCCAGTGACACAAGCAGTGACCCTAAGCTATTGGTTTCTTCAGTGAAGAATCTCTCCGCCTGCACTGGAGACCAGTGCTCCAAAACTATTATGCAGATACTGAATTCCTTTGATGTCAATTTTGAGGATGTTGGGACAACAACTGATAGTGCTGCCTACATGAATCTCTGCATTCGAATCTTGAAAAAATTGGTGAACCCTAATATGGTCCACATCCAATGCTGGGCACACAAATTGGACAAGGTATCGCAGATATTTCACAATAAACTGCCACTCTTGAATGAATGTGTGTCCAAACCCAAGAAGCTCTTCAAAAATACTAGGAAGAAAAAAAATTAGTACTTGAAATTTCTGAGAGATGAATATAGCTTTTCTAAGAAAAAAGAGGCCAAGTTCTTTCCATTACCAGTTTCTACTCGTTGGGGTTCTTGGAGAATTTCTGCAGAATATCTGTATAAATATGTGGAGGATGTGGTCGAATATGCCAAATCCCTTCCTGATGTTAGAGCAGTACAGTATTTTAAGAAACTATCAGATGAGGACATCAGGATCGTTCAGGTCGAAGCAGCTATTGTTTTGGAGTATGGTTCTCCTTGTATCAGCGTTGTTGCTTCTGATTAAAGGCTCCAAGTATCCTTCGGCACACTTGCTCTATTTAAAGATTCGAGAACTGTGCACTTCTGCCTCAGTTGTAAATTATGCCAAATACATTAAGTCTGTTATTTCTAAGAAAACCAAAGACTGTCTGTGTCCTGACACATTCAAAGCAAAGGAATGCTGAGGAAAGAATTCAAGCTGTCTGTGCCGCATCTCTTAAAAACTCAAAAACTCTCAAAAATTTTAAAAACTTCTGGCTGAAGATACGGTTAAATCCTTCTTTGAAGCTACTGAGACATTATTTTACACCCATATTAAGCTGGCGACCCCCCCCCACCAACGCCAAATAAAATCGCATCTATCAAATAATTTAGTGCTAATTATGTGCTAATTTGTTGCCGTAGTCCGGATTTTGTTGCTTAAACCGTTAGCAGGAATTTACGTTCAATGTGGGGAGGGGGGACCGGCTTGACATTAAGCTAGCCGCCCCCATAGTGAAAATAATATCTAGAAGGCACGAAATAAAATACCAATTAAACCAGAATTTGTTGCTATTTTGTTGTTCTAAAATAACGTCAAAACATTTTGAAAAAATTATATTATTTAATTAATACCACTATACTATCAGTCTCGCCGCGCCATGTCATCTACTTGCGCAAAGTAAAAGTAACTAAAAGAATTCGTTGCTCGCATGTTTTTGGTATTAAAATAATCTGTAGGCAATATACTATCGAAATAATAAGAGATTGATTTTGTTGTTCGTTTTAAAATATTAAAAATCGACATTTTGTTGCCGTGGACCCTATACGCGGCGCGCGTTATCATAACGTAACTTAACTAAAAGAATTTGTTGCTCGCATGTTTTTGGTATTAAAATAATCTGTAGACAATATATTATCGAAATATATAAATATATTATTGAAATGTTTACTACATTAGAAATTTACGTAAGATATAATTACATGAAAGATGAAAAAATAATTAAGTCAAACTAATAAATGTAATAGAACTTTATATATAATAAAATATAATATTATAAAACTTAATAAAATATGAAAGAACTTAATATATAATAATCTTAAATAAATTTTTTAAAAAAATGTAAACTAAACATTTTAAATTTAAAAAAGAAATTTAAAATAAAAGATCTCTATTTTATATATATTATAGAAATTACATAAGTAAACATGGCAGTTCACGTTTCATACAATCATTGCGCGAACGTTTAGATATATTTAATGTGTCTTTAGAAGATTACCAATCACATTGTTACAAATCTTTGCAGGTTGATTTAATAATATTGCACAAATAAGATGTAAAAATAAAATGTAACTGAATGTACGTTTATTAATAACTTTAGATAATGATTCGGTATTATTCATTAAGCTGTAACGGTGCACCTAGTGCCTGTTACGTAATGCCTTTCGGGCCGACCAGTCGCCCGAAAAACGAGGCTCGGCGCCTATGACGCCCATCCCCAAACTTCTACATCAGTGCCGCGGCCCCACCACAGGGGCCGCCTCACCACGCCGGAACGCGCGTTGGGGACGACCGTCGAGTATAAAAGGCGGTCCGGCGAGCACTTCGATAGCAGTCCTGTTTCCAAGTTGGAAATTCCAACTCCTGTCCATATCCAGCTCCTGATTCCGCCACCCCAGGCAGCGGACGATTCGCTGTTACGCCGGGCGACCCGGTTACGGGGTGCTTTCTCACCGATGCTATCACAGGCAGCGGGCGACTCGCTGTTACGCCGGGCGACCCGGTTACTGAGATAGCCATCGGACTAGCGTTCGAGACCCGTGCCACGAAGGCACCGCTTGTACATATCCGTAGGTTATAAGATCCGGTTTGCACCGCTTGTACATATTCCGCGTTTCATAGTTAGTAAGCTCCGGTTTGCACCGCTTGTACATGTTCCGCGTTCCATAGTTGGTAAGATCCGGTTTGCACCGCTTGTATATATTCCACTTTTCCGCAGTTGGTAAGGTCCGTTATCCGGTTTGCACCGCTGTATATATTTCGCTTTCAGTAGTTCGTAAGATATATTGTGTGCCTTAGCTCATAAGGTCTGTGGTTCGGCTCGCACGAGCCTCCCTCTGTTCCAAAGTATGCAATAAACATACGTTTTGTGGACAAGCGAGTTTGAATCTCCCCCCTCTCCCGAATCCTGGCATCGGCGAGCCTGATCCGCGGCGTCGAGAAAGGTGACCCCTTACAAAGCACACTTATAATATTACGTATGTTAAGACATTTCTTATTTTTTATTAAATAATTGCAGATTACGATGCGAATTTCACTATTAATATTGCGCGAACGCTAATGAATTTAAATTTCGAGTAAACGTTAATAATAAATCAAGAAAATTATATAATGACAAAATGCAGTTTACGACTTCACAAGATTATTCCGCGAACGCATATTACATTTCTATTGAAGCATATTATATTATTTGCTCATCAATCGTTCACGCTCCTGTGTGATTATTACGCGAACGCATTTATATATATTTTTATAATGTCATTATTATTTAAATAATTTGTTTCGAAGTACATAAATATTTTATCTTCAATATCGAATTCTACTGAAAATGTGTGTGATGTATGTACGTGTATGTAGGTATATATGTACATATACATTGTATATACGTATGTATACACATATATATGTATATATACATATACTTTCTGTAGTACACATTTAATTAAGAAGCGATATTTAAGATATATAATCTCTCTCTTTCTCTCTCTCTCTCTCTCTCTCTCTCTCTCTCTCTCTCTCTCTGTGTGTGTGTGAGTGTGTGTGTGTGTGTGTGTGTGTGTGTGTGTGTGCGCGCGCGCGCGTGTGTATTAACAATGTACTTGTTTCTTGTATAATTATTATGCAATATACAAAATAATATGTGGACAAGCAATATAATTATCACTCAAAATTGTTTCTGATTCTTTACAATCTTCATATTTTATCCACTTGTTTCGTCGATAACTAATGGCAGTATAATGGCCAATACCTTCATCTATATTATTTCTTGTTTTTTTTTTCATAGGCGCTTTGAAGTTAACTATTCCAGCAAAAGTATATTCCGTCGCCATAAATGAAAATTTAATCTTTTTTGGTATATTTTTTATTGGTATAGCATATTCCTCTCCATCTTCAGGGTTGGAGTATATCACCATTACAATAAATCATCCTGAAAATTATGTACATTTTATTAATTAATTTATATTATGATATGTATAATATATAATATATATTATATTTATGTTAAAAAATCAAAATTAATCAATTTAATTTTAATATTTTTAATTGTTTGTTTATTAATTTGGAATAAATTTTCTCTGTGAATTATTCTAATACAGAAATAAAAATATAACTGAGAATTTAGATTTATAACCATGTGTACTTGAAAAATAAAATTTACTCCTTTTTTAATTTTTTTCAATTTGAATACAAATATTTTGGATGTAGTTATCTAAAATGATTGTATTGCAAAATTAAAAATTACATGTATATATTTTACTTTATAATTATACTATTCTTTTATTGAGAAACACACAATTGTAAATTTAAAAAAAAATGTTTTTATACATATAAAAAATATTATTATATAATTTTAAATTATTTTATATGCTATTTTAACATAATTTATAATAAGTTAACAAATACCTATATTGGAAATTGTGGAGTTCTCCAATCCATCACAACCCGATTGACAACAAGATTGCAATCCTTGAATTGTGATGTCTTTTTCGATTTGATCAACATTGTTCTCCAATAATGCTGAAAGTTTAACTTGTATCAATGGCAATGCTTTAACTCTTTCAGGACAACCCCTGGTACATTTTGAAACTTCCTCGAATGATGGATATCTCTGAAACAATTTTCTACAAAAAGCCAATTGACACTTCGCAATTAATAAGAATACAGTTATTAGGTAACATTTTGCTTGTAAATATTTCTTTGAAGATTATTGCATGAAGTCTGTAAGATGATTTTTTAATACCATAAGATGTTACTTCTTTAATTAATTCAAAAAATTTATAATCTATCTCATTGTCAGTGGATATAAAATCTCTAATACTTTCTGTGTCAAAATGAGCAGCAATAAATAATTGTAAAATACTATCAAATGCACAAGTATTTGTTAATGAATATTTTTCTTTTTTAATGTGAACTGATCTTAAAGATAAATTATTACCATTTTTCATTATTGGTATTTTACACATATTACTTTCTAACAAAAATTCATTTCGTATACTCTCCTTTTGTAAATATCTCCCTATAAGTTGTGTGTCAGCTGTTGCGAAGCCATGCCAATTTTCAATTTCTTTCGTTGCAATTATATCTTAAACATTATTAATTTGTTGGCAATCAACACATATCCGTTGCTGTCCATATTCTTCTTCCCCTATCGACATAGAACATCCATCCAAAGCATGTAACGGTAAGAAATTATATGTCATGGCTTTGACAGGTGATTCTCCAGATCGAGATCGGTAAAGATCTGAAAAAAGTTGCATCCGCAAAATTGATCTTGACCTTGAAATTCAAGGTCAAATTTTTTATTGGCTTAAAAAATTCTGCTCATCAAGAGGAACAAAAGTCTCAAAGAGACCATGGGTCGCAACTCAGCCGTACGATCAGAAATTAATTAGATATTTTTTTATCTAGTGACTCGACTAGAGAGCGGTGCACTTGGACACAGTACAATTGGACACGTTGCAAATGGACACGAAATTTTGCACACGGTTTAATTGGACACCGTTCAATTGGACACCGTTTATTTGGCACGTAAAAGTTACACACCGTTCATTTGGACACGTAAAAGTTGCACATCGTTCAGTTGGACAAATAAAAATGCACACCGTTCAGTCGGACACGTAAAAATGCACACTGTTCATTTGAACACGTAAAAGTTGCACACCGTTCATTTGGACACGTAAAAGTTGCACATCGTTCAGTTAAACACGGTGCAAATGGACACCGTTTAATTGCGCAATACAAAGTGGTATTCCACATGGATTTGTAACGGGGGGGTCTGTGCGTGTACTTTCCAAATGAACGGTGTCCATTTGCACCGTGTCCAATTGAACGGTGTGCAACTTTTACGTGTCCAACTGAACGGTGTGCAACTTTTACGTGTCCAAATGAACGGTGTGCAACTTTTACGTGCCCAAATGAACGGTGTCCAATTGAACCGTGTGCAAAATTTTGTTTCCATTTGCAACGTGTCCATTTGCAATGTGACCAATTGTACTGTGTCCAAGTGAAGGCCACTCATTCGACTACAACACATGCACACAGAGATCAGGATCCCGCGGTTCGTCACTTCCATGGTATTTAATGACTCTATAGCCTCTCTGTCGTGTGTGTAATGTGTGTGTGTGTGTGTGGCGCGAATCTAATCATGTGCTGCATTTTGACGACGTCTTCTACGTGGCACCCAGAGAACCGTTCCGTTCACACCGATGGCTCTCAGCATACGTGCTTGTTCTCCGGCTTCCACGTAACGCCCTCCATTCCGCAAGCAACCTCGTAGTCCTGCCTTTAGATTAGACCTCACCCTCACGCAAGAATAGTTTCGTTTCGTGTCAATCTAGCTGTTCCCTCATCGATGCGCTGTCTTAAATTTTCAGCTGTTCTGACTGCTATGCCCGACCTATAAACAAATGCCTTCAGAGCTCCCCAAAAGAAAAAATCTAGAGAATTTAGGTCGGGAGAGCGAGGTGGCCACAAATGTGGTGCGGGTTTGCATTGTATCCACCGGGTTCCGAGAAGCTCATGAAGAAAAGCACGAACTTGCGTACCAAAATGCGGTGGTGCGCCATCATGCATGAAATAAACGCGGTTGCGGCGTTCACGGGGAATAACTTGTCGCATCTATGCACCAGGTCATGTCGCAAAAATGTAAGATAATGCGCGCTTGTCAGTCGCAATGATAGGTAAACGGGACTAATATAACTATTATTAATAATTCCTGCCCAGACATTAATCGCGAAACGCCCCTGTTGAACACGCTGTAGCATGGCGTGAGGGTTCCGATAAGCCGAAATACGGACATTTTGCCTGTTCAAAATGCTCGTGCTAAAATAACTAGCCTTATCCGTGAACAGCACGTTTTCTAAAAAGTTGGGATCATTACAGAGTTTTTGTAACATCCACCGACAAAACTCTTTGCGAGTGTTATTGCCCGAAAGCTATAACGTAATTTTAAGAGAATATAATAATTGAAATAAAAGAGCGTTGACCGCGCGGAATGCTCGCACAGCAAACCACGCGTGATCACCCGAAAACTTGCGAAAGTGCAAGCGAAGAGTTTCGACTTTGAATCTGCTTCGCTTGCACTTGGACTTTGGTCGCGTCCCCGAAATTCCCGGAAATAACAATGAAATAAAAGGTCCGCCGCAGACGCGCGCCGGGCAGTCGTGAATCACAAAGACAGGTATCAATTAATATCAACCGATTATTCAAGTACGGGTCGCTAGTTACGACAAAGTCGCGAGTTATAATATACTGTAAGATTAACGCGAAGTAAATCGCGAACATAGTAAGATAACTGAGCGCGGAGTGTGAAGTTTAAGTAAACTATACGCGAAGTGCATGTGAAACAAGATGTTTATTAAAATAAAAGAACATATTGCATAATCAATTCAAGTGCTATTAAGTTGTGAGCCCCTTGACGTCCAGGAGTCCTCACTCCAAATCCGGCAACGATCCCGATTCCCATGCTCTCGCACAGCGAGGCATAACACGAGCATAACGGTCTTTAGGCCGCAATTCCTTAACTTTTTGCGCTTGTAAGACTGCGAACCCTCCTCGCGTATTAGAGTGAGTCTCGATTGCGCACATTACGGATCGGACACAGCGATATTTCCCGATCGGACACAGTCCCGATCGGACACAATCCCGATTGGACACAGTCCTGATCGGACACATTCCCGATCGGACACAGTCCCGATCGGACACAGTCCCGATCGGACACAGTCCCGATCGGACACAGTCCCGATCGGACACATTCTCGATCGGACACATACAGTTGCTTTCGGACACAGGCCCGATTGGACACAGGCCTGATCGGACACAGGCGCGCGCGCGCACACACACACACACACGGGGGGGGTGCAAGGGGGGCCTTCGGCCCCCTCCCGCACCCACCCCGCCAATAGTATGGTGCATATGAGGGTGCGAGGGGGGCCTTCGGCCCCCTCCCGCACCCGGGCCTGTGTCCGATCGGGACTGTGTCCGATCGGGACTGTGTCCGATCGGGACTGTGTCCGATCGAGACTGTGTCCGATCGGGACTGTGTCCGATCGGGATTGTGTCCGAATGCAACTGTATGTGTCCGATCGAGAATGTGTCCGATCGGGACTGTGTCCGATCGGGAAATATCGCTGTGTCCGATCCGTAATGTGCGCAATCGGGACAATCCCGCGTATTATGCAAAGCACTGTCGGGTGCGATATGCCTACGCGTGCCGCTATACGCCGTAAACCCATGACGGGAAAAGCTCGTGCCAAAGCAATGATCCGCTCTTCGGTTTGCCAGTGAATTCGAGATTGTCCTGCTCTATGATGACCAGCGGCCCGCATTTCAAATCACTCTTGGTCCCCAAAACGCTCATCAAGGCGTTGGAATTCCCGACGATCTGGAATTTCACGTGGGCGTACCCGTCGTCCGTTAGCGCGATTTTGTAGCAAATTGGCATAAATTTTGCTCGTGCATAATTTCCAAGGGCTTGGTCAATTGCTTGGAGCATTAGACGTTGGTCACGACCATCTCTATGTATTCGCCTATGTTGATGTCGCAAACGACGTTCCATCATAAGCAAATTTCTAAGATATGCAGAATAAAGATGGAATCAAGTGGAAAGCCGAAATCAAGATAGTCGAAGAAATATTTTAAATCAAATCACAGCGGCCTGCGTTGTGCCTGCGTTTGCAAACCAAAGGCAGAGTGGGATACCGACGATATCTTATAATTAGGCCGTAAGGTTCTCTGGGCCGCGTACCGTGGCCAAAAAACAAGTGTCTAGTTGGCTCTCACGGCCTCTTTATATCCCCAAGTTGATTGCGAGTTAGAGTTTGCGCTTGACGCCGCCTATGGAGCGTCTCGGGAGGCTTCCGTGCGCGCGGGCGCCACGCCGGCGCTACCCAGCGCTTGCGAGTAGTGGTGGCCGGGTCGCCGTGCTTTAGGCGCGATACGGCCGGCCGCCACATATATTAATATAATTGATATAAATGATGAATCGATATAAATCATAGACATATTAACATAGACTGCTCATGTCGGTAGCGGGGCATGAGTTTTTCCTCCTCCTGAGGGAAAAGAAAAGCATGAATTGATTTATCAGTTTTTCGACAGAGAAAGACAGAACTTCTTTTATCACTATTCGTGACAAAATTGCATATCCTAATTTTTTCAACTTCATGATTTTTTTCGGGTTGAAGGGTTTATTTGCGACCCATGGTCCCTTTGAAACTTTTGTTTCTCTTGATAAGCAGAATTTTTTAAGCCAATAAAAAATATTAAACGTTGAATTTCAAGGTCAAGATCAATTTTGCCAATGCAACTTTTTCCAGAACTTTACCGATCTCGATCTGTAGAATTACCTGTCATAGCCATGACATAATTTTTTACCACCCTGTATGTACTTTTTGCATACATAACACGTGTGTCCGCCGGTCGGTTCATGTCTATTTTCACAAACTGAGCATCTTTTTTCGCTTCTTACATTATTTTGCTCAACGATCTCGTTAGCCTCTTTATTATTGTGAATATCTCTCTAATTCTACTCTATCTTTTGATATAATCTCTTGAGTATTTACATTTGCCAATTTTATACGGCCACTCATGAAATTCACGTGCTTCATTACAAATTCATCTGCGCGCATAGGAGTTTTTCGGTTTTTAACATAATGTTTTTTATTATATTAAAATCACTCTCTACGTTAGCACTGCTAACTGGTACTCGACCAAATCCAAATTTATCTCGGTATATGCAAGACCATAAAGGCAGTAATTTTATATCTTTTATAAGATAATCAGCTAATTTTGGCATGTAATAAGCATTTTCCCTGTCTCCCTCATTATCAGCTAATAAAATCTTTACTTTATCTTCGCCCTTTATGTTTTGCCCAATGACTCCATTTATTGAAATTATTTTCTTCTTTGTCCTGCACATCATTATAATCTTTTAAACTTTCGGTACTTAATTCTTCAGGAAAATCTTTTGTAAGACCTTTCATTTTTAGTTTATATTCTTCACATATTGTTTTATTTTCCATTGTCTCACTTTCTGTTTCGCTCCGCGCAATAATTAAAATTCCTTTCACTAAATCTTCTGCAATTTCAATATTTCGACATAAAATTAATTGTCCTAATATGGATAGATAAAATTGTTTTATACGAGAACGCGAATTTTTCAAAAAATTTGCATATTTTTTAATAAAATGTGCTACATCGTTACGTATATAGCAAGGTAAATTATTTTCTTTGCACGCGTCCGCATATTCGTCAAGCGTAAAATAATTGGTAAAACTTCGCACGGCTGCTGTTAATAATCGCACACAACTTCACGTGGTCGTGGTGCCCCAGATCGCTGACCACTCCATTAACCAGTATTGAATCTCGGCTTTTTACTAAGCCCCCTAAGTGTGACCTGTTCACGCTTAGCAGGGCTCGTTCCCATTGCCTTGTTCACTCAAGGCGGGGATCGTTCACATCACTGGGAATAGTAAAACGCAGTACTGGCTGCTACCAAGCGCGTCCCCGGGTTGCGGATAGGGGAACGACCTCCAGATATGGAGATTAGCCGTGAATAACCCCTTCGGGGGGAATAAGCGGCCGCGGACAATCCAGAGGTGGTGTTAACCCGACAGCGGGGTGGGCTCTCCCCCTGGAAAGGGAGAACTCTATAAAATGCTCCAATGCTAGGGTCACCACGATAAGGCGAATGAGTGCCGCCTTTAAATAAACACTTCAAATTCCCGGGTAGGTCGGATCCGTTAGCCTTGGAAGGCAACCGGCCTAAGGGATGAATACCCCCGACAGAAAAGCCAACTTCAAGAATTATGAGATGAGCACTGAAGAAAAGGATGTCTTACTGCCACAGGAGGACCGGACCTCCAGTGGTCGGCAAAGCGGGAGTATTGTCCCAGCTCCCGCTGGGTCGAGATCGTACAATGGGCCAGCTGGGTCTGCGGTGAGCCCGGCAGCGGAAGCGGCTATCGCCCCAACTACAACTACAAGTGGTCTTGAGGAGTGGACGGAAGGTGCGACAGGGACCTCTTTACTGGAGTCTGTCCGTCAGCCGGAGATCATACTGACGAGAGTCGACGAAGGCGGGATCTTTCAACCCCCGCTTCCTCAGAGGAAACGGAAGGAGAGGAGAACCAAGGTTACGTCTACCCGAAAGACATATGGGTCTCCACCGGACACTGAGAGGGCGCAATCTAGTCTCATTGAGATCACGGATGACGACGACATAGACACTGATTCATCGGCGAAGAGATGTGAGTCGGACCCGACCCATGCTGTGAAGGATTACAAGCCTCGGAGAAGGGGTAGACCTCCTATCACTGGGGAGTGGATAGAGATCAATAAGGCTAAGGCTGAATACTTGGCCTTAAGAGAGAGGCAAATGCGGTTAGATGAATTTGAGTATATTCTCGACCCCACGAAGCCTCCCAAACAGACGAAGTCCAAACGAGATCTAAACTATATAAACAAAGAGAAGAGCATCATAAAAAGAACATAGAAATGGAAGAGAGATTCTTAACATTATTTGAAAAATATTTGCAAAGAGATAATGCATAGAAGATAGGATTACTTATGGTTAACCTGTTCTTTTCAAAAAATGTTTTTGCAATTTGCGTAGTATAATTTTATAATATAAGAAAATCTTTATAATTTTCATTATAATTTTTTATTTTCTTTATGTCATAAAAACATGTTTCGTTTTTTAGTTCTTGAGTTTATGTATAGAGATATATAGAGATTTATGTTGAATACTCTTATTAAAACTCAAAATAAGATTACACAAGAAAAACGTTTTTAAATATATAAAATTTAATAAATGTGATTATTAAGTAATATGTGTTAAGTGAAATGTGATATTATGTGATATTACCTAATCTTTATTTTTGTTAAATGTCTCACATATGTGATACAATTTATTTGTTTTATTATTTATAGTTTAAAGATGGATAAATAGATAGAAAGAGAGAGAAAGAGACTGATGTGTCAATTCCAAATATAAGCTTTAGAAGGAAATTTTATTTATTTACAGAGTAAGCATTTCTTATTTAATGTATGTTACAAATGTATTAAATATATTTCATTTAATAATGTATTTATATCATTTATTACCTATACAGTTTTAAAAAATATTGGAACTATAATTTTGTATCTTATACGCGCACGTACAAATACATTTTCAAAATTATATTTGCAAATGTAATAAAGACTCTATTAATATTCAAAGAAAGTAGGAAAATTAATAAATAAATTACAGATAAGAACCAAACGCTGGTCTTATAATTAAAAAATTACAATAATCATTTTATATCAGCAAATATTTATTATAAAACATTGAGCAATCAATTGTAGTTAAAACTTTTTCCTAGCTTTTAGACTATCCTCAGTAAAAGTACAGTGAAAACACAACAAAAGCGGTTACATAATATTATGTGTGAAAAAAAATATATAAGACCATCATACAGAAAATGAAAAATTCTAATCAATAAACCAACTAGCATGTTCTTGGATTGATGTAATTCTTGCATTATTATGCACTGTTTGTGTCATGTTTTCTTTATTATAAATTAAAGTAATTGCGCAATAATTTCTTTTTTTTCGTCGGCTCTCATAAATGTATAATTATGATTATTGTATTCATTGTCCGGTGGCTTGAAAATGTCAAATAGCTCATCTTCATTGTCAATACAAATGTTATGTAAAACACAACACGCAAGTAGCAATAAGTAATGATATCATTTCTGTGTTATACATATATACATATTTTGGTTTTCGGAATCGCCCTTTTAACATTCCAAACGCTCTTTCAATTGTGACACGAGTTTTTGCTAATTTAGTATTATTTGTTTTTTTTGTATTATTTAGTATTATTTGATATTATTTGAGTTGTATGTGATTTAAGTGACCATTATCACGATATGGAGTAAGCATATTATATGGGAGCGAATATGCAGAATCAGCTAACAAATGACCATGCTGTACAAAATATATTTCTACATCATGGTCTATCATATGTTTTATATCACTTAACCGCCAAACTCGGACATCATAAACACTATCACAAATTCCCGTAAAAATATCAATGAATTTCATTCTATGATCACAAATTCCTTGCAATATTATAGAATGAAATCCTTTTCTATTTATATAACTATTTGAATGTTCAATAGGGGCACTAATGCGAATATGGCATCCGTCAATGACACCCACTACACCCGGGAAACCATTCATGGCAGCAAATTCCTGTTCTATATTTAATAGTAGTAGGGGAATAATGCGGGTTCTAACGCAGGTCCTCTGAGGGGGGTGGTGAGGTGCAGGGGGTATCCGCGGGCGCGGGGAATGACGTCACGCGGGGAGGGGGATCTAAAGGCGTGGTTAATGACGTCACGCGGGGTGAGGGGAAGGTGTAAGACCGCGTCCGGCAGGTCCGCGGGGAGGGGGAAGGTGTAGGACCGCGAGAGAGGTAGCGCGTTCTCGAGAGAGCGGCGTTCGCGTGAGAGAGAGCGGCGTTCGCGTGAGAGAGATATCGTACGCATGAGAGGCGTTTGCAAGGGAGAAGGAGAGAGAGGATTTTTTTAAAAATAATATTTATAATTATGCGATATTTATGCGAGAGAGACGTTCGCGCAAGAAATATCGTACGCATGAGAGGCGTTCGCAAGGGAGAAGGAGAGAGAGGATAAGCACAAATAAATTTTTTTTTCAATAATAAGATTTGTTTATTCAATAAAATTTGTGGTATACATACTTTTGTATGTGTGTGTGTGTTTTCTTTTTTATAATACTTATAATTATGCGATACTTTTGCGAGAGAGACGTTTGCGCGAGAGATATCGTACGCATGAGTGGGGTTCGCAAGGGAGAAGGAGAGAGAGGATAAACACAAATAAATTTTTTTTTTCTCTAATAATGACATGTTTATTCAATGATATGTGTACGTGTATATTACAATTCTGTGTGTGTATTTCTTAAAAATAATATGAAAATTGAAATATAAAATTATAATATCTAAAATTAAAATATATTTAAAATTATAATATATACAAAACTAAAATATATAAAAAATTAAAATTTAAAACCATGTAGCTCCTTCTGAAACAGAAAAAAAAATCGAATTAGTAATGTTATTATGTTATACATTAAAATAGGTATACTCACAATTAGCATTATTTGTTTGGTGACCATCCACTTGACTCGAAATTATAAATACCTGAGACGTCGTTCTAACATGATTGTACGAGATTTATTTAAACCAATTTCTCGACTTTGTATTTCTTGCACAAATGAATTCAGTGGAGTGTTTGTCGATATTGCCGGAACACTAACACC
Organism: Lasius platythorax; assembly: GCA_963971435.1. NCBI lineage: Eukaryota > Metazoa > Arthropoda > Insecta > Hymenoptera > Formicidae > Lasius > Lasius platythorax. The sequence goes on along the minus strand of OZ020541.1, from coordinate 19,723,005 downwards.
CTCACGTATGACACGCCTGCGTACCCATTTCCCTAAATTTTCGAGTCGTGAGATTCGAGCTTCGAGGAATCCATAATGTTCGCAAGGAATCCGAAGTTGTTTCTGAAACCAATCGATACACTTGTTGTATAGGTATTTCCAGAACTCATACAGGTCTAAATTCTTGCGAATGTATATGCGAATGGATAGTGCCCACAGATATTTTTCCAATCCCGCAATGCGTTCCTCCTCGGAAAGTGTGTCATTATCATCGAATAATTTTTCATCCATACTTGCAGAAATTTTTCAATCTATAACACTCACACAAATTTAATAGTTTATTGTGTACAAATGGGGCACATATTGCATAACATTATTTGATGTAGCGGAGTACCACACTCGCTGCAAAATTGTCCTAAAATTACACCATACATATCAGTTGAATGTTCTCGTACAGCGCGAATACGTAAAAACAAGTCTGTTAATCATAGAAAACACGAAGTGCAAAATTTAACATTTCTCTCAGTTTGATAATAAAAATATATGCAACACATATTCTTCACATCATTCAAGGTATTAATTTCCGCACTGTTTAAAATCCTCCGACTTATTTCAGTGAAATCATCACTACAATTGCTCTCATAATCTAAATCTTTAGAAAGTATGTGATCCTCGTCGGATGATTCTTCCGCAACAACTATCACCATAACATCATCTTCGAAGAGAATGACATCTCCATCTTCGATGAGAATAACTTCTTCCATACCTGACAGACGGTCACAAACTATAATGTTGTATGCTCCTCAGAGGATTATATAGTTTAATTTCACATCTCTTGTCTCCTTCCAACAGGAATATCGTATCTCATATCTCCTTCTAATTGGAGTATCATCTAATTCATCATTTTTTTCTACATCTCAAGCAGGAGACTAAAGTTTTGCTGATTATGCACATACATATTACACAGTCCTTATTCATACATATAGAACGTGATGGGAAAGAATTAATAAAATTCAATTAAACAGTAAAGTAATTTATTTGTTACAAGAATTGTGAAGAATATCATTTACAGCACATGTTAATAATTCACAATCTACAAACGATTCGCTATCAAACATATCACTTTCGCGTATAGCTTTTGCAGCATCACATAAGTCACTGATATTATTGCGTTGTAAAACATTTGCAAATTGTTGAAACTTTTCATTAACAAGATAAGTGTTCTGACATAGCCAGAAATACATATGATTGATACATTTTTCAAAATCAAATAAATATAACGTAGTTGATGGCTTTATGTACAAAGAATTATTAGATAATACAATTTTTACAATTTCCGAATCTGACATTTTAACCACTTCGATTGTTAGATCTCTAATTCATAAAAGAGTTTGAGGTGATTGTAGAAGTCGTTCAATATCCATACGTTTCTGCATCAATGATTTCCATGTATCAAAAAACAATACTATTTGATTACCTCTATTATCACCAAGAGCTAATTCCACGCAAGATACAGCTCTAACGCTGATTCCAATCTCCAAATATTTATACGATGTTGCGGTTAAGGCGTATCTTCTACCAAGTATACGAACCGCACGACGAGACTCGGATAAAATGCTATAAAAAAATATTTTAATAAATTATAATAAAAAAGTATAAAGTATACAATGTTTTATCGAAACTTACTTGTTACATTTCTTCGAGAAAATTTTATCATCCTGAATCGGAACGTAGTAATTCATGCTGCTTCCTTCAGCGGAATATGAACCTTTCACACAAGTGGTTGATGCAATACTAAATTATTTTATATTGCATAAAATTCTCCAATGTTGCAAATTGCAATGTGGAGGGGATTATTGCTAATGTATTATATCCAAGCGCCGATGTACAGCTGCTATTCGCGGTAAAATCATAGCAGAATGTTCGATCAAAAATGTACGTGACAAATCGTGAGATAAAGATTTAGCAGAATGCAATGTAATCTAAATTTTTCACGCGCCAATGTACGGCTGCATGTAATTTTAAACTTTTAACTTTTGAGATGACATTGTCTAAAAACGTGCGTGACAAAAAAAGACGAAAGTGCGCTAATAGTACAGCTGCATGTAATTTTAAACTTTTGACTTTGAGATGTCAATCTCTAAAATGCAATATAATCTAAATTTTTTTCACGCGTCAATGTATAGCTGCATGTAATGTGAAACTATTGACTTTGAAATAACATTGTCTGAAAACATATGTGACAAAAAGACTAAAATGCGCTAATAGTACAGCTGCATGTAATTTGAAACTTTTGACTTTGAGATGACATCGTCTCTAAAATGCAAGAATCAATCTGATGAAAACGTACGACAAACCGCGAAATAAAGATTTAGCTGAAATTTGATACGATACGCTTCAGTACAAGGAGATATATAATTATGGTAAAGAGGCACACTCTGTCAGTATTTTCGTCTGAGGTTCCGAGATAACAGTCATCAAGATCTTGTTCGTTTGGAAATATGGCGGAGGAGCAAAATCTATAGCAAGCTGCTCTAGTGAATTCGGTAGAAGAGTACGTTGCGTGGGAGGCGCAATGCGATGCATGTATCGAGTCGCTGGAAGATCAAAGTCGAATCAAACGTCCACGATTATCGATTGAAAATCGACAATCACTGGTTGCCCGAATAGCACGACTCGAAGGTCTAAAAAATTTGCTACGCAGACGCTTCATACATGCAGGTGCCGGGTGCAGTGCGCGAGAAGAAGGACTCATTTGGAGAGAAATTGATACAGCGTTCGAGAGCCGCATATTGACTGGTGCGATCATCAATCACAACCACATCGAACCTCGTCAATTTCTTGAGGATGCTAGCGGTATCGTGCTCGAGAACGTGCGAAAAGTTATGGAAAGACACAATAATGTGAAAGTTAATACAGTATTTAACGGTGAGTTTGTGACAGGTGATAAACGTGCAAATATATCAATCAAACTATGAACTCTTTCGTACATCCAATTTACGCGAGTGGTATGAGCAACGCGTTGTCGAGCCCACTCTAGCATTGCTAGAAGAATTTCAAGAATGTGATAGCGGTTGGGCACTGTCGCGGATATTTGATTTGACTGTAAATAGAAACAAGTATAATCCAATGCATCCGGGATGTCATATTAAATTACCGTAGAAGATAATGCTAAAAAGAGCAGTGGTTAATGTAAAATCTAATGACAATGCGTGTTTCGCGTAGGCGGTGATAGCTGCTCTATATCCTGCTGAAAGAGACACGGAACGGGAATCTTCATACCCACATTATACAACAGTGTTGAATCTCCAGGGCATTGAGTTTCCAGTGACTGTGAATCAAATTTAAAAGTTTGAACTTGCGAACGACATTTCAATTAATGTATACATATACATTGATACTACGCAGTCATGGGCATGTGGATATTGCCCCGATACGTCTCAGTGAACTGAAGAAAGACAAGCATGTCAACTTGCTGTACGTGGAAGATCCACGGGACAACAACGTTGGACATTTCGCGTGGATCAAGAATCCATCACGGCTTGTCATAACGGTCAAAAATATATATGCGATCGATACGTATATTTTAATAAAAATGTAATATATAAATTCTAAAAAACTTTTTTTAAAAGATAAAATTCATTAGACGTAGATTTAATCGACCGAACTGGCAATTTATTGACTATAATGGTTCACAACGTTTCGATCATAGGTTTTGGTCCTTATCAAGTGCAAGTATTATAGTTAGCTGTTAAATTTGCGAGAAATGAGGAAATGTCTGTGTCAAGATTGCATTATGTCAACCTCTCCATCAAACGAAAGACCAGTCTTTCTTAGTTCGTTTGACGGAGAGGTTGACATAATGCAATCATGACACAGAGATTTCCTCATTTCTCGCAAATTTAACTGCTAACTATAATACTTGCACTAGATAAGGACCAAAACCCATGGTCGAAACGTTGTGAACCATTATAGTCAATAAATTGCCAGTTCGATCGATTAAATCTACGTCTTTTGTTTTATTTACTGGCGACATTCAAGAATTTAACATTATAAAATTCATTATTTTTACAGATGTTTGCACTATTTTGGATCGAACGACAAGTTGCAGTCACACATGGTAGACTGTTGGGAGATGAACGATTGTGCTATCCGGTTACCGAACGATGACAAGTGGCTCACGTTCAGCAACTACGACAACAAAGAGCGGCTTCCATTCGTGGTGTATGCCGACTTGGAATGTATCTTAGCGAAGACAGATAAGGAGAAAAATTTATATCAACATCACAAAGTATTTAGGATAGCTTATTATGTACATTGCTCGTATACAATAACTCATTATCCGCGTATCATTCTCGTCGTAGTGTAGATTGCGTATCATGGTTCACCAAAGAACTTAAAAATTTAGCGCAACGTGTACATACTATTTTATCAACTGTCTCCATGATAAATTTGACATCCGATGAGTGTGAAAAATTTCATAGCGCTACCTTTTGCCACATATGTAAAAAGCCATTCACACAAGATGATATACGCGTACGCGATCATTGCCACCTCACCGGGCGGTACAGAGGTCCCGCGCATTCAAAGTGTAATCTAAATTATAAAGAATCTTTTTGCATTCCGATAGTATTTAACAATTTATCCGGTTACGACGCACATTTTATAATTAAAGAAATAGCTGTAGCGTTCAAAGGGAAAATCGATGTACTTCCGATAACCAAGGAAAAATATATATATCATTCACAAAAAATGTTAAACTTACAGATTATAATTCTAGAAATTATAATTCCAGAAATATTAAATTGCGTTTTATCGATTCGTATAAATTTCTTACAACCAGTTTCGACAAATTGGCTTCATTTTTGAATAAAGAAAAACTCTTAATTTTAAAATCGAAATTTCAAAATTTATCAACTGAAAATTTCAATTTATTAACACGGAAGAACGTATTTCCGTACTAATATATAGACTGTTTCGAAAGACTTCAAGATACATGTTTATTACCGCGCAAATCATTTTACAGTTCCTTGACCGGTGACACAATATCCGAGACTGATTACACACATGCCGAGAACGTATGGAAGCGGTTTTCCATTCGAACGCTGGGTGAATATAGCGACTTGTATTTAAAAACCGATGTCTTGTTATTAGCAGACATTTTTGAAAATTTCCGCTGCATCAAAAGTTATGGACTCGACCCCGCGTATTACTATACACTTCCGGGATATACATGGGACGCCATGTTAAAACATACAAATATTACGTTCGAATTACTTACTGATATCGATATGGTTATGTTTATCGAACGTGGAATACGCGGTGGTCTAAGTCAATGCTCTAATAGATACGCACAGGCCAACAACAAGTATATGCAGTCGTACGATCCATCGAAACCGTTATCGTATCTTATGTACTTTGACGTAAATAATTTGTACGGATGGGCAATGTGTCAACCATTGCCTTATGCCGATTTTCGATGGGTCGACGATGTATCTAATTTTGACATCTCATCTATCGCGCTCGATTCGCCTACAGGCTATATCCTCGAAGTAGATTTAGAGTATCCGCAGCATCTTCACGATACGCACACTGACCTACCGTTTTGCCCAACATGCGACAAGCCGCCCGGCAAGCGAGAAGATAAACTTCTCGCAACGCTTTATGATAAGAAGCGTTACGTGATACACTACCGCAATCTGCAGCAATGTACGCGTCACGGCCTTCGAATTACAAAAATACATCGCGTATTACAATTTACTCAATCTCCGTGGCTTCGAAATTATATCGAACTCAACACACAATTTAGAACACTCGCGAAAAATGATTTCGAAAAAAATTTATACAAATTAATGAACAATGCGGTATTTGGCAAAACGATAGAAAATGTGCGTAATCGGGTTGATGTAAAACTTATCACACATTGGGAAGGGAGATACGTTGCAGAGGCAATGATTGCAAAACTAAATTTCCATAGTAGAAGCATCTTTTCGGAAAATTTAATTGCTGTGGAATTACGTAAACTTGAGGTAAAATTTTATAAACCAATCTATGTCGGCATGTGCATACTCGACATCTCCAAAACGTGTTTATACGAGTTTCATCACGAATACATGTCACCGCTCTATCGTGACAGATGCCGGGTAATGTACACCGACACAGACAGTTTAATTTATCACATTGAATGCAAAGACGTGTATGAGAATATGAAGCGCGACGTAAGCAAATTTGACACGAGCGATTACGCTGCAGACAATGCGTACGGTATAACGCTCATGAATAAAAAAGTACCAGGTCTAATGAAGGACGAAAACAACGGCTCGATAATGACTGAATTTGTAGGGCTTAGAGCAAAAATGTACGCTTTGCGAGTGGATGGTAAGAAAAATACAAAAAAAGTAAAAGGTGTCAAGAGTAACGTTGTCGCGAGAACGATAACATTCGATGATTACACGCGGTGCCTAAATGAGGAGATTGAAATGACGCGACAGCAGTTTTGTATAAGATCAAAATTGCATAAAGTATACACCATTTGTGAGACGAAAATTGCTCTAAGTCCATACGACGACAAGCGGTATATCGTACCTGATTCGACTGACACGTTACCATGGGGACATTATAAAATACCATTGTAAATTATATTTTGTAATATAATGTATTGTAGTATATGTAGTGTGTGTAATATAATATTATGTAATATAATGTAATATAATGTAATATATACTATTGAAATATTAATAGATTTTTTACATGTATTTCATATTTTATATATTGTAACGACTATTGTGTATGTATTCCATATTTCATATTTCATATATTGTAAAAAATTTTCTGATATATGTATATTTCGTATATTGTAACGACTATTGGAAAGGATGTATTAATAAAGATTTTGTATATTTCAAATACTTCATATATTTTTATATGTTGTACACATTGTATATTTTCCATAAAATTAAAAAAATTAATGAATACAATCTGTATGATGAATTAAATCACATTGTCCTTATGTATCCAAGAATTGTGCGACCTATCAAATCCCAGCCATTTCACGTAAACCTCGTCACCCCTCCTGCGCAGTACTTTCTCCACGAGATAGACGTCTGGATAACTCGCGCGATGCAACTCGTACTCGTAGAACGCTCCAGCGACAGATTTTTTGCGATAGTCCTCCAGTAGATAACTTACGGGATTAGTACGTTGCACTTTGACAATCTTAAACACCTCGGTTGTCCAATTTGGCGTGTAACCTTTTTCGAAAAGTGTCTTATACTTGCTAACGCGCACCGGGTCACCTACTTTGAACTTTGCAGGAACCGCAATATTTACGTAATTGTACACAGTAGCCAAGAGTCTTTCAGCGATCGCGGGGGTAACGTCGACGGGTCGCATGCCGATCGTTCGATGCTTGCGCGCGTTGTAATCCGATACAAGTTGCGGCAACGCGTCAATCCACTTGTAAGTTCCGTTCAGCGTAAACATCTTCCACATGTCGTTCTTCAGCGTGCGATTGAATCGCTCGACGACCGATGCCTTCAATACCGAATATGTGGAATAGTGATTAATGTCGTGTTTTCGCATAAGCCATTGCACATCGGTGTTGTAAAATTCCTTCCCGTTATCGGTTTGTATGTTTTTCGGGCATCTCTTGCTATCTTGAATTATCCCAGCGATTGCGTCAGCTGTCTCGCTTCCACCTTTACTCTTTAGTGGTACAGCCCACGCGTGCTTGCTCAACACATCGATGACGGTGAGTATGTAGTGGTAACCTCTGTTGAAACGAGAATACGGACGCATCTCGACGATGTCGGCTTGCCACAGGTCGTATCCCCGCACTATGACGTGTCTTCGGGGAAAATTTTTTCTCGCCGAAGCATGCAGTTCGTTCACCAACTGCCGTTTCTCCAAACTATGTTGTTTCTTCGCTTCGTCAGCTTTTCTCGATGGCCGTTTGTTGTTATCGCTCGTTTTATCACTCATTTTCGTTCTTGACCCGTTCTTGACCCGTTCGTAGCCGTTCTAGACCCGTTCTTGATCCGTTCTTGACCCGTTCTTGATCCGTTCGTAGCCGTTCTAGCGTTGTTCATTGCCGTCTTTGACCCATTCGAAAATCGTTCTTGACCCGTTCGCAGCCTTGTTCACAGTCGTTTCTGACCCGTTCGTAGCCGCTATTGACCCGTTCGCAACCGTTTCTGAGGTGTTTGTAGCCTCGCATGTAACCGTTAATGACTTGTTCGTAGCCTCGTTCACAGCCCTGCTTGAGATGTTGGTAGCCTCGTTCGAAGCTGCTGCTAGGCCGTTCGAAGCTATTACTAGGCCGTTCGCAGTTGTTGATAGGCCGTTCGCAGCTGTTGCTAGGTCGTTCACTACCACTCATTGTAGTTAGATAGCAGTTCGATAACCCTTCGCAGCTGTTCGATAATTGTTCGTAGCCGTTCGATAGCCCTTCGTAGATGTTCGATAACCGTTCGATAGCCGCTCCTAACCCGTTCACTGCTACTCATTCAGGTTGATAGTCGTTTCTGAGTTAGCGTTAGCCGCACGTTGAAGCTCGTTTATCGCAGTCTGTAACGCTCGCACGTTCTTCTCGAGCGCAGTCAGCCTCTCCTTTAATTCTTTCTGTTGATGCCTCAACGTTTTAATGCATTCCTCCAGGTACAGTTTGTTGACGGCATCGGTGTCAGCCTCAGGTTGCGCTACACGGCGAATATTGCGCGATCTCGCATCATAGTCCGTAGCGACGCGACACAGAGCGTTTTGGTGCACATAACTTGTCACCAATCTACTCAAATAATTACTCTCGGCTGCATCATTTCTCCGGTCAAATAATCCAAATTTGTTAATAGGCATTTTTTCTTCGATACGAGTGACGCCAATCGACTGATTAGTTTTGTCGAGAAATCATTCAATTTATAATAATGCCTGCTTCGCAAAGTTCCTCGATGATCGACAGGATCTCGTTGTTGTGAGCGTTGTGACCAGCTTGGCGCGAAGCGTCGAGCAATCGTAGCCTATCCACTAACTCGTTGGGGTCGTCCCAGTGCACATAATCGATCTTATTGACGGTTAGCATCATCGCGCGAGGCATAGATATTCCCTTTTCAATTTTTTAATTTTTCGGTTCGATCGACATCAACGGTGCGACTATGTGTTTGTACTTGTATCCTCTGTTGCTCCGTAATTGACTTTGCGTATCATAATTGCGTTTATGCGCGTTCGTCGCCAATAATATGCTCTTGTATTTTTGCATATCATCCTCCGTGTAAATGTCGTCATTGGAAATTCTCTTGAAAATCAGCTCGTATAATCCTGGTGTACCAATGTACCTCACTTTGTCTATAATTATAGAGTCATCTTTGCAGATGTCGAATCGTTTGTTACCGAGCAGCATTTCATCCTTGTCGAAATAGATACCGTACACGTGATCGATCTCTTTTTTTTGTCGCCACCGAGGAGAGTGTCCATGTACTCATGTCCCAGTGGCCGAAATGGTTTCGCATCATTTCTTGACCTTCCGGCGTTTGTAATCTGTTTCGAACAAACGATGTTTCGAGCGAGTTTCTCGAGATTTCGAAAACATTTTCGTTTGCGAGTGTTTCAGGTATCATAAGTTGTATGATTCTCGTTGTCGCGAACGGTGTAGAGGTTATCAACGGTTCATCCAGTAAAGCGTCTGATCGTTTTCTCGTTTTCGGTGTCACATTCTCCTCCTCCTCCTCCTCTTCTTCTTCATCCTCATCCTTATACCGCTTAATGGGTAACATTTTAATCTTCGCATCAACGTTACTTTCCGGCTCGTTTTTCACCGCGACCGAGTTCGCGTTGTCGACAATCTTTTGTAGCGGTTCGATAATAGGTCTAAAATGGGTCTTGATCGCGATATCGTCATCGATCTTACCGGTCTTCAAAGCGCGATGTTTCTTGCGGATCGATTCGCTCGTTTTCGCAATCTCCTTCGCTATCTTTTCACGCTCGCGAATATTATCGCTCTCAGCCATGTTGGTAGAGTGTCGAACGCTCATGTTTCACCCCTCTCGACGGAATATCGGCAACGACTAATCGTTTTGCGGTATCGCGAACACGTTAAATCCGTCTCTATATCGCCCGTTCGTAAGCAAGCTATCCTTGTCTATCACTAGAAATCCATACTTTTGCTGCCAACAAGTACGACATAATTCACTGAAATCCTTGTATGACATGTCGGTATTCACGTGATCGTTGTACACGTGTTTCAAGTTGGTGCCATCCTGTTTAAACAAGATTAACAGGTTCGCGTTGTCGCGTATAAGATGTTTCGGTATTCTTGCGTATGTCTGACAGAGATAGAAGCAGTCGACGTTCGAGTGGCGTTCCATTGAAAAGTACTCTCTTATCGTATCTTGCTTGTCACACGCCACGTCATCGAAGACGAAAATCGAGTTTGGACGTGCTTCGCTCGGTGGAATGATGTCATTGTTATTGGAGAATGTAAAATAGCCGATTTCGTCAATCGACGTCAACAAATTCTCCAGATACTGATATTTCGGCTGTTGCAGTGACTTTGAGTACACGTACACATTTTCGAAGCGGACGCCGTGTGGACTTTCTATCAAACTAATCAGCACGTTAGTTTTACCGCAGTTCGAGGGGCCGCAAACGATCGCGCGTATAGTAGTCGGTAACATCGTACCGTGTCTACGCATCTCCGCGTTGTACCCCCTCGAGCATAATCTGACGTCGTAATCCGTCACGCGTATCGCGAAAGGTTGTCGCACGAATTTCATTTTCCCACTTCCGATTCGGATCGAGCGCCTGCCTATTTATAGCTGCGCGGAACCGCGAATTGCTCAGTAACGAGAAAATGTTTGTCCTGCTATCAAGTCCTTACGATGTTTACGGTTTGAGCGTCGAACAGCTACAGTTTGTACCGAAAGTAGTTTTATTGCGAATGTGTGGCGATCACGTCCACACGTGTGGGACAAGTTTCCGGAACACATAAAGACGGATTCGGAGGTTCAGACCTATCGTCGCTGTCTGGAACATTACAATCAACCGTGGCAGCAAACACACATTGACGGTCCAGCACCGATGATTAAAGATTGTAGCGAATGTCAACGAAAATAGGTAGAGGTCTATTAAATCACGCGATAAACGCACTTCCGATCGAATTTCATATCCCTGGCTATCAGTTTTGCGGTCCGGGCACGCGGCTAGAAAAGCGATTAGCATGAGGCGATCGAGGTATCAACCCACTGGACGCGGCGTGCCGTGAACACGATATAGCGTACTCTCGGAGTAACAATCTCGCCGAAAGACACGCGGCGGATAGGATACTCGCCAAGAGAGCGCAAACTTGCATCATTGCAAGAGATTCGACTCTCGGTGAGAGAGTCGCCGCCACAGCTGTCTGGACAGCGATGAAAGCCAAGACAAAGTTCGGTATGGGTCTGAAGACGAAGAAGAAGACGAAGAAAAAGACGGTGAAAAAACGAATACTTCCGGCAGCGAAACGCGGCGGTCTATTGCCGATTCTACCAATGTTGGGTGCGCTGGGATCCCTGATTGGTGGAGCGGCTGGCGTAGCAAAGATGGTGAACGATGGAAAAGCCGCGCAACATCAGATGCAAGAGATGCTACGTCACAATCGCGCCATGGAAGGTCACGGATTGTATCTTGCGCCATACAAATACGGACGAGGAGTCTTAACGAGGAAAAAAAAAACGTCAAAGAGACGTTAAAATTGCCGCAGGGCGTAACTATCAACATACAATTGCTGCAACTGGCAAAACGTATGCACATTCCATATTTTAGAGGTGTTTTCATGCGTGACTCATTACCGATAGGTGGTATATATCGAAACGAGAGCGGCATCGTAAATTTGAATAACACCAAAGGACCTGGTACTCATTGGGTGGCATACGCAAAGAGAGGGAATCGCGCTATATATTTCGACAGTTTCAGCAATCTTCAACCGCCGAGTGAATTGGTGCGATATTTAAATGTGATGAAAATAAAATATAATCACACATCCTATCAAACTTACAATCAAAGCATCTGCGGACAATTGTGTTTGCAGTTTCTCCGAGCGGTCGATGCACGCGAATTTAAAGACAGACATTGCGCTATTTAACTTAGTATTCGTTAAACAGTTTGGTCAACATGTCTATGACATTCACGCTGATTGAGAGGAATAGCGTTCTCGCGGTAAACTACTTCCCCACCGTAGATTTGAGCGACGATGAATACGAGCTCGGTCTAGCGGATTTTGAAAGTTATCACACGATATCGAACGTGAATTCCACGAATAATAAATTTTACTTTGGCAAAGATGACGCGGAAATTACGATTCCCGAGGGATCGTACGAACTGCAAGCGATACATGAATTTTTGAAACATACAATTTCACGAAAACGTCCGCGACATGCAGTTCGTGACAACGATAAAAAACACGCTGACGACGGTGCCTTTGAAGATGTAGAATGGCCGATAGTGCTCCGCGCTAATTACAATACAATGAGGAGCGAGATCAAATGCGCCTACAGAATAAATTTTAGCAAGCCCAACAACATTGGATCGCTGTTGGGATTCTCGAACCGTATACTGCAGCCGCGAAAATGGTACGAGTCGGACATGCCGATTAACATTATCAACGTGAACATTATCCGCGTAGAATGTAATGTGACTGCGGGCGCGTACAGCAACGGCAAACTCGTTCATACGATACACGAATTTTCACCGAGGGTACCACCAGGAAACACCGGCGCACATCATTTACCTACCGATCATCGTGCGGAGCATTACAGATTTAACGTTACGCGTTGTCGACCAGAACGGACGATTACTCGATTTTCGTGGAGAAGAAATCACCATTAGATTGCACGTACGACGGCGACAGCGATAACGTACGTGTAATGCGTATGAGATGCTCGTGTTGAACGGATCGAAAGACGCGAGAGACAACACAATCTTTACGAGGCCAGCGACAACAACATCGACATTCGCTAATATTCAATCATCCGGTTGCATTAAGAAAAAGAAACTCAACGCATCAAACATTGCGTTTTTACAATCTTTGGGATTTGCGGTGCGAAACATTTGAACGATGACTGACATCCTCAACATCGGGGATGAGCCAATCTTCGACGATCGCATCGTCAAGATCGAGACTCACACGTACAACCCGTTCGCCAACACAACGTTTGGATACAGTTATGAGATAAGAATACCCATACAACAACAGGATCTGTATACATTGCCGTATGAAAGTTTCCTATACATCGAGGGAGAATTGAAGATAAACAAGCCAGATGAAGGATCTGATGTGATACTGGGAAATAATTGCGTCGCATTCATGTTTGATAAGATTCGATACGAACTCGATGGCGTGGAGATTGATCGCAACAGAAATGTGGGAATAACAAGTATGCTCAAAAACTACGTAACAATGTCATCTGATAGAAGCGTGATTATGAGGAACGCCGGCTAGGATGCACCGACTACTGTGAATGGATATTTCAATTTTTGCGTCCCGCTCCACATGTTATTGGGATTTCGTGAGGATTACAAACGTGTGGTGATTAACGCTCGTCACGAGTTGATCTTAATACGATCGCGCAACGACAACAACTGTTTGTTTGGAAATTCGACGCTGGAGCCTGTGATCAACTTATTTAAAATACAATGGCGAATGCCACACGTATTATTGAGCGAGATCAACAAGCTATCGATGCTGCGCGCTCTGGAAAGCGGACGCTACCTCAGCATGGGTTTTCGCTCGTGGGATTTGTACGAGTTTCCGCTATTGCAGCGTACAACTAAGCATTCGTGGGCCATTAAGACCGCAACTCAGCTGGAGAAGCCACGATACGTTATCTTTGCTATGCAGACAAACAGAAAAAATATCATGTCCGAGGATACGAGTAGATTCGACGACTGTAAATTAACCAACGTGAAACTCTATCTGAATTCTGAATGTTATCCGTACGACGATATGAATCTGGATTTCGATAAAAACAGATGGTCAATTCTGTACGACACGTACGCACGTTTCTGCAAAAACTATTACGGATACGAGCCGAGTCTCACCGTCTCACTGTTTTTACGTAACGGTCCGTTCGTGATCATCGACTGTTCTCGACAAAACGAATCGATCAAGAGCGCAACCGTGGATGTGAGATTGGAATTTGAGTGTAAGGAAAACGTGCCTAATAATACCAATGCGTACTGTCTCATCATACACGATCGCGTGATCCAGTACAACCCGTTAACCAACGTTGTGCGCAAAATCACCTAAGTGTTTGCGCCAACAATTTAGAGAGGGGGAAAAGGAGCGGGATATAAATGAAAGTGATGTGAGATGGCTGTAGAGTTTCGTCACTCCTCTCGACTGACACATCCAAGAAAGACAGAGATTTCATCATGTCTATACCAACGTTTGTCGATCTGCAAGGATTTGTCTTCAATAAACAATTCATTGTGAAGGAAGCGGCGATCCTGAGAAAAGGATTTATTCTTTCACATTATTTTTTCGCATGTCCTGTATTATGGGGCGTGCTCATAAAATCTGAGAGACGCCAAGCCTCATGGTTGACTCAAAATCATCATGGATTACAATGGGGAGATGGAAACCATAGGGGTGAAACTAATATACACAAGGTGGAAACAAATATGGCCGATTGAGCAAGCGAAAACGGGGATAAACATATGCGTGCGCATGACGTCACCGCATATGTTATCCCGGCATACTCACAGACGTGCACAGAACATATGTAAGGTTCGATTTTTCCATCGATTTTTCTCTCTTCGATCCGTTATTCACGTGATGTCCGGCAATTGTGACGATCTGCTAAATTGGACTACAATTTTTTATTACAGTTATACATTTGCAGGTATGAATTTGTGAATATAAATTTCGAAATAAGTGTCGTATACATATTTGTCTTTTGAGGTTAGAGTCAATTAATTTATAAATGTAGTTATTTATATCTCCCTTATATTTATTTTTATTTATATTTATTAGTAATTTAACGATAGTACACATAATTATATTCAAGTGTACTTTGCATACATTGACCAGTGTGAATATGAATTACTTTCACTAATTTTCTAATTTCACTTAATTTCAGCTATCCTTATCATAATAAATGTAGGAAGATCATATCTGACAACGTGGGAAGGAATTTTTAATACATTTCGCTGTTAAAAATAAAAACAATTTGTGCCATATTTGTCCTAAATGAAGAGAGAAAAATTGAAGAAAAGATATCAAAAGAAGTCAAAAGTCATATCAAAAGATATCAAAAGAAAGGCGACAGTTGCAGATGTTTCTGTCGTGTCAATAGAATGGTTTTAACAGTGCTGCAGTTACATCAGTTATTTAATGTAAGTTATATTTATAATGTTGATATACATGAGTACATAAATAAGTAATTTGCATTAGTACTCATTGATGTTTTAATTGTAAATACTATTGAAACGATTTCATATGCTTTTGTAACATTTTTCCAGGAGTTACACAAGATCATCTGCATGTACAGGATGGTCCATTCTGCTGACGGAGCTGTCAACAATATCTGTGTAATGGCGTATTTGCGTGGAAGAAATAAATGAGCGAGATGCTGTGATTTACATATATCGGTATATTAGTGCATAAGGTATGTAATGTCCCAATTGCTTGCATACGTACGAGTCATTATGTATAATAATGATATTATGACTTCCGCACTTCCGTTAAATGTTTTTGAATTCGGATCACTTTCTTTCTCCCTTGTAGTATCAGTTGTATCATCTTATTATTTGCTATCATGCCCCTTCGCAAAAAATTTTCTTGCCAGTTTCCTAACTGCAGTAATGGGTATTACTATTGCAAAGGTGAAAAAGTACAAAATAAACATTTTTATAGATTTCCCATAAACCCAGCCATTAACGTGAAATGGAAAAAGATTTATGGCATTAATTTAACTGAAAATTGCCGAAATAAGTATGTTTGCGAAGAACATTTTCAAAAGAAGATTTTGTAAATTTTACAAGGCACGCATTGAATCCTTTCGTAGTTCCTTCTCAATTACAAAGTGATTCGTCCACTGTTAGTCAAGCTACTACTGACAATGTCTCCAGTAGGATTGACAATAACATTGCCTCTGAAGATGTTCCTCCTAACTTAAACGTAGAACAAATTATAGATACACACACTGAAAGCATTGATAATAATAATATTGATAATAATAATTCATACACTATAAACTTAAACAACTTTTGTAAACAAGACTGTATCTGTGAAGATGCAAATTGCCACAGTGACGATAGCGATAACAATGACGATACAATAGTTACAGAAAATTTGACGAAAGATAATGAGACTACATCAATACTAACGAAACGAAGCAAAACTGGTTTCTTGACAGAGGCAGGAGTATCTTTGAAGGCAATGACACCGACTAAACGTAGAATGTACAAAATTCATCGTAGAATGGTTAACAGACTATGTAAAATCAAGAAGTCACTTCACAACAAACAAGACGCTTTGAAGAAATTACAAAAACTATATAAAGATAATGTTCTCCAATGCATAGAAAATCAGTTGAATGCCGTGACCCAAAACTTTATAGATTCGCAGTTGCGAAACATAGACCGCGCTCCAGCTGGAAAAAGGTGGACTGAAGAAGATAAGACTTTTGCCTTATCCGTTTATAAACGAGATCCGCGTGTTTATAAGTATCTATCCGCCTTCTTCCAGTTGCCATCACCTCGGACTTTAAAAACATTACTTTCAAAGATTCCTTTCGACCTCGGAATACACAAACTGTTACTGCAACAACTTAAAATTAAAATCGATGACATGCACGTACTGGACCGATATTGTACTTTAGTTTTTGACGAAGTGTCGTTAGATAGCGGTTTGCATTATCAAGCTCACAAACAAATAATTATCGGATTCGAAGATCTAGGGGAGTTGGGCTGATTTAATAAACCAGCAAATCACGCGTTGGTGCTAATGATAAGAGGTTTGAGAAAACCTTGGAAGCAAGTGATTGCTTATTATTTTACTGCCGATACAATTTCTACTTCTAACCTTAAGTCTATTATCATAAATGCGATTTTGCAACTTAAAGAAATTGGAATCACAGTAAAAGCGACTGTTTGCGACCAAGGTCCTACTAAAAAAAAAGCCATTTCAGAATTGTGTGCTGAAAATAAAGTTGACCAAACTCCTTACACATTTGTAATCAATAATATAACAATAGTAACAATTTTTGATGTTCCGCACTTATTGAAATGCACCCGAAATGCTCTGCTACGATGTAAAATTAGATTCAGACCTAATAAGACGGCAAAATTTCAATACATACGACAGGTATTTGAATTAGATCAGACGAAAAATTATAAAACACTTCAAATTGCATTCAAGAGATTTCAATTTCAAGGATAGCTTCGTCGAAATGAAAGTTAATATTGCTGCACGACAATTGAGTCATTCTATCACTTCATCAATTGAAGTCTTTACTATCAGTGGAGCGTTACCTGTCGAATCATTAGAAACAGCAGAATTTGCTGAATTAATTGACAAACTTTTTGATTCGTTAAATGGTTGGACCAAGCATGCGAAAGACGGCAAGAAGTATAGTTGCGTTTTAAAAAATGACTCACCTCATTTGGAGTTGTGGAACAAGTTGTTGCCAGAAATTACTGCATGGAAATTAATAGAGTTAAAGACTGAAAAAGATGTTACAACACAATATCAATTTGCGAAAGGCTGGGTTATTACAATTCGCAGTGTTATATATTTATGGAAACAGCTTGAAAATATTGGTTTTGAATATTTAAATTTACGAAATCTTAATCAGGATCCACTTGAAAATCTTTTTTGTAAAATACGACAACATGGTATATCGAATTTCAATCCCACCTGCCACCAATTCATTGCTGCTTTGAAAACAGTTGTTTTAAACAATTTGGTTGCGCCAGTATCCAAATTTGCAAACTGCGAAGACGAAAATTCTAAAAATTTGGAAAATTTTCGATGTTTTTTAAATAGTAACCCCGAAAATGTACCGCTCGAAGAAACTGAACAATTCAAGAACGTCGAGACACGAACTCTTGAATGGATCAATTTCGACGAGTTAAATGTTCAGGACTGTTTTGCCCTTTCATACGTTTCGGGCTATTTCGTTAAAAAATTATACTTACCAGACGAACATTGTTCAAATTGCCGAAATGATTTATTTTCGACGCAATGTCAACATCACAACTACGACTTTTAAAGAACATGGAGAAAATGACTCTTTGACGTATGCAAGCGATCGGGTACTTACACTAGTCGAAAATCTGCATAATATGTTGTACCATTTTTTAGATAAAAATGGGCATATGTCTCGCTTAGAATCGGTTTTCAAAAATGTATTTTTTACAAAATACACTAGCAATTTTTGTGATGTTCACCACTGTGATATTATAATTATTGATAAGGCTACAACGTTCTTAATATTTAAATACGTTAAGGACCGTAAACAATCACAAGTACTAAGTTCCGGACATTATAAGAAAATGAAAAAATTTCAATCAGCGTAATAACGTCACATTTTTCGATTCAATATTTTATATTTTATTAATATTAATACTTTTGTATTTTATTTTTGTTTCTGGATTTGTGCTTTTGATATTACTATGCATCGTTACTACCGAGATACTAAATATATAGTTATAGGGCAAATGTCAAATTTTATGTTCTCGTTATATATTTTATTATATTGTCGTGTATTTTAATTTTTTTAAATTAATGTTTTTAACTACTTTGATTATAAGATTGTTGCATAGATTATAAGATTGTTGCATATCGTACAAAGGCAGAATAGTACATATTTTATGTTTTTTTCCTTTATATTAGAAAACAAATTTTATTTTTCGTTTTATTGTACTTATCAGTACTTATAAGAATTGTCAATATGTACTATACGTGTTACATTTAAACAAATATATGTTGCTGAACTTACGCTTCATATGTTGATCTCAAATAAATATAATTATCACATATCTATTGTCTACTTTTATTTTCAATTGCACCTAATTTATACATATTTATCTATGACTGCTATAAGCCATATGATACTTATAAGTCTATTTTTATTATTATTTTCGTTTAAAAAATATAGGCGAATTTTTTAATTCATCGATTGATCAATCGCATTATGCGAAAATGCAGCTTTTATGGAGCAAAGTTGCATTTGCACATAATGCAATTGATCAATCGATGAATTACAAAACTCACTCTATGAAATATACGGCATGTATATATATATATATATATATATATATATATATATATATTGCACTAGTACTAAGCCAAGCCACTGCGAGCGCGGCAATCGACTTTTGTTTCCTTCGTTAAATACGGAGCTTGCGCTTCTCTTTATACAATGTTCTGTGATGGAAACGTTGCGTACAGCATGGCTCAGCGTTTGATTACAACAGCTGTCGTTAATGGGTTACATGAAGAAGAAGAAGAAGAAGAAGAAGAATCCTCTCTCGTGTACGTAAAAGGACTTGAAAAGCGAGAATGGCTAACCGATATACTGGACGATGCGGGAAACGGTTTCATTATTGAGACCTTGGATGCTGATTACGACGACGTCGAGTCTCTCAATAATCTAAATGTTAAAAACACTATGCGATGTGGAAAACATGTTAAGAATTGCGCATTACAAAATGTATTTAAAATATTTAACTGGTGGTCGCAACGCCAGAAAGAATATTTGAAAAAATAAAATTTGTAAACACATTAATGTTTTATCTCTTATTTGCCCTTTCCATTTCTTCCCTCACAAGTCGTTTCTAAGAATTTTTTTCATCCGAACGCTGTCTCTCCCTTCTCTTAAATTTCAGAGCGCATTAATCTCCCACCACATTTACCCCCACTACTAAAAAAAAAAAAAAAGATGCGTCAGGTATACTCGGTTAGTTTTTATACGATCAGTCTTTCGTTAACTGTTCGCATTGGTGGTTCACTTTTAATACCCTCGAGAAAAAATGTACTCCACCGAAAGAAGTAGCAGCAGTGACGGCAGACACTTGAATTATTACATGCCGAGACGTGATGAAACTCCACCATGTGAGAACAAATGTAACGAGTAAGTTCAACTTCTTTCAGTTTTGTTATTTTTTATTTTTTTTTTCTACAAATTGTTTTAACTAATTTTATAACATTTTGTTGGAGCGTCGTGCGGTTCGTATATTAGGAAGACGATACGCATTGACAGCCACGGAATTCAAATTCCTCGAAATTGGTATCAACGTGGGTCCACCGAGTTACATAGAGATCATCATAGGAGATCATCGGGGAAAACAACTGATATTATCTATGGAAACGTGGAAAGGACTCTATGAGCAACGTCACCATATTCAGAATCTCCTTCGAAACGACGACTCTAAAGACATCAACAATTTTATAAGCGTTGGACCGCTAACAGTGCGATTTCACACGATTAACGACGCCAAACTTATAAGTCTCGAATCTTCAGATGTACGCATGATGATGATCGAATCGACGTTACACCGTATGTTCGATCTCGATGGATGCATCGATGTAACTTTTGATCGATTGGTTAGAATTATCGATACAGTCGATATCAAGTTTACACAATTTTATAATCTCGTGTCCACTGTAACGGATAATAAAAAAGTGCCAAATGTAATACGCGCTAGCAATACCTTTAATAAGAATCAGCTCATCGATTGCGAGCTGGTAGCTTTAGCGTTTACTTCATAATATGTAAAAAAAAATATGTTAAAAAATAAATAGTTTTTAAATTTAAATTATACTGTATAATTTCTTTGCATGTATTTCCATTCTCCATCTTTCTCCCACCCGTAAGTAGTCCCAGCTCTTATAATAATAATAAAATACATAACTCGTTGCGGTGTCCTTGCGGGGATGACGTCATGCGAGGAAGGGAACGCAAGGCTAGGGACAGCGAGAGAGAGAGAGAGAGAGTCAACATCTAAAAAAGAGATAGCGCTATGCTAGGGACCGTGAGAGTAGAGCAAGCGCTAGGAGAGAAAGAGATAGCGCGACATTAGGGATTGTGAGAGAGCAAGCGCTAGGAGAGAAAGAGATAGCGCGAGACTGCGAGAGATGACGTGGCAAGACAGAGAGCGAGGGAGAAGAGAGATAATTCTTTTTTAATAAAATTTTGCAATTTTTAATTAAATATATGTATATACTTTTAAAAGTTTTTTATAATAATTTATTTTATTATTATACAAAAA
Source organism: Lasius platythorax (assembly GCA_963971435.1). NCBI lineage: Eukaryota > Metazoa > Arthropoda > Insecta > Hymenoptera > Formicidae > Lasius > Lasius platythorax. The sequence goes on along the minus strand of OZ020541.1, from coordinate 19,701,786 downwards.
TATATTGCAATGGGAAAAGGAGAGAGAGGAATTCTTATTTTAAAATAAACAATTTTTATGTTATTATAATTATTTTAATTTAAAATGTGTGTGTGTGTGTGTGTGTGTGAATTTAAGAAAATATAAAATTAAAAAAATATTGAATGATAATATACATGAATACAAAAAATATAAAATAATAAAATATAAAAATATAAAAAATAAAATGTGGCGGCAGGCGTCGATGCCGGTGGGTGGTGGTGAGGTGAAGAAGTGATGGATCTGCGACGTTGGCGAAGCCGCGTTGGCTACACGATGGAGCTCCTTCTGCATCATAAGAAATTTATTATTATAATTATATATATATATATATTTTTTATATATATATATATTTTTTAATATTTTAATATATATGAATAATTACAGGAGTTGCACACTGGACACATATTCCGCACGAACAATTGCTCCAGCACGCCATTGCACTCGGTGCACCATTGCCTCAGGAGCAGGTCCAAACGTGCCGTCCTATGAGTGCGCACAACATCGATCTCTACGTTCAGGTCTCTTCTACGTAGGAAGCACCTTGCACACAACTTGACACCACCCCATGGTTGATAATAAATGTGTATCGCACACATTTTTGTATCACCATCCATGGAGATGATGTCTGCGGTGTCGATATTTTGTATATGTGTATCGAAATCGATGGCGTCGCACTCACTAGAATAATCGGAATCGTACGCAGGCTCGATTTCATTGTCCGATCCAGCTTCTTCTTCCGCATTTAGAACAACGTCCATCTCATCATCCTGGACGATCACCTCCATCTCATCATCTGATGAGTCAATTGTGATAATTTCAACTTCTGGTTCCATTTTTTCTATTATGCACTTTGCTCTATGCACTCTGCTCTTTACGAATGTCAAAGACTTTTTGACGCGGAGACAAACCCTCTCTCCATAAGTTTTAGCCCCCATTCCTCTCAAAATTTCCACGCAGTAATATCATAGTAATAAAATAGGGCACTATCTGTTTACATTGTTTACATTGTTTACATTGTTTAAAAAAATTCGCGCAGCCGGACATCGGTGCTCATTTCTATAGCGCTAATCATAAAATTTTTTTATACATAGGAAAGATACGGCGAGGGTACAAAGCTGCCGAACATCGGCGCTGTTTACATATATGAAAAACCTATGTCCTGACATGTTCGTCGATAACCGAAGCGTTGAGATCCCTCCACATCTCCTTCTCATAAATTTTTATAAGAAATTGTTATAAACATATCTGTTATTTTTAAATATATCTTATTATTTATAAATAGAAGAGATACCGCGAGGGTACAAAGCTGCCGAACATCGGTTCGTCGATAACAGCGTCGGACCCAAAATCCCCCCCCCCCACTCCGACGAAACCGAAACGATAAGCGTCCCCCGCCCGCGTGACGTCATTCCCCGCGCTGCCGATTCCCCTCGCCCCACGCTCCCCTCAGAGGACCTGCGTTAGAACTCTCCTAGTATATCTACTTATGCACGATATTTTAGAAGGTATCGCACCAATGTAATTAAAATTGGTTTTGCATCATTATAGTACCTGTGACGATTATAATTTTAACATAGATTTGTTCAACAACAGAGTAAATTTATTTCGATATGGTTCACCAGAAAATAAAAATAAACCTTCTGCAAATTTTTCTTCAGCTTCTATTAAATATCAAAGAGATTACAAACTTTCACAGACTGCTGTACAAACATGGTGTTTATTAAAAGTTTTTCCCTTCTTGGTTTCAGATTTAGTACCTGAAAATGATAAATATCTATCGTTAATTTTAATATTGAATAGAATAAACGAAATAGTATTTGCTCCAAAATTGAGACGCTCCATTTTGCCATATTTATCAGAATTAATCGAAGAACACAACTGTTTATTCCGAGAATTATTTCCAGCTATAAGTCCAATTAATAAGCATCATCATTTAACTCACTACCCTCAGTGTCTATCGTTTTCTGGTCTTTTACGTTGGTTAAATTGTTTACGATTTAAAGCGAAACATAATTTCTTAAAAAATATGGATCTATTGTATGTAATTTTAAAAATATTACGAAAACATTAATTCATTATTGTCAATTATCTCAATGCGCAGTTTGGGGTACTAATGAAAAGCCGAGAATCAAATTAAAATATATTAACGGATCAAAAATTTATGTTGAAAATACTTATTGCTGGCAGCAATTATATCACATGAAATATCAGGGCAAAGACAAAATTATTAAAGTTGATAAAGCAGAGGTTTACAGTACAGAATATCGAAAAGGTTTGTTTGTTGCTATTGACAGTGGAGTACAAGAAAATAGTGAAATTACATTTGGTTGTATAAAAGAATTAATAATACTAAAAGATGATCAGCTATGGTTATGGTGTGAAGAATGGCAGTATCTTGGTTATAATGAATCATTAAATGCTTACCTTATATATCCTAAATTAGATTCATTTAGATTTGTAAACTGATGAGTTATGTGATCTGAAACCATTTGCATTATGGACTGATTTTAAGACTAATTTATCTTATATTGTTCTTCATCACATATTATTATAAAAATACTTTATAACTATGTCTTATATAATCACAATTTACTTATTTATCTTTCATCTATATATCTATCTACATATATTAAAATTTTAATTCATTCATTTAAGTGTCTTGTATATATATGCATACATTCTACACACACACACACACACACGCACGCACGCACGCACGCACGCACGCACGCAAACACACACACACACACACCAATTACTTTTATATATCCTATCTATCTATCTATATATATATATATCCTATATCTAAAGGAAAAGTGTTACAACTAAAAAATTAATTTTTATTATGTAACGTTCCGCCTTTCCCGACGCCTCGGATCGGCTCGCCGGTGTCAGGGTTCGGGAGAAGGGTTGAGAGAGATTGGAACTCGCTTGTATTCTTTACGGACAAAGTTTATTGGAATCAAGATTGATACATAAGTGCAAGATACTAGCAGTAGGTGAAGCGCAAGTTCACATGCAATGCGTAGTTATAAAGCGGTGCTAGATTAGCGCGGGGTTACATGCAAGGGTGCGGGTAGCGTGCAGATAGTCGCTAAGCGATATCGAATTTAGTGAGAGTCTGCAGGTAGGCGTGCAGTGCGTAAGTACAAAGCGGTAATCAAGTCAACGCAACTTTACAAGGCAAGCGCGGAGGAATGTATATCTTACTCAAAACAAACGGTATTTACATCGCGATCTTACTAACTAGACGGTATGTACAGCGTGCCTTATAACTAAGGGCCAGTGACCGAGGGCTCTCAGCCTTACGACGAGTACGCTCGTCGTCTGGTCCCTAAAGCGCAAGTACTAAAAGCTAGGTCAGCGACCGAGAACACTCGGCCTTACAACGAGTACGCTCGTTGCCTGATTTCGAAAGCGGAGGCGCAAGAAGCTAGGTCAGCGACCGAGAACACTCGGCCTTACAACGAGTACGCTCGTTGCCTGATTTCGAAAACGGAGGCACGAGAAGCTAGATCAGCGACCGAGAACACTCGGCCTTACAACGAGTACGCTCGTTGCCTGATTTCGAAAGCGGAGGCGCAAGAAGCTGGGCCAGCGGTCGAGAACACTCGGCCTTACAACGAGTACGCTCGTTGCCTGGTCGCTAGAGCGGAGGCACAGGATGCTGGCCAATAACCGAGAACACTCGGCTTTACAACGAGTACGCTCGCTGTCTGGTCGTCGCGGTGGAACTGGATAGTCTGGATGCGGGATCGGGACTGGTGTCGTAGCGTCTGCCGCGTTATATACCCGGCGGCCGGCTCCCACTTCCGCGCTCCGGCGTGGGGGATGGCCCCGCGGTGGGGCCACTACACTGGTGACGGCGTTTAGGGGCGCCATAGGCGCCAGGCCTCATTTATCGGGCTGATGTTCGGCCCGAGAGGCAATTCGTAACAAGCGCTAAAAGCGCTTCGTTACAATTATTTAACCTATAAACTTCTTGATTTCCGAAAATCCAAAGAGCTATTGCAATCTGTTTATGTGGTGGCAAGATAAGCGAATTGTGTCTTTCAATCGAGTAGAAAAGTCATCTACCGTTTTGCTATTTTCGTAATAATTAACGATAAATTAATTTAAAAAGATCGGCCAATCCGTGTGAATAGAAGCGCGTGGCGAGAAGAGACCTCCCGCTGTAACCTGATACAAGGCGCGCGGCGAAGCGATGAGAGGAGCGCTCTACAAAGGACAATAGTTATGTACACACATACGTCGTATCATAGGTAAAAGTAAAAGATATAATTATTGTCCTTTGTAAAGCGCTCCTCCCGTCGCTTCGCCGCGCGCCTTGTATCAGGTTACAGCGGGAGGTTTCTTCTCGCCGTGTACTTTTACTCGCGCGGATTCGCCGATTTTTTTAAATTAATTTCTCGTTAATTATTGCGAAAATAGCAAAACGGTAGACGACTTTTCTACTCGATTTAACCCGCTCTATCTGCACGTTACGGGTGGGGCGCGAATTATAGGACACCCTGTATATGTACAAAAAGTACAAAATATTGTCAAGGGAAGTACTGTCGTATTAGATTATTGCGAATTCTTCGTCCAGCTATCAGTTCGTGATTTCTATTTAATATATCTATCCCCGGTTCGTTTACACCATCCATACCAAAGTCCAATACTTCATCTTCTGCTTCAGGTAAAGGCACGTTGTTATGAATGCACATATTATGCAACACTGTACAAGCATTGATAATTTTCGAGCACACATCTGGCTGGTAATGTAAAACCCTATGTTTCAGCAGGCAACGAAATCTCATCTTCAAGACACCATTGCAACGTTCAATAAGTGATCTAGTGCTCTTTTGCCGATCATTGTATCTTCTCGTTGCAATATTAGGATCATTGTCCATTATTGGAGTCATCATCCAAGGTCTAAGCGCATAACCAGAGTCACCTGTAAGTAAAGCAATATAATGTTATACGTTGAAACTAAAAACAATATTTAATGATTTTTTTGACGATTACATATTACCTAGTAAGAAAAACCTGTGTCCACGATTGTAAATATCTTGCATTATAGGAAGAACATTACTATTATTCCAGATATATGAATCGTGAGTGCTTCCAGGATATCGGGCATTAACATTCATTATCCTAAGATCAGAATCACATATCTGCAAATAAAGCTGTACTTGTATTATTTGTATATTAATATATCTAATTGAATTGTGTTAATGCACAATCTCACCAATAGTACGTTAATAGAATGATATCCTTTTCTATTTATATATACAGGGTGTCCCTCACCACCCGTACAGGCCATTTAAAAAAAAGGGAAATGGATTTTATCAAAAATCGCTAAAATTTAGATGACTAAATCGAGTACGCTCCATTGTATGGTAATATTTTCAATTTCCGGTGTTAACCGGAAATGGGTTATCCAGATCACAAGTCGAATTTTTTAAATGGAACGTGGCATTTTTTATTGCAAATTCGGATTTCCCGGCGAAAAATAAGAAACTTTTGTCCCAAACATTTTTTTCTAAAATGCCTCCATCGACCTTGAAATGATTTTTAAAGTGTGATTTATGAACAGGATGTAGTCAGGTAGGAAATGAGCTATATAGATCTGAAGTCGAATTTCTTGAATGGAACAACACTTTTAATTGCAAATTTTAATTACATATGAACATAAACAAAGTAATTCTATTTACATAAATGAAACAGTTTTCGTTCAAGCGAAGTGTTCAAATTGAGCACCGTTATGTAAAATGCAAGTCTCTACTCTGCTTTGAAAAGAATTGACTGCTCGAAAAATTTCATCGGCATGTAACGATCGAATTGCTTCTTTTATCCTATAAATCATATTGTCCCTTGTAGTCGAACATTCACGGTACACCAAATCTTTTATCCTTCCCCACAAATAATAATCAAGAACAGTGAGGTCCGGTGATCGAGGTGGATAATTGATCGGACCGTATTTGCCTATCCATTTGTTGGGAAACGTAGCGTTTAGTTTTGTACGAGCAGCTCTCGATGTATGAGCCGGGCATCCGTCCTGTTGAAACCACATGTCCAAGCGGAATTGCAGAGGAAGATTTTCTAGCAGAATAGGAAGATCTGTCTCTATCAAGGCTGAATACCGTCTACCGTCTAGATTTCAAAGAAAGGAGGGCCTATTATTTGATTTTTAATAATGCCGCACTAGACATTGACTTTCCATATATGTTGATGATCTATTTTTCTCAACCAGTGAGGATTAATTGGTGACCAATAACGAAAGTTCCAAGTATTGACATCTGCATCACTTTTAAATGTGCATTCATCAGAAAATAAAATTTTGCGGTGGAAATCACGTGGTTGCTGTCTTATCCAATTACAAAATGCAAGCCTCTGTTGAAAATCATTATGATCCAACGCTTGGTGAAGACACATTCTGTAAGGGTAAACCTTGTTTTCTCTCAAAATGCGCGAAATCACGGATCTACTAATACCAGAATCTCTCGATCGGCGTCTTATGGAATCATAAGGATTCACTTCTACCGATGCAAGAATATCCGCTGTTCTTTCACCTCTAATTCGACGATGGATTTTTCTTCCTTTATTATGATGCGGCTGAACTATACCTTCAATTCTGACTCGCTTAGCCAGACGTGAAAAAACGTTTCGCGAGTAAGAAGCCCGATCAGGGAAACGCTCTCATCACAATCTTTCAGCTGCAGCAAATATACCTCCACACTCGCCCAAAATTTGCAGCATATCATATGCTTCTTCATTCGAAAAAACCATGATTAAAATGTTCAAGAATTAAGGCTAGGCAAAGAAAAGTGACTTATGAACAAATGATTTCCTAGGCAACGTCAAAATAATTTATCGACATTCATTTAGATAAATAAAATTACTTTGTTTATGTTTATATGTAATAAAATTTGCAATTAAATTAATGTAATCAAAATTTACAATTAATAGTGTTCCATTCAAAAAATTCGACTTCAGATCTAAATAGCTCATTTTCTACCTAACTACATCTTGTTCATAAATCACACTATAAAAATCATTTCAAGATCGATGGAGGCATTTTAGAAAAAAATGTTTGGAACAAAAGTTTCTTATTTTTCGCCGGGGAATCCGAATTTGCAATAAAAAATGCCATGTTCCATTAAAAAAATTCGACTTGTGGTCTGGATAACCCATTTCCGGTTGGCACCGGAAATTGAAAATATCACCATACAATAGAGCGTACTCGATTTAGTCATCAAAATTTTAGCGATTTTTGATAAAATCTATTTCCCTTTTTTTTAAAGGCCTGTACGGGTGGTTAGGGACACCCTGTATATGCTCAGGATAATTTTCGTCTTCTTTAGGAGGTGGAACAATTGCTACATGAGTGCAGTCTATACAACCAATCGCTCCAGGAAAGCGATAATTAATCCAAAATCTATGTATACAGGGTGTTTTAGGTCAGATTAGAGAAACTTCAGGATCTTATTGAAAATTGAATTTGGAACAAAATAGTTTCTATAAACATAGGTCCGGAAACGCTTCGTTAAAAAATTATAACTAATAAAGGTCAAAAAATCACGTTTATTTGATGATTTTTAAAAATAATCCTTTATTTATTTGGAAAAAGTAATGAAATAAATCTGATCTGACAGAATAAAGATGCATCTCTTCAAATAAATCAACAAAGGGACACACTTGTACGATGCAGTGAGTCAATATTGCGTAGATGCCAAATATGCATTAATGAACAGGGACATTTTGAACAATTCCGATTCTGAATGTTCATGTTAGAAATGTAAACAAAAGTGCCTATGTGATCTACGAACGCTACAAATGTAGTGTTTACACAAAGACCTTCGAAAGTTTGTTTTCACAGTTTCTGCTTTTTTCGTTGTTTTGAGCTTATTTTCTTTTGAACGCCTTATCAGAATTACATAAATGAAAATAATGTAATTTAGTTTGTTATTTAATTACCTATTAGATTTATTTTATTACTTTTTTCAAATAAATATAGGATTATTTTTAAAAATCATCAAATAAACGTGATTTTTTGACGTTTATTAGTTATAACTTTTTAACGAAGCGTTTCCGGACCTATGTTTATAGGAACTTTTTTGTTCCAAATTCAATTTTCTATAAGATCATGAAGTTTCTCTAACCTGACTTGAAACACCATGTATATGTATACAATATACATAAATAAATATGTATGATTACATTATATATTTTTTATATATAATGTGACGACGTTTTATTTTAATTATTTATATAATGTGACGACGTTTTATTTTAATTATTTTTCACTCGTCCTGACGCACGTGACGCGTGACGAGCCAGGGGAGCGAACGTCGTAAAAAAAAACTCTTGGGAAACGCGAAAAACAGGTGATGCGCTTCTAGGGAACACGGGTGTAGGCAGTTCCGCGCAAACCGTAGTAATTCGGGAGCTTCGATACGCGAGAATTACCGAATTGGGCGCCAGACGCGGTCTTGCACGCGTCAATCCGCAACTACGCGATAAACAACGCAAACTCCGCGAAAGATAGTGAAAGGCTTCCGATACTACGAGTCGACTAGCTCATCGAACGGCAGAGGGGCAGGGTGGCACTGAATAGATGGTAGAAATGTAAAGGAGGCACGACGGGAAGCAACAATCGATAGAAAAGTACGAACGAACACATAAGGACCGACAACGAAACAACTCAAGCAAGATGAGGAGAAAATAACAAAGTTTATTAAAGAAATAGTAGTGAAACATAAATAAATAGAGAAATAAAAAGCATGAATCAGACAGAAAATAATAGCGGTTAGATTTAAATAGTAGTGTGCAATGGAAAGAAAATCAGCAATAATAAAAATAGCATATCCTAATACTAAACGTAATTCATAAAGAAAGAATAAGCAAGCCTATGAAAACTACTCGTCAGTTAATAACAACACCCAAAAACAAAATAATAATAATAATAACTCGACGTCCGAGTATTAGGCGCAGTAATTAGCGTAGTAATTAGCGTAGTAATTACGCTCTTTTGGGCGGATGTAGGCTGCGAGGCGGAGCGGCGAGAGAGTCCGTCCGGAAGCCGTACGATCGAATTACCGCAGCGATCGACGTTATATCGCAGGCCGTTAGACGCAGCGGCCACGGGACGTTTCCCGGGCGTCCCTTACGCAGACAATCGTAGCTTTCTCTAATGTCAATAATAACCTGATCATGAGCGCGATAACGAAGTGAAAGAAAGACAACGACGTACCAAATTCCGACGAAGCGGCAGGAGATCTCCGCTCGATAATGAAATTTGCCATTCGCTAAGCACGACTCGTGGATAAGCTAGTCAAACGTACCTTACGGCGTTCTCTCTTTTCACGACCCTTTTTTCGGTTAACGCGAATGTGACGCTACTTACTTGATCCTAACTAAGAATAATTACAGACGCGAAGTACTCCACAACTTGCTAATCACATGCACTCGACAACAAACTCACGCACGGACAATTAGGCGAAACCAATTACACCGATGTATTCGTCTAAGCGACAAAATACGCGAGAATCACACCGAACATGCACTACCGCAGAGCGCGTACAAGATTCTACTCGCAACGAAGTCGCAATAATTTCGCTAAACAATCAAAGAAATGACGTTCACACACTCACGACACGCTAATTAATAACAGGCACTACTGTGCGCGCGCTAACTCTTCTACGCGAATTCATAAACGACGCAAAATTACAACGACGTGGCGTTCGTTGGACGCGGGCCGACAACACAGATCTCGCCGGTTTCGCCGATTCTCCGCGATACACGAATTATCGATAAGCGCGAAAATCCCGACACTTTACCGTCGCCTTATCATTACGCGAATAAATAATACCGCGGCGATTCGAGTTATCCCGAGCCCCGGAGAGACGAAAAGCGCAACATTTAGCCGTCGTAACAATTACCCTTGAGCCCTCGCCGCTTGACGTCGGTCGCTCAAACACTAAAATCGGAATATTAATTATCGCCAATGTACGGGCTTTGCCCTCGCGAAATCACTAACACCAAAACTTTTGCGACGACGTCAGAACGACGCGGCTCGGACGCAATGCACGTGGCTCACAAAGACTCACGACGGGGTAGCCTCACCGGTCCGATTACTCCTAAATCCTGGCGTCCACGAGGAAGTCGTTGTCCATCAACGGGCCTCTCAAACGACAACGAAAAGAGCTCTCCAAAATCGACACACCTTATCACGCGAAGCGCTCGCGCCAGTCTAATCTTCAAAGATCTTCCGATCCAGGGTCGATAATCCGGGGCCAGCTTCTAGCTGGGCGCCCGGGGTGCGTAATCGCGCGACCAATCGCGTACGCGTGCCGCTTATCGCCGCCGCGCGACGAACATACTGCTGTACCGGGGGCCTATGCGCCCCCGGTCTTTATCTGCCGAATCCTCTTGACAGACTTTTTCGCCTTTTCGGCGCGCCGCAAAATATATTCCAACGGCAGGAAGTGTCGCTGTTGGCAGCTGGAAGTCGGCAGATCGGGTCGTGCAAGCTCCGCGAACAAAATCGCAGTTTTCCTTAGGGCGCCTTTGCCGCCCGCTCCTCGAGGCGACCTTGTCCCGCGAGGATCCGCCTGCTTCTCGACGTCCTGCGCCGGTGTTTGATCCAGCAAAATAAATATTCCTGACCGAGGTGACCTTCCGTCGGGATGCCGAATATCAACCAAGCATGTGAATCGTTGGAACGGCCTTGTCCTCACAATCCGGTAATTTTCCGCTGTTTCCTTGCTGTTGTCAGTGTCGGCGACGATGACGCTCGTCGAGGCTCCCCAAATCGTACAAAATAAAAGCGTATAAAAGAAATTAGACTTAAATAATAATAATAAAGGTCTTTCGCCTCTCCGGAGATTTCGGCGCGGTTTTCGGTCTTTGAGCCTGGCGCGACCGCTCGGCTCTCGCCTCGCGATAGAAAAGGGCGCGGTGGACGCGCGTCGGGACGGCAACGTCACAATATATAAATATATATAATGTGATAGAGTATGATTGTGTGCACATTATCCTATATAATTTTTCTCAATATATCCTCACTTGTTACGTAGTTGTTGCAGCTTCTGAAGGTTGTTAGAAAAGCACACCCAATTGTTGAATATTTCTGGTTAATTAAGAATATTAGTCACATTTCGAACACATCTGCTGACCGAAGGTTGACTAATAGCCATGTGAATATTTCTTCCTATGCAATTCTGATAGCTGCTTGATGCATAAAAGCGTAATGCAGTTAAAACCTAGAAAAAAGTTTTATTACAAATAATTTATATTCTGCATGTGTTGTACATACTTGTACAGTTGCGTCCAAACTTGTAGATCGTGACGGTTCTACATAATTGTCTTCTACAATATTAATAAGCCTGTTTGCTGTTTCTTTTTTCAGTCGAAAAAGATTTATGAACTGTCGTTCTGATAATTGAAATGAATCATCCCTTATGTAAAAACGCGGTCTTTCATTATAATCGAAATATTTTCCAATTGTTCAGCGATATGAAGCTGAACAGCATTTCGATATGCTATATCCATTGCCACCATAAATTGAATTCACCTCTCACATTGGATAACCTCACTCGAAAACAGCGCTTTTTTATTATATTTATCGTATGCGACTTGCATATCGTATAGGTTGTACCCACTCGATATCAACCGTTCGATATTTTCTCGCATATGATACATCTCACTCATTCAAGAATACCATTTCTGCTATCGTATGCGATATCGCTTGCGATATCTAGGGTCCTCGTTTGACACCTAAGAATTGACACCCTAATCCGATTATTGCTGAGACAGCAAACACGATCCGATTAGTCTAGGAGATTTCTCAATATGAACCGATGAGTACCACTGCTAGGTCCGATTGGAAACCCGATTACTTGTAAACACCCAGAATATGTTTGATTTATTTCAGTTTGAACAAAAGTTTTCATGATTTACTTCAGGTTGACTTAAGCTTCCAGATGAATTATTTGGTATATAAGAAAAATCCTTATCACGTGCATTTTCTGAACTGTTACTTTGTGCATTAGTATCATTATCAAGAGAGTTTGCAAGAATTATTATATACATAATAAAAAATTATAAATTTAGTAGAGAGAGTAGGGAGAAGAAGAGGGGGGTAGAGAGAGAGAGAGAGAGAGGGAGAGAAAGAGAGAGAAAGGGAGAGAGAGAGGGAGAGAGAGAGGGAGGGAGAGGGAGAGAGAGGGAGAGGGAGAGAGAGGGTGAGAGAGGGAGAGGGAGGGAGAGGGAGGGAGAGAGGGGAAGGGGAAGGGATGGGGGAGAAAGAGAGGTGGAGAGAGAGGAGAGAGAGAGGAGAGGCGGAGAGAGGGGGAGAGAGAAGGGAGAGAGAGAGGGAGAGAGAGAGAGAGACACACAGTTATTTATTTATATTCTGGGATTACTCCCTTGAGAGCATTAAGCAGTATACAATATGATGTGACGTTGCCGTCCCGACGCGCGTCCATCCCACCATAATCGCGGGGCAAGGGCTAAGCGGCCACGCCACGCGAGAGAATACGAGAGCCGAACCGAACGTCCGGAGAGACGAATGCGATAGAGCGACAATGATAATTATTAATTCGCGTTTATTTTTATATTTTTTTTATGTATCGCGGGAGCCTTGTAGCGAGGAATTCTAGGCCGAGAAGAAGAAAAGGTAGCGAGATAGAAAAAGTATGGGATACAACCGGAGAGCTATATCGGACACATGCAAAAACGGCCAAACAGGAGAAATAATATTTGCGGAGGCCGTCCGGGCAAATTCGCCGTTAACGGACGGAACGCGTGGATTCTCGCGAGCACCCAGGACCGCATAGCAGCGAGGCGAGAAAGTCGCCCGGAACCTCGGAAGGGGAGATCTCCGAAGTGCAGTCTTGCGAATCCGGACAAGAATACAACGGACAGCTTCGAGGTCACGCTATTCGTAGGACGAGGCGGCCTTAAAAAGGGGGTTGCCGGAAATTAATAAACCCGTTGTCGCAAATTAGCGATCCGGGCGCCGTAGACATACATACGACCTTGCGTTGTAACCGGACATCCGAGGTCAAGAGTGTCACACTTTATAAATAATAGGTTCTCCTACCTTTGTTTGCGGTCGCCAGCTTGTTTAACCGTTCCACAAGCAAGGTCTTACGCCGCTGGATGGCCGTTATCCCCCCTTCACGCAGCCTCCTTTGTCTCGAGTCACGCCACCAAGATGGCCGCCCGACACGTTCGGACTTGTCGGGATGACGCAATCTACTGCGTCGTTGCCTCAACGGAAATTCCCTTTGTTTCCACGTCCTACTAATGATTTTTCTTCTTCTTTTTTCAGGTTCCTCGTCGTCACGGATCACCACCAGGTTGCTGAGACTTTCAGTGGACAGTCCGGAACACCGAATATCAACCCCGTGTCCAACACGTAGGTAAGTCACGACACTAAGTCGTAGGCACAATTCTCGCGAATAAATAGTAATCACGTAAATGAATTTTAGGTCCGTTCCTCCCCAGGATATCCAGGATTCGAAGGAAAGAACACCAGGTAAAATAAAGTTCACTTCGTTCGATATTAATATATAAAATATAAATATATATTTTGTCAAAATATATTCAATCAGAACAATAAAACAGAACTATTAAATCACCAGGTCGCGCAGTTACGCCCGCGTCGCGGAATTCTCTCGTTAATCGTCTACGCGTCGTTACGTACTTCGTGGTTACTCCCGAACGCTCGCAGTAAAATAACTTTATCATACGCTCGCAGTAAAACACTCTAAGAAAACTCGAAGTGTGATCTGAGAGATACCGAAGAGAACTCTCTAAGTACTTCGGGAGAGAACTCTCGTCCAGCCACTCGCATCGCCCTTTATAGCCATCCCCACTCCTGGGCTTCCCCACTCTCACTCCCACCATCGGCGCTTGACGCCTGCGCGTTGCGCCGCCGCACGGACTTAGGTCTAACTATAATACAAGTATATACAGTGGCTTTTATACATAATAGCTGGACAAAATTACCCATTTGACGGATTTACAAACCAAATAAAACCTTTTAATCGAAAATAAACAGTCCAAAATGTAAAGTGCAAATATCTTTGCCAAAAGTGTAACTCGGTACTTATAACTATCTGCACCTTTCTGCACCTACGCTTTTTACCAGCGTAAAAATAATCGAAATAATCCGCCGTCAGTGTTGTACCTACTTTAGGCGCAAAATAACCAAATAATCTAATACCAAACGAAACAAAATTCAACCGTATCCTACCCTTATCTTTACCGGGTATCACAGAAATGAAATAATACTTATAATGCCATATCATATGGCTTGTCAATGAAGCAATAGTAAAAATAAACCAAAAGTGTAAACAAGAATGGTAAGGTGAAGTTATCTTACTACTGTGCATATGTGCACTAGCTGCACTTTCGGTGCTCTCGCGTACCACGCGGATTCCCTTCTCGTCCGGGTTGCTTAGTAGGCCTCCTCCGAGTCCACCGGGCAGTACAACGGCACCAAAATCCTCTTGGTTACCCGTTTCCCCTCTGGGCCGCACTCCACCACTCTGCTCACGGATTTGTAACGCACCGGCTCTCCGGTGCTGCTGCCATCATCGCGTCCTTCCCCAGATGTACCAGGCGCAGGACTCAGCGGTGCAGCCTCCGGCTGCAGCGTAAGCCGAGGGGCGGCGATATGACACGCGACGCCGTAATTGGGTCAACGCGCGCACCCCCGTTCGCGCAGGATTGAGTCGCGATATCGACCCGAAGGGATAGATCCTACACTCTGGTGTGAGCTGTCTGACGCGTTGGCGTGCCCGCTATCGTGCCCTGCCGAATTCGACTAAGGTTGTCGCTATTATCGAAGGGCCCCGGCGATATCGAGGAGGCCCTCAACAACCAAGAGAGAGATTTCCTACCGGTGAGGCTACCCGTGTTATACTTTGCGAGGGATTATATACGGTAATGTCCGAGTCTCGACCGCTTTGACGCTGTCGCGAGCTCTTGGTGCATTTTTATGGCGTCTTGCGTGGACTGTGCCCGTATTCTTTTTCGCGATTTAGTGTTAGCAAGCGACCGACGTCAAGCGGCGAGAGCTTCGAGACTGTAGTCCTTTAATTGATTCGCGAGAAGTAATCGTCTCTCCGGGATTCGGTCGGGTATTGCGTGTCGTATATTTTTCGTTGTCGCGTCTCCGTAATTGCGTTTGTTGTATAGTAAACAAAGTATCGTAGTCTCGTGTGTCTCGATATTGTGCGAATTAAGAATCCGATGTATATCGTGCAAGCGTAGAGTGTGTAAATAGCGAACAGAATATCGCGAGCGAGAGAGCGTGCGTCGCTCGCGAACATCGGTAAGCGCGAGAGAGAGAGAGAGAGAGAGAGCAAGTGCGCGCGAGAGAGAGAGAGAGTAAGCGGGATCGCTGCCGCCCGACGGATATCGATTTCGCCGTCGTAGATTGCGCGTTATTTTACATCACCGCTTTTGTCGCGAGATTCTCGATCCTCCTTCTAGTATGTCGTGCCCGTATAAGTCTCTCTCGCTGTTGCTTGGAAGTATCGCTTCCTTGAAACATTTTGGTAATTAGTCGTTAAACGAACGAAATTGCGTTACCCGCGTAGGAATTACGGCCACGTTATTGTTATCAAGTTCGATCCGCCACATTCCGATCCTTATACTGCGATTATTAACGTTGCCGCCGGATTAATGATTCCGTGTGATATTGCATGGCCGAAAAATTATGTTAATTTCGGTCGCGGAAACTCAGTTTTCGGTTTATGATTTTTGGTATCGACCTCGCCTATTCTAATGTTATACGACTTCGGTTATAATTCTTTTTCTGTTATTATCCACGGGTACATTGCCGGATTTCATTATTGTATCGTACTAAGTAACGCCGATTTCTGACAAACCTCTTGCCATTTCATTTTTTTTTGGTAAATTCTCTTGGCTTGACCAATATTACTAATCGTCAGCCTAATATCTTTATTTCACTTCTTTTAATATTATCTATCACTATTACTTGTCATTATATTTTTCTTTTATATCATGGAAATCTAATAAACATTATGTTAGTTTGTCAGTATCATTTCGCGTCCATTCTTTCTGTGGTTGTGTCTCGTCATGTAAAGTATTTTTAATAGAGTAATTTAATTCCGCTGGTTTCGTGTATTACATTATTAATTAGAGATTTCGCGGCAACTCCGCCCTGCCCCTCTACCGTTAGGAGAGCTAACCGGCCCGTAGCGAGCTTGTCGGCCCCGATTTCGCGTTGGATATCGAGTTTCGCGAATTGACGCGTGAAAGATCGCGTCTGGCGCCCAAATCTCTAGTCTTTTTCGCGTGTCGCGTAATCAAAGGCCATTTGTCTGCTGCGGTACGCGCGGAACGCCTTAAAACTAAGTTCCCCCGCGTAATCAATACAACCATTTAATTGGTTTTCGTTTTGTTTTGTTTTTGACAGACGACTATTCCCCGTTTGAGCTCCGAACGGGAGAAAAAGTCGTCGCAATACATATAATAAAGATCATTCCGTACGTAGAAAATGAGTATTACATAGTTTCATAATTGTACATACAAAAAATCGCAAAAATTAAAACAAAAAAATTTATAAATTAATTAAAATTATACTAAAAATGAAATAGAATAAAGATAAATATAAAAATAAATAAAACAAAATAATAAATTAAAAATAAAAATAAGCAAACTATAATTGGTTGGAAAAAATGAAACAACGAAAAAACAAAAAATTACTAATTACAATAATTGACTAAGAATCTGGCATTCTTAATTTCGATTTAATAAATGATCGTACAGGGCATCGCAGAAAAGCGCTTAATTTCTCCCTGATGGATTTAGGAAGCTCATTCCAAAGCTCAGACGCTTTATACGCAAAAGAATTCTTATATGTCTCGGTTCTGCACTTCGGTAAAACCATAATTTGGTACGAGACCCTGGTGGTCCGGATGTCGAGTGAGGATCTGAATGTAAAAAAGTCCAATAGATATTTAGGACTTTCAGTTTTCAATGTACGATACATCAAGGTCCCCAGAAAATAGGTTCTTCTATCATGGACCTGGGGCCATTTTAGCTTAGCATAATAAGGCGTTATGTGTGCATCTTTTCTTACGTCGAAAATCATTCGAATACATGAGTTGTACGCTCGCTGAAGTTTCTGATTCTGCTCAACAGTGAGGTCATTATAGACTAAACAGGCGTAGTCCAAGATCGGATTTATCAGGCTCATGACTAGTGTTATTCGCTGTTGTTGGTAAAAATTTCTTGCATACTTTGAGTCTATACAATGTAGTGTTCATTTTTTTCACGCAGTTTTTTACATGCTTATTCCAATCCAGAGTGTTTGTAATAATTATGCCTAGATATTTTATTGACGTTGAAAAAGGAACGACATTATTATCCACCAAAATGTTATTTACATTGCCAAGACTCACAGCATTCAAGTACCTCGCACTCCCGACCACCATTTCTTTATTTTTTGAATCATTCAAGAGTAAACTATTTAATTCTGCCCAGGATCGTATGGCCTCAATTTCATTATTCACAGTGATTACACCCTCGTCAATTTTGTCTGGTGGGCAATGCAAATATATAAGCAGGTCATCCGCATAATAGCTGTATTTGCATTGATTGATTGTTTTATTGAAATCGTACAGATACAAGCTAAATAACAATGGTCCCAAAACGGATCCCTGAGGAACCCCATATTTCGAGTCCCTCCACGCGGAGATGCACCCATCAGTATCGTAAACGGCCTGTTTTCTACCCTCTAGATAATTTTTAAATCACAAAATGGCTGATTTGGAGAAATTTAGTTTTCTCAGTTTGTTAAGCAGTTTTCCGTGACGTACCCGGTCAAAAGCCTTCGAGAAATCAAAGAGAACCAACACCGTCACCATTCTCTCATCTATAGCTCGTCTCATATCATCCGTCACACGAAGGACGGCTGTTTGTGTACTATACCATTTACGGTAGGCAGATTGGTAATTATCGAATAGGTTATTCATCTCGAGATAATCCACGATCTGGTCGAAAACTATTTTTTCCAGTGCCTTGGACAAAGTGCAGAGTAACGATATCGGTCGGAAGTCTGTGACAGAAATAGGGGACTTGACCTTCGGAAGAGGTCTGATCAATGCCAATTTCCAGAGCTCCGAATATCTCGAGTTTTGTAACAAGAAATTAAACAGTTTTAAGAGGTAAGGGAGCAGGACAGAAAATGCAGTTTTGAAGCATTTCGTCGAAATTTTATCTATGCCCATTGCTTCAGACCTTCCTTTAAATATTGCATCCCTTAAAGCTTTAGGTGATATGTCTGCGGAAAAGAAACAGGTATCATCAAAACGCTTTACGTCCAAGGCGTCCGGATCCCAATTTAGATCACCGGATTCAATATTGGAACCGGCCGAGGACGACAAGATAAAGGCAGCGTTTAGCTCGTCAAGGTCAAAATTACAGCGATCCTTTCCAGATGAGAAACTTACAAGCCCGAGGCGCCTTAATTCGCCCCACGTGGAGACCGTGTCTCGCTTTAGAGAAAAAACAGCCCGATAATAATTCTCCTTGGCATCCCGAATAAGAGACTGAACTTATTCCGCAACTTTTTAAATAATTTATGAAGCTCAGGCTTCCTATGCTTACGCCATGCGCGTCTAACCCGGTCCCGTTCCTTCATTTTCTGAAAGATATAATTGTTGAGCCAAGGTGCGGGTGAAGTCTCTGATTTCTTTCTCGCATAGGTGCATGGCGGTCCAGCACAGACACTAAATTCCGATTTAATGAAATTACCATTTCATCCTCACTGTTAGACTCCACAAAATTACACCAGTCGCAGTTATTCAGGTCCCTTAGAGACGATTCATTGTGCAGCTTACGGAAATCGCATCTTTTTACTATTTCACCTGGCAGTCTGGCAATACGAGCTCGTAAACAAACAAATATGAGATCGTGCGCAGAGAGAAAAGGGACAGGGTGCTGACCGTATCCACAAAATTTATCTCTATTATTCAAAATACACAAATCAAGGAGCGTGCTTGTGTGATGCGTTGCTCGAAATGGGACAAGAAAAAAGTCGCTCGATTCTATGAACTCTCGTATTTGATTGGTATCAAAGTTGTTTATCAACAAGTCGCTGTTGAAATCTCCCATAATGATAAGGTTTTGGAAATTGGAGAAAAGTTCAAGACATTTGTCTTCAAAAGTCTTGAGAAAACCGATCTTCGGTGGCCTATATACTACCGCGATTAATATCTTAGTGAGGCTAAAACAAGAGAATTCAAAAAACATGTATTCAGGACGACGTTGATATTGGTTGTCTGAGGTAGCCAGCAATCTTGCAGAAAGACTCGTATGTATTGCAACGACTTTATCTCTCCGATATGAACGGACTTTATTGCCGTCCCGCTCTCGCAGTCACGCGGATCTTCTCGCTTGCGCCAACGACGGGGAGTTTCCTCGTTGAACGCGAGAGGCGAACGGAAAAGTCGCCGACAAAAAGAGCGAAAGGATAAGGGGGAAAAGGATAACGCGCCGAAAAGGAACGGGTTGGTAGGAGTTCCGCGCGTGCCGTGTCGAAAGCCGAATCTCTAACGCGAAAGCCGAAGATTGGGCGCCAGACGCGGTCTCTCACGCGTCAATTCGCGAGATCACGAAATTACGCGAACGTTAATTATCCGGATTCGTCACGGGCGGGCTAGCTCGCCTAACGGCAGAGGGGCAGGGTGTTAGTTGATTGAACGCGAAATTAGGCACGAGGCGACAATACAGTAAACATAAAATACAGACGGCAACGGACACACAAAAAAAAGAAAGCCAATAAATAAGATAAATTATGTCGGGTTTATTACAGAGTAATATTGAATTAGATACGTTCCGCGGGGATCATGATAAATTGTGAGATTAATATAATTCAAGAGTAGATAGGAAGAATACAAAAAAAATAACTAATTAATAATAACCAGTATTAAAAAAAAATGAATTTCCGGTAAAGATAAACATTATAAAAGAAAGAAGCTGAGATAATTAAGAGTAACGGGCTCGTGAACACGACCCAGCGAATACAGAATAGTGAATAAAGCGACAAAGACAAATAGTATTTAAGAAAGACGGCAAGCTACGGATTTTATAATTTCGCATCAGAAAATAGAAAAATAGACATGACTGCATTAATCGACGTTAAACCCGACAAAAGCTGTATAACTTAACTCTAATCATGAGGTAAGCGTTATATTCGCGAGACAGACAGAAAGAATGCGACACGCCGGAATTAATACTCGCCCCGTTCGGCGGTAGCGATTCGCGTACGAGACTGGATGTTCGATCCGACGGACCCGATTTTCTTACAACGACGTGGACTTATAAATCGGACAATTCCCGACTTCCGGATATAACGACGATTTTCGATGATAACGGCCTCTCCGGCCGTAGTGAGTCGTACAAAATTACCGATGCCAACGCGAGTAATAAGCGACCTCGAGACGCCGACAAAGGCGGCAACGTGACGCAATTCTCTCATACGCATTCGCGCCCTACGGGCGGCTCACTCAATCATCCGCGTCGAACGCGACGTTCACTCGCTCTATTACATTCACACCACATATTTCGACAAGATACCCGACGCTTAATTACACGCAATACGATTATCGCGACGCGGCTCTCCAGAAAGACGTCGATACGTTAACGCGATCGCGAAATCACAACTATCTACAATTAACGAGGCCTGTGCTCTACAGGCTCACGGGATCGAGTTCGCTTGTCGTCGTGGCCGTGACACTAAGAACTTGATTATGTCCGGGGCATAGCCCGGGCGCCAAAAATCACCAAACTACGACGACGACGACAGAACGACGCGATACCGGACGCGATTGCACGTGGCGTAGTATACGGAGGGCAACCTCACCGACACCTCGTCACTCCTGGGGATGCAGGGTCGGCAGCGCTCGTCCTTCTCGAAAACCCTTGACGAAACGGCTAAACGATAACGACGGCACGAGGTCCTCACTATCACACGTGTCGCGACAGGCTGTCTGCCGGATTCTCTCGATCCAGGATCGATGGCTCGAGGCCTGCCCTAATGCTGCGCGCGCGGGGTGCGTGTCCTCGCGGCCAATCACGCGACGGCACGCGACGGCACGCGACAACGCCGGTAAGCGCCAATTCCAAGGCCGTGGCGGGGGCGCAGGTACCCGCTACATTGCCGAAAATATTCGTAGGGTCCGTTTGATAGGGCCGTCGTAGAGCTTCCCCCGCTGCCTTCTTTCCGATAAAAAATGCCACGGGCTTTGCTTCTGCTCTTTCCTCCCGGCTCGTGCTTCGCGTTCTCCGCTCTCGATTTATGGCCGCCACTCTGCCGTGCTTTCCATGGAATTTTTGCCTCAATTGCCTCCGTATCCATTCGCTCGTATAAAAAAAATAAAAATAAAAGTCTATAACGCTTGAACAAAAGAAACGATAACAGACGCCTCTCTGGAGACTGCGGCACGGTTCCCATTAGTTTTTCGCCTGTCGCGATTAGGGAGGAACTCGGCGGACGTGCGCGGGACGGCAACGTCACAGTATGTAAGCCCCGACACTACCCCCATTCCTGCCTGTCCTATCACACCGCATTAGAACGTAGTTCGGAAGTTGAACCATGAGGTCGGTGATATCTGGCTTAAGTCAGGTTTCCGAGAGGCATATTACGTGGTAAAAATGATTAAAAAAATAATTTCGAAATTCATCTCTGTGAGCAAAAAGACTCTGACAGTTTACGTGACACACGCGTAAGTTATCAATTGGTTCTGAGACGATAGAGCTATCCATAATTAATCAAGCGAATTTTTGCCGTAATTTTGCGCTTAAGAATACTACACTTGTTGACATCAAAGGCAGTGTGAGGTTGATTACCTTCTTTCACCGACTTACAATTAAAACAATTTGGAGTTTTATTTCGGTTATTACACTGTCTTGTTTCGTGATTTTCCGAGCAATGTGCATCGTTAGTGCAGTTCTTGGCAAGGTGTCCAAAACTGAGGCACTTGTAACACTGCAGGACCTTTACATAATCTGCCACTCTACATGCTGACCAGCCCAAGAAAACTCGCTCCATCGACACAAACCTCTGACGCGTTTCAGGACGGACTTCCAATACACAGCTTGAATACTGCTTGCCTGGATGAAGTGGATATCTGTAAACCACCTTGATGTCCTTCTCAGTTCCCTCCTCATTCTGCTTAGCAAGCTGACTCTTTATTTCGTCCTCAGTTAATTCCGCTGGAATATTATGGATGATAATCCGAAGATTTAATTTAACCTCATCCTTTACTTCAAGGCCGGCTTTACGCAGACCAGGAGAGGTTTAAAGTTTTCCTAGATTTACCTCACGTGCTTCGATCCTGATGCTATTGTTTCTGATTTTAGTCAGACAAGATACCTTTAGGCCAACTTTGCACGGTTCAATGGCCTTCAGGACAGCATCCTTGGTGTCCTGAGAGGAGGTATATTTCCCAACGACGTTATCCGTTGGGCCAATAACTATATTTGTCGTCTTCTGGATTTTTACAAATGGACCTCTAGGCACACGCACTTTATCGGTGGTATCTTTGCCAGCAATATTAGCATAGCTGGCTCGGTTCACCTCAATAAATTCCGTTTAGCGGTCTCTGCACCTGTTGATTTGAGGAAATTTGAACATGCCTTGCCTATCTCCTCGTGCATCATATCCTTAATAGAAGACATAGTATGCATCGATGCTAACACTTGAATGTATGCCATGGAGTTAAAGGCCTCATAATGTTTTTGCAGAGAATCTTCAACGGCTTTTCTTTTTTCTTTAGCATCTTTGCTTGAGAGCATAATTTTCTATATGTCCGCGCGGCTAATCTGCAAACGCTTTCGCAAGCTTCCGATGTCAGCTGATGATAGAAAAGAAGTCGGGGTATGACTTACGTCCGTCATCGTTGCGGATCCCGCCCCTAAGTATGACGATTCTCTATCTTCCTCGTCATTGTCGGATCCCATTATTCCCGCCGCGATATGACTTCCAAAAAAATTCGCCTCCGCACTCAGAAAGTAAGCAAATTCACAGTAACAGTACATTTCCCGTTCTTTTTGTGCCCCCGAGCACCCACGCCACTGTCGTCCCGTCCCTCGATGCCTACGCCATCCGTAGAGCGACAGTAATTCTTGGTAAACAAATGATTAGGTTAAGTAAATATCCGAGAAACAGATCCAACGGCAATCCAAGAATCCGAAAAATTTTCGAAAAAATTCTGAAGAGGTGCCCAACTGACCAACTGACCAGTGCCGGAGTAGAGCAAACACGAAAAAGTCAAGCAAAAAAGCCCTAGACACCACGTCACTAAAAAAGAAAGCCCCAAGAGGCAAGAGGCGGCAGAAAATTGGTTCGTAAAGACAGAGCGACAAGAAACACGTCTAATCCTACTCACCCAGAGAGAGAGAGAGAGAGAGAGAGAGAGAGAGAGGGAGAGAGAGAGGGAGAGAGAGAGGGAGAGAGAGAGGGAGAGAGAGATTGATTGATTGATTGATTTTTATTAGCTTTCTCAGCTATTTGTAATACAGATCTAGTTTACATGAATTATTACATACTCCTTTAACGCTCGCTCAAACGCTTCAAGTGTTTCATTCCGTTTCATTTCAGCTGGTAAGTCATTATACATTTCACTCCTTCATAAAACATACTCTTCTGCGCACTCGTAGTTCTGCGAAATTGCATTACAATATCCCCGGCTTGTCGTGTCTGTCTTTCACTCTCATTTCCCACTATTGTTAACCTATTTTTTAATTGATCCGGTAACATACTCTTTAAAATCTTAAATATAAATATACACACATTATAATATAGCCTCTGTCTTATGGACATAAACTGCAACGCTTGCAGCATACGCTCCACTTTGGTATGTCTATCACATTGTAATATGACCCTCATTGCCCGGTTTTGCGCTTTTTGCAATTCATTCAGCTGTGTTTCTCCCATATTAATTAACAGCGTCGCACAATACTCAAAGTGAGGCGCTATGATTGTCTTGCATATAATACATCTAGTATATGCCGATATGTAATTACCTATTCTATTTAAAAAATCACTTTTTTCCCTATTTTCTTTAGCATATAATCACAGTGGTCCTTAAATCTTAGTCTATCGTCAATAATTATGCCTAAATATTTCATTCTTTCCACACGCTCTATTTCAGTTCCATCCTCTATTTCAGTTCCATTCAGAGAGGGAGAGAGAGAGGGAGAGAGAGAGGGAAAGAAAGAGGGAGAGTGAGAGAGGGAGAGAGAGAGGGAGAGAGAGGGGGAGAGAGGGGGAGGAGGAGAGAGGGGGGAAGAGAGAGGGAGAGAGAGAGGGAGAGAAAGGGAGAGATAGGGGTAAGGGGGGAAAGAGGGGTAGAGAGGGGGGAGAGAAGGGAGAGAGAGGGAGAGAGAGAGAGGGAGAGAGAGAGAGGGAGAGAGAGAGGGAAAGAGAGGGGGGGGGAGAGGGAGAGAGAGGGGGGAGAGAGAGGGAGAGAGAGAGGGAGAGAGAGAGGGGGAGAGAGAGAGAATTAGAATAAAAAAGTATACATTTTATGGAACAGATCACAATAGCTATAACAGCAACATATATACAAGCACTAATGACGTTAAGTTACATCCCTAAAAACCTACCTTTTTAAAAAGCGGTAAAAAAGGCGCCAAGTACACGCGCCATAGTGTTTGTGAAAAAATTTTATATGTATTTTTTAATCTGCACAAGTAGTGTTATTTTAAATCATAAAAAATATTTTACGAATTGTTTTAATATTGTGTAAAACATCCTACAAAAATAATGATATAAAAAAATTGCGCCATTTAATAATAAAAGCATATAAAAATATTTTAACCAAAAAAAGTTGTACATAATATGTTGTTTTAATTTCCTACAAAAATAATGATATCAAAAATTGCGCCAACTGAATTAAAATTTATGTTATAAAATTTATTTATTTTATTATTTCCAATATTAAGAAAGATTATATTTAATACATTGCAATATAATTAAAGTAGTAGCGCGTATAGCTAAAATAGTTATTTTATAATTAACTAAGTGCACAATTATAATTTACCAATAACCATATATATTCTAAAAAGTTTAATAAAAAAAGATTATATGACAAATTAAAAATTCATACAAAAATTAAAAATCAAGAATTTTTACAAATTAAAAATTAAAAACTTTGCGAAAATTAAAAATTTATACAAAATAAAAAATAAAAAAATAGTTAAAAAACGGCGCTGCTTTTTTCAAAATTTTAATAAATATTATTACATTAATAACTACATTAACTCAATGTATATATACGAAGTACGTTAATATCATTAGTATATTGGTCAGTTTAACAGCGCCAAGTTCTTTTAACTAAATTTTTTTTTATTTTTTGTTTCTGTATAAAGGCCGTAGCCGGGTAAGTACGGCCAATCTGCCCCGCAGATATAGAGCTGAAATTTTTTCTGTAAGTTACTATCGATGGAACTTACAATTCCTTAAAATATTAGCCTCAAAACTGCACGTGCTTAATAGTAAAAAATAATTTTTTTTTCGAAATTAATTTTTTTTTCCTAAACGGTTCAATGAATCGTTTTGAAAAAATATGTGATATGAACACAATTGCGCCGCATTAAAAAAAATTGAGGTTTAAATTCGAGAATAACAACATTGAAAAAAAAATATTTTAACATTTAAAATTTTTTTTTAACATTATAGGCGCTTGGTACACCTACCATTTTTTCTTTTATAATATTTTTGAGCATTAATCTACAACATATATTTTGTGTAAATCGATCAAAAGGGTAGACAATAGTTAAATGGATTAAATAAATTAATATTTTTTTTCTCATAAATGGTTTGATGGATCATTTTCAAAAAAAAATATGTTTTAGATACTATTGAGTCACATTCATGAAAAATTGAGATGAATGTTGAATAATAATTACAATGAAAAAAAATATTTTAGATTTTCACAATTTTTTTTTTATATGGACTGCTTCAACACCTATCCGATTTTTTAAAAATATCTTTAGGTAGCAATGTACAACATAGATTTTTTATAAATTGATTTATGGGGTAGATAAAATATGTAAAATATGTCGAGATGCTAGACATTATGCACAGGAATATTCTAGAGTTTTTTCAGTCTTCTTTTGGTCTTCTTCTATCTCTTTGTGGCATTGAAATATAAGTATACTGGAATGCGCACTGCCGTATAAATTGCCATCTAACTTGTG
Source organism: Lasius platythorax (assembly GCA_963971435.1). Classification (NCBI taxonomy): domain Eukaryota; kingdom Metazoa; phylum Arthropoda; class Insecta; order Hymenoptera; family Formicidae; genus Lasius; species Lasius platythorax. Next base: position 19,675,533 of record OZ020541.1, on the reverse strand, counting down.
ATGCCAAGAACTATCCGAAAACTGTATGTGTCCTTGTTTAACGGTGGAGAGTCTGTCTTTCTCTAACAGCTGTACCACCACGGAGTGTGCGAGAGAGAAAGTCTTCCCCTCAACGACTCTCTTTCTCTCTCTCTCTCTCTCTCTCTCTCTCTCTCTCTCTCTCTCTCTCTCTCTCTGTCTCGGCACACGTTGTGCGCGTTCCTGCTTTGCGACATTAGTTCCTATTTCTGCCGTGAGTGCTGTTATTCCGTGCTCGTTAGAGTTCCTTTAGTAAAGGTGCCTTTTCATACGCAGCATGCTGCAGCAGCAAATTAGTCACGTCAGAGAGAAGCCTGAGAGGCGCCATCCCGGCGATTTCCTTACATAGAGATATAAGAATAGAGTGCGCAAGCGGGCTGAAAAAGCGATATAGCAATAGAAAGAGAAAGCTGCTGCATATGGACCCCTTCTGTTTTTGTCAGAGAAAAGAAAAAAAGAGAGATAGAAGGGGCCTATATGCAGCGTTCTTTTTCTATTCCTATATCGCAGCCTTTTACGTGTGTCACGTCTGGAGTGACAATTCTTTCTTCCACTATACCTAGGTTAGCAAAAGAAAAGGATGCTCTCTATTTTATTGGGCAACCTGCATGCACCGGTTATACCCTAGGGACGCCGAGAGCTAGGACCTGACTTGTAGATCTAGGGAAAATGAGGTGTGGAGGCACAGAATAACAATTTATTATTTTCTAAGGATTCACTAGGATTGTTTTACGTATGTAAATACAAATATATGATTTAAGAAGTTCAAAGATGTTTTAAGAGAATTATTAATAAATCTTCATCTATATATCCGTTAAAGTAATCATCAATGAGTCCAATTATTGTTAATAAGGTTAATTGTGGTAGGTTGCTTACTATATTATTAAGTTTTTTAGTCAAGGATAAAGGTTTCATTTGTAATTTGTGAAATATTTTTATATAGTCTCGGTGTATATTAAATGATAATTATAGTTAACCTTATAAAAGATTTATTAATAATTGATATTTATAGAAATACATGTACATACAGTGGTGTTTATACGGTGTGGCGTGACTTAAAAATTTAAATATTGTTCGTATTCATTTATAATTTATATTAAAATGTTCTTCAGGAAATTGAGATTTTATCTGAGACATTAAATCCTTAGGCTGAGGAATTTCTGAATTATAATTCTGACAATTTTCTCTTTGATAATTGAGGGATTGTCCCGATTGCGCACATTACGGATCGGACACAGCGATATTTCCCGATCGGACACAGTCCCGATCGGACGCAGTCCCGATCGGACGCAGTCCCGATCGGACACATACAGTTGCATTCGGACACAGTCCCGATCGGACACAGTCCTGATCGGACACAATCCCGGGTGCGGGAGGGGGGCCGAAGGCCCCCCTCGCACCCCCATAGGCATATTATTGGCGGGGTGGGTGCGGGAGGGGGGCCGAAGGCCCCCCTTGCACCCCCGTGTGTGTGTGTGTGTGTGTGTGTGCGCGCGCGCGCGCCTGTGTCCGATCGGGCCTGTGTCCGAATGCAACTGATGTGTCCGATCGAGAATGTGTCCGATCGGGACTGTGTCCGATCGGGACTGTGTCCGATCGAGAATGTGTCCGATCGGGACTGTGTCCGATCGAGAATGTGTCCGATCGGGACTGTGTCCGATCGGGACTGTGTCCGATCGGGACTGTGTCCGATCGGTACTGTGTCCGATCGGGAATGTGTCCGATCGGGACTGTGTCCGATCGGGATTGTGTCCGATCGGGACTGTGTCCGATCGGGAAATATCGCTGTGTCCGATCCGTAATGTGCGCAATTGGGACTCACTCATAATTGATACTTTGATATAAATCTTGAAATAGTATTAATTCAGGGGAATACTCTAATAAGCCCGTGGGGTCACTAATGTGACGTTTAGGTTCTGAATATGCTTGAAAATAAGATGTACTTTTTATTGATGTTTTTAATTTTGTTGAGGTATCCGGGGACAACGAAACTTCCTCAATTGATTTAATCCGAGGTTTGGTTTTTGAAGACTGTTTCTTGAGCCAACGCAGATGTGAAGCTGCGCGTGCGGCGTGCGTTTTCTTTCCTGCTCTATGTTTTTGTTTTTTCTTGAGAACGAGTTTGTATGATGGGTTGACCATCTACAAGGGTGTATTTATGTTAAAATAAAACTTAAAAGGTTAAATTGAATAAAATGATCAGTTCTTACAAGATTTCTTTAATGTGAATTTGTTAAGAAAAGAGAAAAGATATTATAATATAATTAACTAAATAAAGGTCAAAGAAAATTATTTTATATTTTATGTAACTTGAAAATTATTTAATATATGTTTATTTATAGAATGTGATATATATATATATATATATATATATACTCAGGAATTGTGCCGTAAAACTAAATTGAAGATTAGAAATTTTATTTAAGTTAAAATTTCTTAAAAGGATGATTGTTGTTAAAGGGAATAAGGTTTGAGGGTAATTGGTTATAGAGAATACAGTATCATTACTAAATTCATATCTTTGTACAATCTAATCTTTTAATTCAAAAGGAAGGTATGGAGAATGCGGAGAGCGTTAACCAGGGCATAACAATGGATGCTCAGTTAACAAAAGCAAAATTATTTGTACGGAATGCTACCAAGGGTACAACATTGGGTGCTTGGCGGCGATGGGAATTTAAGAACGGATGAGAAGAGAGAGAATAAAATATGAGATATATCTCCGTTTATAAATCTCCTGTTGACGATCTTAAATGGAGAGATAGGAGGTTGAGGAAATTTTACTACCTGGCACAACGTAGGGTGCCTGGTTAGTTATGGAGATATACTGGGTGGTGATTGGAAATTGTCGATCAGGGCACAACATAGGGTGCTTGATAACGAAAGGAATATCTAGTATTAGGTATAGAATGACGCTTAGGGCATGACAGAGGATGCTCAGCGTCAGGTTAACAGAGAGTTGGACGACGTCCGAGTGTCAACAGTAGTATTATTTTACTTAAAATCTAACTTTCTTTTAGTACTGATACTGTTTGGAAGATTCAGGGTATTTGATAATTATTTGAAAATAGTTTATGTTAGTTAAAGGACTGACTGACCGAAAACTGTCAACTACATGCCAGCGCTTGACAGGGGGTTTTCTTTATTAAATAGAGGATATAAGAATGTCACAGTGAGCATACGAATTGCTGAGTGACGATGGAATAATTGATGAGGTAATGGATTGAAATGGCTGTCAGTCATTAACAAATTTCTAATCTTCGCTAAGATACTACGTGATCAGGATTAAGGGGAATTATAATTACTTACCGTATAGTAACTGCAATCTATAGCTCCGCTGCACGTCTCTCTATCTTCATGCTTCCTGGAGGACCTCGGTCGCAGCGAGTAAGGTTGAATTTAATTCACTCGAAATTATGCACAGAGTTTTTTATTCAGTTTTTGCACAATTGAATATCTAGCGCACGACTGACAATTATGAAAAAATTAGAAGTCCGTCGCTGCGGACGCACAAAGATTTCAACGCTACTTAACGCCGAATAATGTATGTTATAATGATTGATACAGCTCGAAGAAGAATATAATGAGATACTTGCTTAAAGGACGAATATAGAATATATAATGAATCGGAGCGCGCGAAATTAGCGGTTTATATACCGTTGAGACAAAGGCATTCGAATCGGACTTTGGTGCCGTGTGGAACATGCAATGGTCATAGGTCATTTGAAGGGCTTTGGGGGTGGGAATTACTCCTTCCAGAAAGGGCCGTTATAGAATTCTTCTTAATCGAATCACCGGGTAGCTACAGGAGCTTGCTTGCAAATTTCGTATGTTTTGATACACGCCGGAGTGATATAGATAAGGAGTCGGCCGGTCTCAGCATCCCCTCTACCGAGTTACATGCATCAATCGATCTGAATACTCTTATTTTATTCTTTGAATATTCGTAATGCTAGGCTAGTGTAAAATGTTAAAATTTGTATCTAATTCTTTTGTTTATGGAATCAATTTATAATAATTTATTGTTAGCTTAGTCTTTCAATGATATTTTAGAGCTAATCAATTTTCATATAGTTTTAACTATCGGTTCTAATTATTTATAATGAAAGCTATTTGCAAATTATTATATGCAAAATATGATTCCACAAAGTATAACAGTAGAGTCTTAATAAGTAGTTATGTCATCGCATAATGCTTAAGCTAAAAAGTGAAGCGTTTACATAATTAGAATAATCATTTACAAAGCCATAATTATTATTTATTGAAGTTATTTATTTGAGTTGTTTACTTAAGAGACTTTAACATAAATTTCAATGATCGCTTTCAGATCCTTAATAGTTTATAAAAGGTTAATTCAATAAGTAATTATGACTTTATAATCTCTTACATTTGTCGTAAATAGAAGCTCGATTAATAATGACTGTTAAAGTGTATTACTCAAATCTATATTAAGGTATCCCCAAATCTATATTAAGGTATTTAATATTAATTAATTCTAAAAATCGCTGGTTAGTTCCAGAGCGCTACATTGCGTGTTCGGTTCTAGGGACGGCGCCTGATTGGTTTGTGTCGCCAGTTCCAAAATGGGGCTCGCTGATTGGTCGCAGCGCGGTTATATAGGGAAATCTTGAATTTCTTATAGTTCGTAGCAGAGAGAAGAATGAGAGGGGCCATCCCGGCGATTTCCTTACGATAGCTTTCGGTCCCGTACAGCAGCGCCTCTACATCCATTTTACAGCCGCCCTGGAACTACATGGCCACATCCATTTTCGTGGTGGTATGTTACCATACCACTGAAAGTGGATGTGGTTTGTGTCCATTCTACATCCACAATTGTGAATCGCTAATACATGTCCCGCATATAATGTATTATTAAAGTAGACTTCGAAAAAACGATTCCAGATAAAAAAGATAATTCTTCTAAGCTAAAATAACATATTTTGTATAACATATTTGTTATCTGCTATTTGTTAAGTGTTGCGTACAATAAAATACATTTGTTATTCCATATAATACATAATATATATCTGCATTAAAAATTATTCCCTTTTTATATATCCCTTTTTTGTTACCTTTACAATAAAAATATTATAAGCGTAAGAATACAAGCGTAAGAATATGCATAAACGTAAGAATACAAGTACGTAACACAAGTACCGATTAAATAGACCTTACTTATAATGATACGCAGTGGCTCGATAGGGAAGCGTTCGGTCTCTCACGCCGTAGATCAGAGTTCGGATCCGAGCTTCTCGAGGTTTTTTTTTATTCATTTAAATCTATCATATGATCATATGCATTTAGAAAATGCGATTATATTAAGCAAAAAAAAGATATTTAAAAATTTTTTCTTTTATATTTATATTTCATATTTATAATCTAGTAAAAATAATAGTAAACAACATTAGAATGTTTTAATATTATTAATAAATATTTAAATATTTAAATATTATTTAAATATTAGTTAAATATTAGTTAAATATTATTAATAAAAAAATATATACATATATAATATATATTACGTATATATATATATATATATATTAATGTATTATGTCGATTCAATGGCTTAAATTTTCGATAGATATCTCGTCGCGTCAAAATAATAGCGCAACAAATGCTCATGTACATGCACACACATACTAATTCGTAGCTACGTTGACTGTGACGAGACGAAGGAAACAGAAGAACATATCGCGAATCAGTGTACGTTCGGAACGCGTATCATCTTGACTGTCTCGCGAGATCAGTACACTCAACAAAAAGTTTTGTTTTTCTCGTTTTGTGTTTCGCGTTTATTGTCCGTAAAGGATTTTACACGCAATTATTATCCGTGACAGATTTTTGCATTTGTTCAAAGTATATCGTGTTTGGTTTTGCGTGGGTGCAGTGTTTTCTGTTTTAGTAAAATACCACTTTATATACTTTAATATAAAAAGAGGTAAAGAGACATAAAAAGCAATGTCAAATCAGTGTCGTATTGATAATTTTTACGATAAGTGCATGTATAAAGACTGCACAAATTCAAAATTCCATGGAAAACGATTATACAGATTTCCGCTAAAGACAGATGAAAGACATCATTTGTGGATACGCAACAGTGGTAAGTTTTTATATATATTACATAAATTCTATTGTGTGTGTATTTTCTATTTATATTTCTTGTATAATACAATCGCTAAGCATTGGAGAAATATGTATAAAATATGGAATATGTATATGTCTTATTTTAGATTTTTATATATTTTTATATATTTATATCGCTTTTTATATATTTTTATATATTTATATCGCTTCTTATGTATTTTTATATATTTTTATATCGCTTCTTAATTTTATGATATAATTATTTTTAATACGTGCGTACGTGCGTGCTTGCGTGCGTGCGTATATGTGTAAAAAATTGATATAAGTAAATAATATAATATTATATATAATATATATTATGTTATATATATATATATATATATATATATATATATATATATATATATATATTGTGTTGGAAAGATTTATTTTAATTTTTCTGATCACGATGTTTTTTATTTACTAATATAATATAACTAATTTATATTAAGAATTTTTTTATTAACAGAAAATAATTTATACTATTTTATATAAATTCTATAGTCTATTCTCATAAAATTTTATTTAATGTTAAATTGAGAATAAAAAGTGTGTTCGAGTATTATTAGATGTGTTTGTATTATGATCGGCTTATCGCTCGCATTTTTGCGATCCACCGCTTGGATTGAACAATGCGCGTGGGAAGGGGGGTCGGCGGTATCGCGTGGCACAGCATAAAGCGTAACCTGCGTAACACGTGCGACATACGAGCACGAGCCAGTTCATTCCGAAGCCGAACACGAAGCGGAACGGTCGTAATGGTAAGTACAGCAGAGATTACTTGCATCGATATCATCAAATGCAGTGTATCTTCACATTCATTATTGTGAATATAAACATTTGATGAAATACTACTCAAGCCGCGCATAATATTGAAATACTCGCGACTCAAAGTTTGGTACAATATGAATGCATGATCATTTTGTGACAAATTTTGGATCGAGATTTATTGTCCATTTAATAATTCTTGTTTAATAATAATTGTTCTTGTTTTAATTTTGCCAACTTGTTAAAACGAGTGAGATGACGTGAGAATATTTTATAACATCGTTTTTTTTACATTTTAATAGTGCTTTAAATTCGAGTGTCTACAATAATCGTGTCATCTATTAAAACAAACAAATCCGGCATACATCTTACGGTCAATTGTGTCGGCGAATAGAGTTTTGAACACGTCGAAATTTTAATCTCGCTCGCTTTCAATGTATCTCGCTTTGCCCTTATTATAGTGGCTGAATTATATTTGCATTATTTTTCATAAGTTTTTAATTTTTATGGTGCATAATTTTTAATCATTTTTCAGGCAACAAATCAATCCTTAATAACGGAGACGATGCCGACGGCGGTGACGACGCCGACGGCGGTGACGACGTCGACGACGGTGAGGACGCCGACGACGTCGACGACGGTGAGGACGCCGACGGCGGTGACGACGTCGACGACGGTGAGGACGCCGACGGCGGTGACAACGTCGACAACGGTGACAACGTCGACGACGGTGACGACGCCGACGATGGTGACGACGCCGACGACGGTGACGACGCCGATGACGGTGTCGACGGCGTCAACATCGTCGACAATATTAATAACGTTAAGTGTAAGTATCACATTTTATAAATATATTTAAGTAATTACAATTTCATTTTGCATTTATTACATATTATTAATATTGAAAATGCAATTAATTAAAAGTGTAAATATTTAAAAAATGTGAGAAATTCTTTTCCCAGTCATATAGTTATAAATTTTTTACTTTTTTAAATATCAATTGATAATTATTTTTCTTTTTTTTAAGAAATATTTTCTTTCCTCATTGCAAATATTTATCTTTTTAATTTAGTAGTTTTATTATGATTATTATAAATTTAGAAATTTTAATATTACCTGAAAATAAGATTAATAATCAGTGATAATATAAATGATAATCAATGATAATCAATAATATTTTATTAGATATATTTTTTAGGTATATTTATTAGATATATATTACATATATTTATTAGAGATATATTTTTTAATATAAAAAACATTTTTTGTATATTTAAAATTCAACAATTCGTAAAATAAGATAATTGTTGCATTAATATAAAATGTGGTGCCTAGTACTGATATACGCTTTTCTACATAATATTTTGCACAAACATTTTGCAGATATCCTTAAACTATATATAGCAGAAAGAATTATATAACAATCTTTTCTTACATTGCACGCAATGGCTTTCTATTAGTATTATGTTATTTTAAATAGCAATTGTTTTTATTAATAGCAATTTAAAATATGATTTATGCGTCGCAATATATATATATGTATATATATATTTTAATTTCTTTTATGTATATGTCTTAACATTTATTACGTATTTATTCTTATCCTAACATTTTGTCTTTCAGAAAGAGGAGTTAAATAGTTTAATAAATACGGCCGTCCACTCGGCCGTAAGAGGATGGGGAATACGTGGCAGGGGCAGAGGAGGACGAGGAAGAGGTGGACGAGGAAGAGGAGGCCGAGGAAGAGGAGGTCGTGGAAGAGGAGGTCGCGGCAGGGTCAGAGGGGGTAGAAGGGGTAGAGGGGGTGTGAACATATTTTTTTACAATTAATAGATACATTGTAAAAAAAAATAATGATAAAATAAAAATAAACAATTATAATAAAATTTTATAAGTTTAATATTATTATTTATACACATTCCTATTCCTGTACCTATCTACCTACCTATTCCTATACATATATATATATATATATATATATATATATATATAAGTAAAAAATGTAATATATATACATTTACACATTTACATTATAATATTTATTGTTAGAGCCAATATAGAGAGAAATATTAAAAATGTCAATTATTTTACAGTTTTAATAGAAATTTGAGCAAAATTAATAAATTAATAAATTTGATATTCAATTTTGAGACTTAAGACAATTAAGATGTATATACTGTCAAATAGAACATTGTATTTTTTGCACTATGAGTTTAATTTTTTATCTTTTTCTCTCTTTATTTAAAAAAAAATAAAATGTTTTTATTTGTGTGCTAAAGCTCACGCATTTTCAAAATTATTTTTGCCGAAAAAGTTTTTGCAATATTATTCATTTTTATCTTAAATTTTTGAAAAAGTTTCATAAGCGTTTCTATATCTTATTTTCTTAATTAATGTGAAAGAATACTTATTCAATTTTATTATGTTATATCACACTTCTCAGTTATTATCACACTACTTTTTTGTCTTTCAGTATTTTTTGCTACTCAATTTTTTTTACTAATTGTAAGAAATCCAAAGCATCTGGTGCTCATTATTTATTGAGTTATTAGTTTTTATATTTCCAATCTTTTTTCAAGAATGTAGAATTTAATAATGCTTCATTAAAATTTTTTGTTTCTCTAAGACTGACTATACTTATTTTCAATAATTTACGTGGTTTTGACAAAACAAAATTCATATCCAATTAATATATTATATTGCCTGAATAATGTAAAAATTTGTTTTTGAAGCGACATAGCAATTTTATTAATTTATAGATATTAATTTTATTTATAGATATTTAGAAATCTGATAGATGCTATCATTATTTTATTGTTATGGTTATATTGAAATGAGATAAAAATAATAACTAAACCTAAAATCAAAATGTGGACGCATAATATTTTTAGTGACATTTTTTTCTGTGTATTTTTGCGTATATGTGTATAGAAATGTATGTATGTAGATGTATGTAGAGAGAGAGTTATTAATTAAAACTCTCTCCTCTTATCTGTTATAATAATTCAATATATTTAAGATCATTATTTGTAATAAAATCTCAATTGTTCGGCATATATTAGTTTAAAAATATAAATTTTATATAGACAAGTCTTATTTTAATGGAAATAACTGTATATCTCCTAAACTTGATCTCACATAAAAAATGTCTCACAATCAGATAAAAGTTTTGTGATTAAAAAATTTTTATTCTGTGAGATAAATTATTGTTTATCTAAAATAAAGAAATATACATAAAACTTCAAAAATTATTTGACAGAATAATTTCAAAACAATAGAAAATATTAAGAAATTACTCTTGGATATCAATGTATCTTTAATGTAAAAAGTGGTTTTTGTTATACATTTTGTATAAATGATATACATTTTATATACATTTAGTATAAATAATATAATATAATAATTGAAAAATTAAATATTAATATAATTAGTAATATTTTGAATACTAAGTGTAATTGATTTATAATTTTTTAAGCATGTAAAATCAGTTCAATTTATAACAGTTTAAATTCATATACATATTCAGTAATATTTTAAAATTGTATATACAGTAGTGTTTACTCGAACGAGAGTATACACTATGTAACTATGATTTTTAAATATTTTATTTCCTTTTTATTACAGGAAATACTAAATTGGATAAATGGTCTTCTAGTTCTCTTCGACGTGCAGGATTGTGTGAAGACCACTTCCCTCAAGAAGCATTTACACATAGTGCTAATAAAGGATTGAAACGTAACGCCGTGCCAATTCCCTCTCATAATACACATAATGAAGACAATATACCAAATAATGAAAGAAGAAAAATTATGAGAAGGGAACAAGCGCTTCATGTGGAAAAAATAAATACATCAGAAATATTTATGGAGGAGAATGCTACATCAGCATCATTTGTACCTACTTACAATAATGAAATAATAAATGAGCATTCAGTTATAGAAGAACATCCAGTACGTTATCCAGATGTTATCAACCAGCACATTTACATTTTGATTCTTTAACGGAAGAAGAAGATCCAATGCAATGGATGCATATTGAACCTCCCATCCATAACAGAGCCTCTATGTCTCTTCTGCGTAATAAGGAAACAAAAAGTAAAGAAAATAATAGAACAATAATAATTGCTTTACTCAAGCAAAATAAATCTTTAAAATCCGAAAATACAAGATTACGAAGGCAAATAAATGATTTAAAATACCGTTTACGTCGTATTCCACGAATAGGTAAAAAATCGAAAAATAATAAACATAAAAAGCAAATATTAAAAAAATTAATAGATGAGCAAGATTTGCACCCTGTTGCGAAAGCAATGATAAATTTGCAACTACATACACCTCATGCACCATATACAGAAGAAGAAAAAAATCTTTCAAAGCAATTGTACTATTATTCAGCCGCTGCTTTTTACCGCTTAAGAAAAGCAGGTTGCAATTTCCCAGGACAACGAACTATTAAAAGATGGCTGGAAGAATATAATGTACGGCCAGGATTTTGTAATTTTATATTTGAAAAATTAAAAGAAAGATTGCTCACATACCAATGGAGGAAAGAGTGTGTGCTTTAAAATGGGATGAAATGGCTATAAAATCCTATGAAGAATATTCATTAAAATTAGATGAAATAGAAGGTCTTGTTGATCTTGGACCTTTAGGAAGAAAATCTGAAAGAGCTAAATGCGTATTTGTTTTTTGTCTAGATAGCTTAAATGCACGTCATGCATGGCGACAGCCTTTAGCATATTTCCTTCCAGGAAAATGCATGAAAGCAGAGGAAATAATAATATTATTAAAAGAATGTTTAGACAGATTGAACGAAACGGGTGCTGATGTGCAACTTGTTACATGTGATCAAGGTACATGTAATCAAAGTGCTTATGCTCAGCTCGGTATTAATCCAGAAAATCCATACTTTATACATAATGGAAAAAAATATTACGCATCGTTTGATTTCCCGCATTTAGTTAAAAGATTAGCAAGTTTCCTCAGAACGCATGAAAACATTTACTGCGATGGAAAAATTATCGCGTCATATTCGGATTTCGAAATGACATGGTCTATCGATAATGCTACAAAAGGAGGTTCAAATTTATTATCTCATATAACAGAAGCACACATTCGTCCAAATAATTTTGAAGCAATGAATGTGAAAAGAGCATTCCAGATATTCAGCCATACTTTTGCATCCGCAATAAAAACAGCCGGCCACGAAAAAGAATTAAATACAAATACGTGGCAAGCGACAGCTGATTTTGCAGAACGCTTAAATAATGTTATTGATGCGTGCAACAGTTATAGTCTTAATATGTCATTTGGTGGCAAACGACCATTATCCATAAAAAATCCGGATATTGAAAATCTATTAACAGATTTTGTCAAATAATGCTTAAGATGGTCTAAGTCAGCAGAAAGCATAAATAAAATTCCTTGTTTTAGAGGCTTCATCTTAACCATAAGAGCTATTCTTGAAATTTTTAAGAAACTTTCAAGTCAATATAAAGGATTTGAACTTGCGACAGGATTATGTAATCAAGATTCAGTAGAACATTTATTTTCAAAACTGAGACAACGCGGAGGATTTAATCCCAATCCAACCGCAAGAATGATTCGATTATCTATAAGACATATACTTTCCACAGGATACATTCAAACCGGTGAAAGAGGCAACGTTCAATGTTCAGAAACTGAAACTCTCATAAGTCAACCAAGTCGACTTGTTAAAAGGATAGAAAATATTATGAGCAATGCCGTTATAGAATATGACGAACCCGAAAACGAAATGTTTACTGAAGATATGAATATTTTTCTTAAAGAATGTGATATTGATGATAATATCGATGATATCAATGATATCGGTGATATCGAAGAAATAGAAAACGTAAATCCTGGCAGCAGTTATGATGAAAATGCTATTGCATTTTTTGCTGGATTTGTGGCGCGACGAAGTATTGCAAAAAGCAATTGCGAGCACTGTCGCAATGATATGATGAAAACTCCAATGGATGAATCGACTGCAAATGAAAAATATATAGAATTTCGCGAATATGAAAATGAAGATGAAGATGCTCCAACAGTGACAAAATTAGTGCGCCCAACAATTCTATTTACAAATATTATGAAACAGCAATTGATGGCATTTAATCGTACGTGGCAATATCACTGGGCATCCACACAGATTCTTAATAAAATTACGACTGAATGTATATACGCAACAAATAAAACACATCCAAGGTGGTTAGATAAAAATGGAAAATGTTATGATCATCGGATACAAGCTTTAAAATATATGATTACTGTGAAGTTATATTCCCGTACGAGATATAACAATCGTGCTACAAAAAGAGGTAATATATCTTCCCATAGAAAAGTTAAAAAGTTTTTAAACAATTAAATAAGTAAAAGATATCTCAAGTTTTTAAACAATTAAAAGATATATGAGAATAGATCTTAAGCATCATTATATAAGAAAAAAGATGGAAAAATATAATAAAGGAAAAATATGATATGCAAATAAAAAAGTAGTAATAAATAAAACATAGAACGCAGTAAACATTTTATTTGAACATGAGTACTTTCTGGTTTTTTTCGTATTATATGTATTTTACGGTTTTGTCATTGTGTAAGAAAAAATATTTATTGCACCATTGCATCATATTATAAAAATATCATGTTGCTCTATGCAGTGAATATTATTTTCTAGTAATGAGATAAAGAAGCATGCATTTTTCAATTTCCTAGAATATCACAATCACAGTTGAAATAATTGCATAAATCGTAAACTAGCAAATTTTATCACGGAATAAACAAAAAATTTTTAAACGATCATGCTAAGAAATTTTAAAATCATGCATTTTCTTATTACTAATGACATACGAGATACGTATAATAGGAACGAGTTAAGAAAGTACACATACACACACACAATAACATGATAAATAAAATGTCTAATAAATTGGCATTGGTGTATATATGTTGGCACACGGTATTCAAAAATAATAATATTAATATAAATACACAACAAATATAAGTATTATACAATTAAATAAACAAAGAATATAAATAATTATAAGAACAATATATACGAATAACAAGACACATACAAGAATACCGTGAAAAATGTTATATATAAATAAATATAAGATTGTGTGTTAAATATAATTATATATATATATATATATATATATATATATACACACAATAATTATAAAAAATAAGAAGACGTCACAATATATTAAAAAAAATTTTTATTAAATATTAATTATCTAACAATATATAAAGGAAAAAAAGATGTCAAAAAAGATAACTGATTTTTCGAACATAATATATACCATATATCAATTATATAATATATAATTGATTTATTAAAGAAATATATATTGTATAGATTTATCCGTGATAAGATCTGCTAGTTAGATTTGTGCAATTGTTTCAACTGTGATTGTGACCTTTGCATCTTATTAACGCCAACAATGTGTGTAACCATACATAAATCTTTATTACTAAAATTTTTGAATTTATTAAATATGCGTTCTATGTTAAAATTAAATTTTATTAAGCATAGATTATTTTTTAACACCATTCTCTTTACAAACAAAATCACTTTTAAAAATTTCAATTATAATCTTTTCTAAAAGAAATAACTTATATGTACAAGTTTAGGAAACTTTTTATTACCAAATGTATTGACAGAAATCCAAAATAACAATTTTTATTTTAACCTTCATTTTGAAGAAGTCATGTTTTCATTACGAAGACATGCCTTTAAAATGAAATGAAATAAAAATTGAAAAAATAAATAATGAATTTTTTTACATTATTCTTCTCTTTAGTGGAGTAGGCCTACTGGGGAAACCACTTTAAAAAAAACGCGTCAAAAATAGTACCTCATGGGTGACGTGGAAACTATTTATAAAAAAAATAAAAATATTTTTTAATATCTATTTTTTAAATAAAAATATTTTTTTCTAATATATATATATATACAGGGTGTCCGGTAATTGACGGATCACCCGTCGTGTGCAGATAGAGCGAGTTAAACCGAGTAGAAAAGCCCTGTACCATTTTGCAATCTTTGCAATAATTAATGAGAAATGAATTAAACAAGATCGGCCAATCCGCGCGAGTTCAAGCGCGCGGCGAGAAGAGACCTCCTACTGTTTACGTGATTCTTGTCGCGCGGCGAAAATAAAAGCCTAATGTTTACGCGGTTGCTCGACGCACGACAAAGCGGGGAGGAGCACTTTACAAAAAACAATGCCTATGTACGAGCGATGCAAACGCTGGACCCCCGCGTGGGCTGTCTCTTCTCGCCGCGCGCTTGAACTCACACGGATTGGCCGATCTTGTTTAATTCATTTCTTATTAATTATTGCAAATATTGCAAAATGGTACAGGACTTTTCTACTCGGTTTAACTCGCTCTACCTGCACACGACGGGTGATCCGTCAATTACCGGACACCCTGTATATAAATAAAAATATTTTTTAATATCTATTATTTAAATAAAAATATTTTTTTTAATATATAGGTACACATATGTTCAAAAACAAATTTCTAATTTTTTAAATTTTAACACATTATATTAAATAGAATGATTTACACTTTTTCACAAAAATAATAATACATTTTACAAAAATAATATGCAATTATAAATTTTAAATTATTTTATAGAAGAGATTATTTTAAAAAATAATTATACTTAACAGATGAGATATTCAGTTATTCCTTAATAGAAATATTATATAGGACACATACGCATGTATTTAAATAAAATAAAAAAAAACCTCGAGAAGCTCGGATCCGAACTCTGATCTACGGCGTGAGAGACCGAACGCTTCCCTATCGAGCCACTGCGTATCATTATAAGTAAGGTCTATTTAATCGGTACTTGTGTTACGTACTTGTATTCTTACGTTTATGCATATTCTTACGCTTGTATTCTTACGCTTATAATATTTTTATTGTAAAGGTAACAAAAAAGGGATATATAAAAAGGGAATAATTTTTAATGCAGATATATATTATGTATTATATGGAATAACAAATGTATTTTATTGTACGCAACACTTAACAAATAGCAGATAACAAATATGTTATACAAAATATGTTATTTTAGCTTAGAAGAATTATCTTTTTTATCTGGAATCGTTTTTTCGAAGTCTACTTTAATAATACATTATATGCGGGACATGTATTAGCGATTCACAATTGTGGATGTAGAATGGACACAAACTACATCCACTTTCAGTGGTATGGTAACATACCACCACGAAAATGGATGTGGCCATGTAGTTCCAGGGCGGCTGTAAAATGGATGTAGAGGCGCTGCTGTACGGGACCGAAAGCTATCGTAAGGAAATCGCCGGGATGGCCCCTCTCATTCTTCTCTCTGTTCGTAGTTATAGACTAAGTGTGTATTCGAAAATAGGTTTGGTTACTGCCAGTAAAAATAGTGCAGTTGGCAGCAGTGAAAATTACTGGTGCTGCGTTTCGTTTCTCCCACCAGTAAAGCTAGTAAAACACAGCTGAAGTGATCTCAAGTGATCATAAAGATAATTTTAAACAAAATTATATATTTAATTGGTTCTTTTGATTATATTAGGCTAATAGAATAAAAAGTGATCAGTAGTAATTATGGAAGAGTATATTTTACTCGACAATATTTTTTTCGAATCTTCTACTAGTGCCTCTTCGAGTGATAGTGATGATAATGAAGAGTTATTACATATTATAGTAAATAATAACAGAAATGAAAGAAGAGTGCCAAAAATTAGAAATTATTTGGAGCATGTTGTTGCACTATATACAGATATCGAATTTAAATCACATTTTAGGTAAGTATGTATACGCTATATATTTGTATATAAGAAATATTGCATTACTATACTTAATATACTTAATATACTCAATATATAATATTTGTGTTAATAATAGTATATATCTTTTATTACAGAATGCATCGTAATACCTTTAATTTTTTTATATATTTAATTGGACCAAAATTGGATAATATTCCATTCAAAGGAAGAGAACAAATTGATGTCAGGAAACAAATATTAATTGCTATTTATGTATTAGCAACACCTGATTCGTATCGCTCCATAAGTGAACGATTTGATGTGTCCAAATCAACTGCACGGTTTAGTGTAAAGAGAGTAGTTCGAGCAATATATAGTATTCGAAATCAGTTTATTAGATGGCCTACCTATGAAGAAGCTGAAAATACTTGGACAAACATTCAGAGATTGTATGGATTTCCTAAAGTTGTGGGCATTATTGATGGAACGCATATAAACATTCCTCGGCCGAAAGAAGACGCCAAAAGTTATATAAACAGAAAAGGCAGATTTTCTGTACAGTTACAAGTAAGAATATAAAAATGTTACCTTATGTTTTTGTATAGATAAAAGATAATACATAATATATATATTACAAAAGATAGTACATATATTATAGAGTTTGATGTATTTTAGTTAAACAATTAGCAAACTGTTGTACACAATAAATTGCGTTTTTTAGGTAATATGTAAAAGTGATTTATCTTTTACTCACATATTTGCTGGAATGCCAGGATGTGTCCATGATATGCGCGTGTTTCTTTATTCCGGAGTGCAACAATATTGCACTCCGAAGTATTTTCCTGACGATAGCCATTTATTAGGCGATGCAGCATATAATATCCAAAAAAATGTCATGGTGCCATTCCATGATAATGGTCACTTAAGGAGAGAACAAAAAAAATTTAATCATCGCTTGTCATCTGCCCGAATGATTGTGGAAAGATCAATAGGACTATTAAAAGGACGATGGCGATATTTATTAGATAAATTACCTATGACAAGGACAAATTTAATTCCTTATTATATAATTACTTGTTGTATATTGCATAACATATGTCTATTACGGAATGATCATATTGAAATCCCTATTATTGTTCCAGAAAGATTGCATGAAATGGAACCGCTAGGTATACCTGATGTCTTGAAGGAAGAAGGGAATATTAAAAGAAACAGATTGATGGAAATAATTGCTCATGATGATTTTGAAAGAAGGAATAATTGAGATTTGAGTAAGTACAAAACGACTAGATATTGTATTATATATTTGTCTTTTTATAATAGTATAAATAAAAGGTGTTATATAGATATTATAATAATGCTATAAAGATATACGAGGGAACTATCTTATCATAAAACTTATGTTTATAATGATCACAAAGAAAGCTTTGGCTTAAAAAATAAATGAATACAATACTTTTATATATTAAACCATATATATGAAAACTCATTTAAATTTCTACATATAAATCATAATAATATCTACTAGTATTTTGGAAATCACAGTGTGTGAGTCCATTTCAACCTGAATACAATATTCTTAGTAAATAAAAAAATAACAGTATTAATAAAAAAACGTATTTTTTTTAGGAAACAAATAGTAAAGAATTACTATATTAGTGTTTAAAATCATAGTGTGAGTAAACTAATTATATTTATACATTTGAAAATGTGTAACATTTTAACTTTTAATAATACTACCGAGCTTTTAACAATTATTGCACGTACGTTTACATTTTTTCTCTTCTCTCTTTTTACATTAGCTCTTCATGTCCACACATTACTGTTGCTTCTGTTTTTTAAACGCTTCTTTTATTTCATTTAATATTTGTAATTTTGTTGCTCTGTAATTGGCAGTTTCTTCTCTTTTTAATTTTTTTTTTCTAATGAAACTCAAATAATTCGCTCTTGCTTCAGTTAATGAGATCTTTCTTTGCTCTATATACAAAACTAGTTAAATAATAGAAAAGTATACACTTGAATAAAGAAATGTTTTTTATAGTTACTTACTGATTGGTGATTCATTTTCATCATTGCTATCGGTTAATGGTGAATGTTCAGGTTCTATAATATTCGATCCTGCTATAGATAATGGTTTTACCCAATGTTTCTTTTGGAAAATATTATCTAACACCTAAAACATAAATTGTATATATACCCAGTTAGCCAAATGTTAGCAACATGCGCGCAGATTGGCAGCAAATTTGATCAAAATTCCACACCAAAACCATAGCCATCTGTGTCCGCAATAAGCTCGTGTTTTGCTGGCAAACCTTGCTGACATAACCTGACAGCAAATTGGTGACAAAACCCGAGCAAAGCTTGCTGACATGACTTGACGTCAAATTTTCGGCAAAAACCGAGCAAGATCTGCGCGCGCAATTTGACGTCAAATTGTCAGCAAAAACCGAACAAACTTTGCCATTCCGAAGCCATCTTTTGACGTATACTGATATTGATTTTTTCAATTTATACTTTTATTAAAAATAATTGAGACTATATAGAAGAAATCTGATTTTATTTTATTAATACAATATTTTTATATGTATATAATACAAGTTTTTATAAGCAAATAATGAACGGACGATTTTCGTTTATTCGCCGGACATTTATTTGTCCGATTTATAAAAAATCAATTCAATATCTGAAATTCCTGCGTTGAGGTTGTATCAAAAATTAAATTGAAGTAGTATATCTTTAATTTTACTAGCCACTCTTTGCAAGCTTTATATAATTCTCATGACTAAAACTTAAATACGAGATAGATAGCGCATCGCACGTCGCATAGCGGTAAACGAACGAACTAGTAACTGATTACTATTTTTATGTAATGTTTTTGCTAACAATTTGCCCTCAGACTTCCTTGCACAGATCTTGCTCGGGTTTTGCCACCAATTTGACGTCAGATTTCGCGCGCCCAGATCTTGCTCGGTTTTTGCCGCCAATTTGACGTCAGATTTCGCACGCGCAGATCTTGCTCGTTTTTTGCCGCCAATTTGTTGTCGGGTTTTTTCAGCAAGCTTTGCTCGGTTTTTGCCGCCAATCCGCCAGCTTAATCAGATAATAACTACTCTTGTAGCAAAATTGTAGCCTTTTTGCTGACAACAATTTGTAGCAAGCACTTGGCAAAATCTGTTCGAGCAGACTTGGCTGACTGGGTATACATATGGTGTATACATATATTGTATATATATGTATACACGTACATACATATAGAATTATAAAACTATAGTTGTATTATGCAGATGTTATATAATTAAACATAAAAATAGTTGACAATCATACGTTTTTCTTGTAAACATATATATATTTATATAATGTATATTATATATATATTATATATACATATAAAATTATATATACATATAAAATTATATATACATATAAAATTATATATACATATAAAATTATATATATATATTAATGAAAAACTGTTTGATTCTTAACTAATTCTATTTTGTATTATATAACATTTTAACGATGACATGCAAAAGCGATGTGATAGTTTCATAATTATAACTACTATTGTGTCAATATATTACATCTAAATATATCCATTCTTTCCTATCGTTCCCACTTTGAGCATTATGGTCAATAATTTGACGATATCGTCTCTTTAGTGCATCCATTTTATTATTACACTGACTGCCTGTAAAGTTATATTTTTTTTCATTCATGCATTGAGAAATTTCTATCCACATTCTTTTATGAGAACCTTTTTCCAGCATATATAATTTTTCTTTATACAAAAGATATTAGAAGAAGTATAGCATTATGTCCCCATTTTTCTTTAATTACTTCTAAAATAGAAAAAATAATTATTATATTTCACTTGTTTCCACACTATTATTACTTAAACTTACCTGTATCTGGCGTGTCTGAAGTGTTTTCAGTGTCAGAAGTAGTATTATCGTGAAGTATATTTTCAATAGTGTGATTAAAAACTACAGTATTTGTTATGTTTGAACAACTGGATTTACTGTTATCATTTGCCATCACATTTGTAGGTGAAGCAGAACTATGTATATTTTTTTAATTAAGTGATGTTTTTGCTTTTTGTAACAATGTGGTAGCAAATATCATGTCTGTAAAAAACAATAATGGTAATATAAATATACAGAAGAAGATAATCATGGCAATAACCTTCATTTTTTGTAATATTATAAATGTTATATTAATGGTTGCTATTATGTAAAATTGCTTCATCGAGTAATTTTAAATCAGTCAATTGTTGGCTATTGTTCCAGTCATCATGTAGAGAGATATTTTTAGATTGCACAGATCTCTTCATTTTTTTAAACTTTTGTAGCACCAACGGAACCATACAATTTTTTTTACCTGAAAATTATCTTTAGGATCACACGGAATATAGGATCACTTCAGCTATGTTTTACTGGCTTTACTGGTAAGAGAAACGAAACGTAGCACCAGTAATTTTCACTGCTCACCAACTGCACTGTTTTTACTGGCAGTAACCAAACCTATTTTCGAATACACACTAAAAGTATATTAGATTTCTAAGTTAAATAAGGCGTATGAAATAAGCACGTTAAGTAATTAACAACAATAATAAAAATTACTAATAATAAGAAATAGAACGAATAGGTTATATAATTGTTTTGTATTTTATAAGCAAAAGTATTTCTTGATTATTATTGCAAATATGGGTTTGAAAAAATGGCGGGACGTCACACGTGCTAGCATATGACTCGCGCACTCTATTCTTATATCTCTATGTTTCCTTACGATAGCTTTCGGTCCCGTACAGCAGCGCCTCTACGTCAATTTTACAGCCGCCCTGGAACTACATAGCCACATCCATTTTTGGTAGCATGGTACAACGGCCAATTGGTTCATGTCCGTGCTACGTCCATAATTGTGGATCAAAAATATGGAAACATCATGAATTTACTAATATGTTTTATTAACTGCGCGTAACGTTTTGGCATTCTAGTATATTCTACGATATAAATACAGCCCTTATAAATTGTTACTGAAGTATTTTTACGTATATCCGCATGTGCAATAAAGTAAATTTTCTTAAATCAATTTTTCTTAATAAGTCTTAAAATCTATGAAAATAATGTAGAAAATATATGCAATAAATTATTTTCTCTTCTTTCTTATTCTTGGAACAAAAGTACCAAGCATATTTATGCAATCAAGCATTTTAATCAAATTATGGTTTTAATTTATAGCTTTTTAGTATTAATTTATTTTTTACTTATTATTAATTTAATTAATTTTTTTAATTTATAAATTCGATTGTGTGTGAATGCGCTAGTGCGCACCTATGCACATTAAAGACTATTACATACAAATTTACATAAAAATAAGTATATTAATTAAAACAAGATAATTAATACTACACAAGTCTTTTGAAAATAAATATCATATAACAATAGGTGCGCTCCGCTTGATGCTATTTTCGCTTCGAAGATCAAGATTCCTTGCCCCGATTCGTCCATAAAACGCTTCGGAGTGCATCTATTGAATATACATATAAAAAAATTTTAATACGAATTTAATTAAAAATTATCCGATTTATATCGTGTTTGGTGTTCTTTTAATCACAAAAATCTCATTAATTTATTACAATTATTTTCAAGCAAGTAAAATACAAATAAAACTTTTAGTTTTTAAAAACTGTTTTTGACGAAGTCTCGCACTGACACTACATTTTATCTCTCTTTTGCATATTTGGCAAGTCGTTAATGATCTTGTAATTGTGACATGTGAAGTTTTAAAAAATTAAGATTTACATCGATATATTCTTTTATCTGAACCTTTATACTTGAAAAGGACCACAACCATATGGTCGAAACGTCGTATTTTTAACAAATAAACAAACATTCTGGCTAGTTTTGGTCGATTATATTTTTCAACGATCCTTTGATTATTCTCCCTTACGGAAAGAAACTACAGCGGATTACAGAAAATTATATTGCAGGAACTACATAAAAGTATTACACGAAATTACAGACTGGAGTATCAAGCGACGCGGTAGCGTCGCGACGCCAAGTATATAAAAATTTCTTTCAGGCATTTCGAAGTTGCCTATATACAGGGGCTGCGGCGCTACCAAGTAGCTTATCCGGAATTTTACCTCAAGTTAAACTTTCGATTAAGATATTTCTTGAACTAAAGCTGTAATAAAAAATCTAACGGCACTTTTATCATATAATGCGGATACAAACTTTCAATTGCGACCAGTTTCAATAAGATTGATGCAGTCAATCCTGAGAAATTATTTTATTCATATATCAGAATGTGACTTTTCGTCAGTTCTTTCTTCAGTTCCAGATTCAGACTCACGTACGTATGCTCGCACACACACATGCAAAGCGATTTTGTCCCTCAAGGCGCGTTTGCAGCGCTCATGTACGATTTTATTCGTTGAGTGTGCAAATACGCCTTAAGAGACAAAATCATATGTGGATGTGTGTGCATACGTGTGAGATATAATAATGTTTATATTTTATAAAGAGTACGCGCGCGGAATATAATGCGACAAGAAGAAAAGTGATTAAGTGGTTATAAGAGTGTCGCGAATAGTGCAATAGTGCAACACAAGAAAAAAAATGATAAAGTGACATAAAATTATTAACAGTATATTAATTATTAAAATATAAAATATATTAAAGTATAGCGGAATAATGAACAAGAGAAGTGATTTTTTTCTAGTCGACATCATAGTGGGTAATTTGGTTAGGTTACATTAGTATAAATAATCTTAAATGTTTCATCTAACATATTAATTGAGACTGTTAACAATAATAAATAAAAGTAAATAAGTGAAAATTTATATACATACTTGATGTGTAACATTTAACTTTATATTAAAAAATACTATTTGCATAGAGAGAGTATATACAAAAACATGTATGGAAAAGCTAATAATTTACTAATTACAAAAAATTGTAATTAGTACATTATTAACTTTTCCATAATCTGTTATAGGCATCACCTGTACTTTTGTGAAAATTAGTCGCTGCCAGTGATCCTTACATAAAGCTCGCAGCTTTCAACTTGGCATCGTTGAATCCCACAGTAAGTGAATTACTTATGTATTATTTCAAACTTGTGTGAATATAAGTTTTAAATGAATCTACTTTTGTATTTCAGGATATTATTTCAAGAAGGTAGAAAAGGATATAAAGAAAGAGTAACATCGTATCTGTAAAACTGCAAATATATTTTGAGTTGCGGGAGGATGAACTAAATGTACTGATAATGCTGCCTTATAAGATTACGATACGCAACAATCTCTTTGGTATTGAATTATCTTTTATGGTAATTATCATACTATTATTTTCTATTTATTACACACTTCTGTTTAAGTTACTTCTAATTTTCAACTTCTTTCTTTTTTCTAGATCCAATGATGGCCAAATTTTAATTGTGTCGAGTGGCAGCATGTATTTAAATAGTTATGTCATATTTAAATGAGTGCGGAAGAAACTTGAGGAAGAGTAATTAAAAGATGAATAGATATATATAGGTATATATATGTGTGTGTGTGTGTGTGTGTGTGTGTGTGTGTGTGTGTGTGTATGTATGTATGTATGTATGTATGTATATATTAATATTTATTAATTTAATATAATGAATTTTTTAATTACTCTTCCTCAAGTTTCTTCCGCACTTATTTAAATTATTTAAAAAATCTTTTAATTATATATATATATATAGGTTATGAATATATATAATATATTTATATATATATATATATAGGTTATGAATATATATAATATATTTATATATATATATATATAATATATATATATATATATATATATATATATATATATATATTTACTCACAACTTATTATACATAGCAAATATGTCATGTACGTTAATTATTAATGTTTACATATCTTTATTTGGAGCAACAATGTTATATAATATGTATAATATAATGGAATGAAAAAACTAAAAGAGGTGGCTGAGATGGTGAGAAATAAAAACAAGTTCAAATAATTGTTAATGATCAATATTCTTATAGCCTCTTCTAAAGATCCCATTATCATGTCTATTTCACTTCTAGGAATATTAAAACCCACCAAAAAAACCTTACAAAGGTAAAAAAAGTACGCCAAGTATATACAAATTTTGCAACTTGTATGTAGCAGAGATTAAATATAAATTTTTACAAAAAGCAGTGATATCCCACCAAAAAACCTTACAAAGGTAAAAAAAGTACGCCAAGTATAAAAATTTTGCAACTTGTATGTAGCAGAGATTAAATATAAATTTTTACAAAAAGCAGTGATATCCCACCAAAAAAACCTTACAAAGGTAAAAAAAGTACGCCAAGTATATAAAAATTTTGCAACTTGTATGTAATTAAATATAAATTTTTACAAAAAGCAGTGATATCCCACTAAAAAAGTCTCATAAAAATAAAGAAAATGCGCCAAGTACATAAAAAATATGCTAATTTGTATACAATAAAAAAATTTAAAAAAACAAATTGATCAAAGTGTTTGAAATTGCTGTTTTGAAATTAATCATAAGCTTTGCCAAGTAGGTCCGGAACTAAAGGGGTTAAGACACAAAGTGACATACAAAAACTTGGCGTGCCCCGGTCGCATTATTATTACTAAATATTTAAAATTAAGGTGCGCGAAGTATATATCTGAAATTAAAATTTGCAAATTATTATCAACATGTTAATGTTATTATTAGCAAATATTTAAAATTAAGGTTCGCGAATTATATGTCTGAAATTAAAATTTGCAAATTATTATCAGAAATTATTATCAACCTGTTAATAAAAATATATGAGTAATGCGACCGGGGCACGCCAAGTTTTTGTATGTCACTTTGTGTCTTAACCCCTTTAGTTCCGGACCTACTTGGCAAAGCTTATGATTAATTTCAAAACAGCAATTTCAAACACTTTGATCAATTTGTTTTTTTAAATTTTTTTATTGTATACAAATTAGCATATTTTTTATGTACTTGGCGCATTTTCTTTATTTTTATGAGACTTTTTTAGTGGGATATCACTGCTTTTTGTAAAAATTTATATTTAATTACATACAAGTTGCAAAATTTTTATATACTTGGCGTACTTTTTTTACCTTTGTAAGGTTTTTTTGGTGGGATTGTAATATACTGTAATATTTTCGCACTACACGTTCGGATTACAGAAAAATATTACAGGAAAATAACCTGTAATATACATATATCGTGCCGGGATTACAGGATAATGTGGAAAAAATCACTAATTTAAAAATTACGTGCATGAAATTTGTACATTTATTTTAATTAAAATCAACAGATCAATTGGATCGATTATACATTCAGACATTTTTATAAATACAAAATCTTGCCGCGACATTACAACCTAATATATAGCTTGTAATATCGCGGCAAGAATTGTATTTATAAAAATGTTTGGATGTATAATCGATCCAATTGGTTGATTTTAATTAAAATAAATGTACAAATTTCATGCACGTAATTTTTAAATTAGTGATTTTTTCCACAATTTTGTATTTTATATATCATAAATAACATAAACATAATATATATTAAATTGAACATAATTTTGTTTATTTTTATATATTCTTTTATATATAATACACATCTTTTTTTATGTAACATTATACATATTAACTAATTTATCTAATATATAAACATTTTTTATATACTGCTTGAAATGAAACATCTAAATTTAAAAAAAAATACTGGTCAAATAAAATTATTTATCTTATTGCACAGTTATTTGAAACAAATTCTAAAATCTAATTTAAAAAAAAAGTCTTATTTGTATATTAATACTGATCATTTTTATAATTCCTCAGAATTTGCTTAACTATGGCTTGGATTGATAACAGTAGTCAAACCGATCTTATATATTGCTTAAGCAATTGCTTAGCGAAGTCTGACTTGACGATTCAATCGATCACAGACTTTAAAATTGTTTATATGTTGAATAAGTTGGATTTCGCGAAACAATTGCTTAAGCAACGACTATAAATACCGGCCCCAGAATCTTTGAGTTGGAGTTCAACCACAGATCGTAATGATCGTAATCGAGTATGTTTTAGATTTTAGATTATTGAATTGAACTGATGGATATCACTTTTTTCTTGGCATTGTTGCACTTACTTCGGACGACACTACGGAACAATTTCGTATTGTCGTCTGTCTTGCCGAATTTCTCGTAAATAAAATCTGAAAAAAGCACAACAGAATGAAAAATCTCTTTCTGTAACAATTTACCAAATTCAATTATGTACATATATTTTTGAATAGCATGCATAATTCAGATATTTTATGCTCAATTTTAAATATATTATGTATTTTATATTCACAAATTATATTAAATTGACAAATTCTTACTTTCTATAGCTTTCAGTCGAACAGGGTCTAATTTCTCGGTCGATTTTTTATCCGGATTTGACTTATTGGCATTGGCTACGGATCCAGTCAAATTGGAGTTTCTTAACTCTGTTTTTTCATATACCAAACTGAGAAGGTCACATGTTAGCTTCGATACGCTGCTGTCATTGACCTTGCTCAGTTGAGTATTCGTGATGTGCTTGAATCCAAAATATCTCCCTCCAGATACCACCTGAAAAATGTTTACATATAACAATCATTTCTTACAGCAGTACATAAATGTAAAGTCATTACATCACCAATCATGTATAATTAATTCACCTTTTCTAATGTCGAATTTTCTTTATTTTCTTTATTGCTGTCTTTAAGAAGATCACTTTCACTAAAAGCAATGTTTTCCTGAAAAATATAATTCATTTTACGTAATAACAGAATTTTATAATGTCAAACATATTTATATAAAACATACATTTTCAGAAGATGTATGTGAAGGTCGATATTCGATTTTGACATTTTTTATTGTATCAGTATTGGTAATCCCAGAATTTGTAGCCGAAAACTCCTATATTAAAATTAGGCGATTACAAAAATAAAATTTTTTACTTACATTTATTATTTTATATTTAATGCATTGAATATTATTTATATCTCTTTCAACAAGTTTCAAAAATAAGTTTAAAAATTAAGCTCGCTCGCTATCAATTATCTATTCAGATTATAGAATTAACAAAATTTCATGATAGTGTGTTATATAAATATTAAATAAACTATATACTTTTTGTTTCAATTTGTTCCACATACACGAATTGTCTTTCTTTAAGTTCTGTTTTTCTATTTTCAATACATAATATAATTGAATAATTATTTATACATGTGCAACTAATAAAGAAATGTATATTTCACCTTATTCATCGCATTCGGGCATTCATCATTCGGACTGTTTTTCGAATTATAATCAATCAATGGATCAATATCCACTATTTCGGATTCATTTTTTAATTTATCATTAGTGTATAATATTGGAACCGATTCAATAGTACTCCAACTCTATAATATAAAATGATACCAAAATATAAAAATTAGTAATCACATACAAGATATTTGTGTATATTCACAAAAACCTCTAATATTAATATGAAAATTAATTGAAATTGATTATAAATTAGTTATCTTACCATGACATACTTTGTGTTCTTATTGATTTCTTTTTCTAAATATTTCAATTTCTCTTCAATATCTTTCGATCTGGAAAGTACTTTTTTAGTGCATTTGTCTATCTGTTGAATATCTAAAAGAAGTATTTATTATTTATTTATTTATTTAGGAATTTCTACGGGGAAATAGATGCCCATTTACAGAGAATTTATGTGGCGCATGATAACTGACAGTATAAATATAACAGAACGTAAAGAGCAGACACAAAAAAATAGAGTAAAAGTAAAATATATATGTAGATAAAAATATAGTAAAAATGAAATAAATAGATAAAAATATAGTAAAATAAAATATATAGATAAAATGAAAATAAATAACGCAGAGAACAGCAGTGCGCGAAAACAGTAATAGACTATAAGTTTCCGAAATAAATAAAACAAAAAAGCGCGGCAGTGGACAATTATGTTTAAATGTTTTCAAACTTCGTTGTATTTATGTATATGTAAAATTGTATTTTTACCTTCCGAATACTTTATAATTTGTTTCAGTCGAAAAATCTCGTATTTTAATTCCTTCACTTCCTGCTTGTGCAAAAGATTTGTTTTTGACATATCGTGTTTTGATACTCGTTCGTCAATACTTGAATCATCGGATGATTCTGTCAGGGTATTATCCTAAATTTCAATAAAATGTCACATATTCAGTGAAGTTATGAAGATTTAAAAATACCATGTGGCCACGACCATATTGCAAACATGAATGAGTGCAAACGATGAAAGAGAACGACAGTACTGAAATCTTCTCTAGAATGAAAACGGAGTAAAGGTTTGACGCTCGCTCTCAGTCACTCATTTATTTCCAAATGTCCGCAATTTCGTCCTAGCCACACAATACGTTTGTATGAGAATAATAACTCTGATACTATGTTCAATTCGAATTAATAACGCTTATTATACTCTTACATCTTGAAATTTATCTTTTTTAATATTCAGTGCTTCTATAATGTTGTTTTCTACTCTTTTTTTGGCAGTTTCTCGTAATTTTGAAGTTTTCTTTTTCTCCTGAAAATATAGAACATAAAAAACTTATACTAACGACTTTGGTAGAAATGAATAATTTCAATCAATAGGAAATCTATTTCTAAAAACTAATTAATAATACATATAGTTACATTGCAAATCGATTTAATTTCGTTAAAATCGCTATCAATAATATTTAATTATTTTTATCAATCCATTTTAATGAAAAATATATTGGATATGATTGATATCAATTTAAATTGAATCAATTTGAAATAAAAAATATTAAGATTTACTTTAAAAATTGATTCTTTCTAATTGATGGGAATCGTTATTTTTCCTAAGATATTTCCTTGGAAAATTTTTTTGAAATTCTAACGAAACCATGATTTCAAAAAAATAAGCAAAAATTTTCTTCAAATTAGCGAAAACAGTGTATTTTTAGAGAAATTAGGAAAAGGGAAATAATTTCTATTAGGTAATAATTAAATATGTAATTATTGATCATATTCAGTAAAATTTCTAGCAAATGAGAAAAATTAATTTAGCAAAAATAGCAAAGGAACAGTAAAAATCAACAAAATTATAAAAACATTAACAGGATTAATAAAATTGAAGAAAACCATTGGTGAAAATTTTATGAGCATATACATTTTTTAGATTATACCGTTCGATTTTTTTTAAAGCCATTTTCAATAGAGTCTTCATCTTCGGAAATTGTCTCCACGTCTAAACTTTTTCGTTTTAGCACCTTTCTATCACTTTTTGATGGGTTTGGAATTTCAAATTTTAATACGTTATCGCACTGCTTACACATTTCGGTCCATTCTAATAATTATAAATATAATTTGAAAATAAAATTTGGAATTATTGCATTGAAAATATTGTGTTTGTGCATACCCTGGAAAGAAGTTGTTGAAAACTTCTTTGGAAATGTCTTGAAATTAAAACCGTTTTCAGAGAATTTTCAAAGACATATTATATCTGAGAATCTCTTCAATTTTCTACATAATTAAGATTTTGTTTTAATCATAAATTTTTAAACAATTTCAGGGATTTTGTAGAGAATTACAGAAATTTTGAGATATATTTCTGTGAAAATTCTCTGAAAACGGTTTCAATTGCAATACATTTTCAGAGAAATTTTCAGCGACTTTTCAACGACTTTTTTCAACGATTTTTTCTTTCAACAGGGTGTATATGGAGTACAAATAAGAATGTTTCCAGGAGCACGAGCAAGAGCTGGTGAAGCTCTTGTCCGCATGCTCCAGTTACGTATATCTATATTTATATATTACGTATTATTGTGTCGTTTTAATATTAAATATAATGTTTTCAATGCAAATGTTAAATTCAGTAGAGAAAAGAGAAAATGTTTTACTGTTAAAAAATATATAATTAAGAAAATTGTAGAAATATATTTAATATACACAATTAAATATGTAAACTAAAAGTAATATCATGCTGAACGATAAAAATGTGTCAGGCGTACCCATGCACATAGCACCAAAATCTCAGATGTTGGTGCTATATGTGCTGGCTACTACAAAAGTGTACTCAATATCGGTTATAGGTTATGTTATTAGTTAGTATAAAAACTTACCTCCAAACGACAAAATATGTACAACGTGGGATTTCCACGAGCAATTTCGTATTTTTTTGTGCATCTTCGATGCTGGAGCTATCTCGCTCCATTTACGGGCCAATTAATTGCAACTTCTTCTTTTTCATCGATAACTTTTTGTAGTGCTTCTTTATTTATTCGTAACGTCTCATCTTGAAGCCACGACAAGTAGCCTACTGCGACTTTATAATCCTCGTTGATGAATTCTATTAATATGCACTCGTTATCTTTCATTTTTACGATGAAAGTATTATTCTCACACTACAACACAGTTACACATTGCCGGGCCGGGATTCCCGCCATTTCCGGCTCTGGAATGCCAGGGAATTGTTTGGGGAGGAGAGCGAGAGAGTGAGTGAGAGCGAGAGAGAGAGAGCGAGAGAGAGAGAGAGTGTGTGAGAGAGAGAGAGAGAGAGAGAGAGAGAGAGAGAGAGAGAGAGAGAGAGAGAGAGCATAAGAAGCATAAAAAAAAGAAGAGAGAAGCAGTTTCTTCTTTCCAAACTCCAAACGATTCCCAGCTACTCTGCTCTGCTCTGTTCCGCGCAGTCCGCGCTCCGCAGCAGCATGCAGACCAGACCGTGAACAACGAGAGTACATATGTACGTACATAATATTGAAAATTTGAGACTGAGTAATCCTTGGACTATCATCGTTTGATCTGAATGTAAATCGCAAATCGCGACGTAATCACAGAAAACGCGCTGATTAACAATGAGTGTTAATAAAAGAGGACCGTATAAACAGTACATATACGAAGAACATAACCCCGAAATACCAGCATCAACGGCACTTTCTCGAAAAAAAAAAACATGATCATGTAAGTATTTTTAAGTCATATCCGTAAATTATAATTTAATTAATTATAAGTAAATTAATTTACATTTCTTATATACAAATACGTCTGTATACAAGCGAAAATTTTTGCTGAAATTTCTCTGGATCTTTGGATGATTCTTTTAGTTAAAATTGCCGCCAGGGATTATGTATTTTCTGTACAACTAATTAATTTTTTTGTGTTTGCATAGAGTCAAGAAAATCCTTGTTCGGATGAGAAAACAAAATGTTCAAAGTTGAGCCGAATAGAGGAGATCAATGTAGCTGGAAGTAGCAATGAAATAGCAAATGAAGTCGCAATTATACCTATACTTTCATCTGAGAAAGATTCTGATTCCGAGGGCCTCCAAAGCAGCGATGAAGAAGTAAATGACATTTCATCATGTTTAAATCATAAAGGAGATGATAGTTCATTATGTGCAGATAACTCATCAGAGTATGAAATTGATTTGGTCTCTGACATGGACGAATGTGAGGAAATCCCTACTGCTGATGAAGATGACAATAATGTTATTGTAATGCCGATGATCATAATCAAGATCCACACATGGAGCAGGTAATATACGTATGCCACCTTACAGAATATCATTACATAATACTTTACTGATAACTAGTTCGATGGAAAACTATTCAAAACGATTCATTAACCATACAGAAAACTATTGCCCTACCGTTTTCTATGTGGTTAGTGAATCGTTTTGAATAGTTTTCTATTGGACATGGTTACCAGGGATCTGCTGATATCTGTGCACAAATAGTCTTAATTATGTTATAGTTATGTTTTGTACAGTGCCGTTAAAAAGTTTCCGAACAACTCCCCCCAAAATTGAAATGTTTAAAGTTTTATCGCGGTCAAACATTTTTGCAGGAAGAAATTTAAAAACTTATTTCAAAGAGAAAATAGCGTTCTTTAAGATGAATTTTGGTATTTTTATTGTAGTAAGTAATGTAAAATTTTTTCATGTTACAGTTTCGCCAAGTACTGTACAAAGGATGCAATCTTTCAAAAGAAGAAAGCAAAATGCTGCTTGTGAGTTTGGCTCTTCGTCATCAACTGACCGATGCTGCGTTGGAATCTCTTATTCAAGTAATTGATTGTCATCTTCCTCGTACACATCATGGTTCCAAATATTTATTATTAAAGTCATTACCAGAAAGTAAAGCGTGTAAATATTATTACTGTCCAGAATGTTATACGATACTGAATTCATGTACCGATAATCGAATGAAATGTGAAGTCTGTGCAACAATTTACAAAGAAAAGTATCTCGATAAAAGAAACAAGTATTTTATGCATATTCCACTCAAAGAGCAATTAATAGAATTAATAAAGTCCGAAGATTTTGCACAATTCCGAAAAGCTAAAGAAATGGAAAGTGATATCATTAATGGAAACATTTACCGTAATTTAAGAAGTAAAAATATCATTAAAGATAATGACATTACCCTCCAGTGGAATTCAGATGGGGTACAATTATTTAAGTCTTCCATGTCATCCATTTGGCCGATTTTAGTTACAATAAACGAATTGCCTTATCGTTTACGAAGGCAACACATTCTCTTAACTGGCATATGGTTTGATACATCTGTGAAAGCAAATATGAATATTTTTCTTCAGCCATTCATTGATGAACTTATTGACTTACATAATAATGGTTTTATTACAACAACATTCACGCATAAGGAAGCAATATGTATTAAGGTTCATACACTTGTAGCTCCTGTTGATTCAGTAGCAAGATCGATGATACAAAACATGAAACAGTTCAACGGCAAATACGGATGTTCGTATTGCTATAATAAAGGAAAGGTAGTTAAAACAAGAAGCGGGGGTTTCAAACGCGTTTATTGTGGAGATCTTTATGCTTTGCGACAAAAACATCAACACAACAAACATGTTAAAAAAAGTATCTCAAAAAATCAGTCAGTAAAAGGAGTCAAGGGTCCTTCGGTGACACAACTTATACCGCTCTTTGACATAATTAAGTCTTTCCCGCCAGATTATATGCACAGTGTCGCTGAAGGCGTGGTTAAACAGTTTGTTATGGCGTGGTTCGATTCCAGCAATCATGACAAAGAGTGGTATTTAGGGAAATACCAACAAGTTTTTGATAATAAATTGACAAGTATACTACCTCCATCAGAAATAACACGAATACCACGATCGATAGTTCTAAGAAAATTGTTTAAGGCATCAGAGTGGAAAAATTTCTTATTGTACTATTCGTTGCCTTGTTTAAGTGGATTAATGCCACAGAAATTCATTAAACATTGGCTACTTTTTGTATTTAGTATGAATATTTTTCTACAAACACACATTTCTGATAACAAATTCATCGCTTCTGAACAAGCATTACGAACATTTGTATTGCAAATAGAAGAATTGTATGGAGATAATTTCATGAATTACAATATTCATTTGTTATTGCATATACCTGCATCAGTGAAAAATTACGGTGCCCTCTGGGCTTGGTCAACCTTTCATTTTGAAGGCTTTAATCGAACATTAAAAACTTTATTCAATGGTTCACAATGCATAGCGCAACAAATATCTAAATTTTATTCTAGATTAAGGTTTATTAACAACAACAGATCGACTTTTATTGGCGAAAATTGTAGCTCAAAAGGCAAAGCTATTTTTGATAACTTAATGAAAGTGTGTCATATTAAAAGGTGCACAGAATACGAAAATTCTTTAAAAGCATTTGGAATCAAAAAAGAAATAGTGTTAACTGCCATACAAAAACTTATTGTAGAAGAATTAATAGGGGAACCTGTCGAAAGCACGGCTTTCACTTTTGACCGATTCATTTTTAGAAATATTCTTTACCATACTTTAAATTATCCTAAATTATTAAAAAGATATAATAGTACAATATTAACAGAGAACGGATTGATATTGGATATATTACATTTATGTACTGTGATAAAAGCAAATAGTGGAACTGAAACTAATTTATTATTATGCAAAGAATATTATATTTTACCGGAAGAAGTATGCAAAAATAATCGAGTATCTTCCATAAATTTTAGTTTTATTACGAAAAAACTGATAACATTAGAGGTTGCCTATTGGATATGATTAGAAGTAAATGCGTTGTTATACCATATTCCAATGGACATAAGCAATTTATCATACCTGTCGTTAATACAATCGAAACCGATTGATTTCTAGAGATACAGAGCGAACGAGAGGTACGGGTGAACAATGCGTAGACTTTTTAGTGAATGTATGTACAATATTATATATTATTATTAAGTCAATGTTTCTATATAGTTGTAATGTGAATTAATGTATTTTGTAGTAAATAAAATAAGCAGATATGTTAGATACTTACGTATTTATATTGCCCAATATATTTATTGTTATTATTTTATCA
This sequence comes from Lasius platythorax, assembly GCA_963971435.1. Classification (NCBI taxonomy): domain Eukaryota; kingdom Metazoa; phylum Arthropoda; class Insecta; order Hymenoptera; family Formicidae; genus Lasius; species Lasius platythorax. The sequence goes on along the minus strand of OZ020541.1, from coordinate 19,640,423 downwards.
TGTAAAAATGATGTATAATAATAATACATTATGCATGCATATCTGTATATTACTTAATTTTAGAAATATTTTACTGTTTCTGATGTCAAAATGACGAACACCCTGTATACACACAGACGCTTTATACTTTTTATATTTATTTACTTATAAAATATGAAATTAAAAAATAATAAAATTTGATTAAAAAGTGATACATTAAATCTAATAAATTTCAAACATTATTTATAGAAATATTTTATATACAGCTGCATTGAAGTAAAAGTATACTATGCATGTATATATGATAAAAGACTCGCTATTTCAAATTTCATGGATTACACTGATGGCATTATACGTTTAATAGATTACACGCGTGTAGTAGTGTATTACACATTTTGTAGATTAGTAGTGTAGTTTATTACACATGTAGTGGATTACACGTGTAATCTATTACACAAGTTACTTACAACACGTGTAGTATATTATACATGTAGTGGATTACACGTGTAGTGGATTGCACACTTCATGGGCTAGACGTGTATTCCATATTACAGGGATTTCACGCACTATAGTAACTACAGCGTGTAATAACTACAGATTATTGTGATCCTTTCTGTGATAACTACAGGGAGTCTTGTAATAACTACACAACTGTAATATTCACTGGCTGTAGTTTCTTTCCGTAAGGGCTACTAGCGATATTAAGATACTTTAAAAATTTTTAAATTATAACCTAAAACTAATATTGTAGAGTTATTGGAGGAAAAAGATGGTAGTTTGTGAAAAGTGATAAGTGCGAAAAGTCGATCCGGTGAATTAATTTTAACAGTTTTATTCTTAATTTTGACAGTTTAATAATGTCATACGATCAAAGATTATATCAGTGGTATAAAGAATGTGAGAAAATGATTCAAAAACATAACGTTGAGAAGCTGCTACTGCGCTAGCTGCTGCTGCAATTGCAAAAAATTGCAATTGCAGCAGCAGCTAGCGCAGTAGTAGTTTGGGCCAGCAAAACTTCAAGAGAGAAGCGGCATTATAAAAAAAACGGATTTGGGTGACTGAATTGTTACAACAACGTCAACGTTATGAATTTTTTCATAAAATTTTACCTATATTAAAATTGGAAGATTTGCGTTTTCGAAATTATTTCCGAATGGATACAACTCAATTTGAAGAGTTACTACAATTAATAGGTCCAACAATTACTCGACAGCATGTCATTTGTGAACCAATAGAAGCAGAACAACGATTAGCAATATGTTTGAGGTTTGAAATTTTATAAAAAATAAAAAAAATTTTTTAAGTTTTTAAAATTTTTCTTAGCTCATGTTTCTAATCATTTTATGTATTATTACAGATATTTAGCGAGTGGAGATAGTATGACATCGATGTCATACCAATACCTTGTTAGTTTGACATCAGTATCTCAAATTATTGCTGAAACATGTGAAATCATATGGGAAATATTATCATCGCTTGTATTAGTACAATGTAATGAAGCAAACTGGAAAGCAATTGCTCATGATTTCAATGAAAAATGGCATTTTCCACCTTGTATTGGAGCTTTAGATGGAAAGCATGTTGTTATACAGGTATAAAGTGTGATAATGCCATGCAAGTACACTGCATATATTCGCTTTAGGATTTTACTAAAATATTTGCTTATTTATATTGTCTAGAGTCCTGAACATTCCGGTTCGATGTATTACAATTACAAAAAAACCCACAGCATTGTATTATTAGCGATGTGTGATGCTAACTATCTCTTCACTTTAGTTGATATTGGAGCTTTTGGTCGTCAAAGCGATGGTGGTATTTTTGAACATTCTCGAATGGGTCAACGATTTGCACAAGGAAAAATGCATATTCCACCTGCTGATAAAATTTATGAAGGAAGTTCTAATTATCCGTACGTGATAGTTGGAGATGAAGCGTTTCCACTAAGTACATATTTAATGCGACCATATCCTGGCCGAGAAGGATTATCAACTGAAAAAAAGGTCTTCAATTATCGACTATCTCGAGCAAGAAGAATGATCGAGAATACATTTTGAATACTTGCAGCTCAATGGCGAATTTATAGAAAATGTACAATTGCAAAAATAGATACTATTGAAAAAATGGTGAAAGCAACAGTAGTTTTGCATAACTGGCTTCGTAAGCAAGATTTAACAAGAAGAGAAACATTTACAACTCCAGACATGGTTGATAGAGAAGCAAATGATGGATCAATTATTCCTGGTACTTGGAGAAGTATGGTTGAAAGTAATAATTTAGCGTTACAAAGTATTACTGCTTGTTCCACTCATACGTATTCAAGAGTAGCTGCAAATATTCGAAATAAATTTACAGAATATTTTAATGAAGAAGGTGCCGTTCCATGGCAATTTGTACAAAATCAGTAAGAAATAATTTTGTAATAGCAATGTTTTTTCAAATTAAATTACTATTTTGAAATAAAAACACAGAATGTTTTAAAAACTTATTTATTTTGATATGTCTATAAGAAATATCATATTTCTCATTTTTATAAAATAAATTACATTCAGTCTTTAATTGTGTACATACACACACACACAATGTCATGTATTTATTACAAATGATAAACTATGAAGTAATATTTAATAATAATAAATTTGACAAAATGTGTTGAACTTTTATAACTAAATGTTTTTAAGTTTTTTAACTAAATATTTTTAACTTTTTCAACTAAATATTTTAAACTTTATAAACTGAATATTTTATACTTCTTTAATTACATATGTTAAACTTTTTCAATATAAACTTAATAATATAACTAATAATCTATTCAGTATAACTGAATTTTAAACTTTTTGAATCTAATAATAAACAAAAAATTAAAACGCTTAATGTAAAAATTTACACGGTTCTGCATTTCATGCATAAAAAAGTTACTGAAGCAAAGGAATATTTGTAACTTTATCATTTACGAATGATAATATTTCAAATATTAAACTTCTCCTTTCTCGTTTCGGCAGTTTTCGTAATTGGACAGAGATTATAAGCATCAATCCATCAACCTCATCCTGTTTGGCTGGAAGTGATAACATTGGTAATTGCACAGGTTCGGGAATTGCGCTGATTGTAGTAATTGCATCTGCAATTTTGTCGAGTGCAGAAGTTGATGCTGTGTCGTCCATCGGTGCGGTCGCTATTATTACAAAATAATACACCTGTTTTGAGCATTTTAATATAAATACCTATTAAAGATCAAAAATACTTACAAATTCGTCTTTTCTTTGGAATTAGTGATATATTTTCGTTATTTTCGTTATTTTCCTTATTTCCAAAATTATCACTTGTGCTGTAATTGTACGATATTTATAATTTTTATAATAATTTAAATATATGATAAAGCAACTTAATATAATAGCACAATACAAATAGTTTCAGATAATGCAATATATACTTTTTTCTATAAATGGTATCGCGCAAAAAATCTATTCGGTCGAAATGTTTCCATTTCCGCTTTAAAGTGGATCGTTCTGATCCACTTGGTAATTTTTCTTTAGCCAGCTCACGAGAATAACTATCTCGAAGCATCTTTCATTTTTTAGCGGCTTGCTTTGGATCTAAACGCCCTGTAAAAGTACATAAAACATATGACTAAAAATAATTATCTATTTTTGTCACAAGAATGATATATAATATATATTTTTAAAATATCTTAATATCGCTAGTAGAATAATCAAAGGATCGTTGAAAAATATAATCAAAACTAGCCAGAATGCTTATTTATTTGTTAAAAATACGACGTTTCGACCATATGGTTGTCGTCCTTTTCAAGTATAAACTGAAATAATACAATTGATAATTAGATTTTTTGAATTTTTGACGGTTTGAATAAAACAGCAATATACATGAATTGACTGTGAATAATTTGAGTATATACGGTTCAGAAGATTATAACGATGTAAATCTTAATTTTGTAAACTTCACATATCGCAATTACAAGATCATTAAAAATTTTTACAAATTAAAAACTAAAAACTTATGCTAAAATTAAAAATTTATACAAAATCAAAAAATAAAAAAAAATTTAGTTAAAAAAACTTGGCGCTGCTTTTTTCAAAATTTTAATAAACATTATTACATTAATAACTGTGCATTAATTCAACGTATACATATATACACAAAGTACGTTAATATCATTAGTATATTGGTCAGTATAGCAGCGCCAAGTTTTTTTAACTAAATTTTTTTTATTTTTTGATTTTGTATAAATTTTTAATTTTAGCATAAGTTTTTAATTTTTAATTTGTAAAAATTTTTAATTTTTAATTTTTGTATGAATTTTTAATTAGTCTTATATAATCTTTTTTTTATTAAACTTTTTAGAATATATATGGTTATTGGTAAATTATAATTGTGCACTTAGTTAATTATAAAATATATATTATTTTAGCTATACGCCCTACTACTTTAATTATATTGCAATGTATTAAATAGGAAATTAAAACAACTACATATTTTGTACAACTTTTTTTGGTTAAAATATTTTTATATGCTTTTATTTTTAGTTGGCGCAATTTTTTTATATCATTATTTTTGTAGGATGTTTTACACAATATTAAAATAATTCGTAAAATATTTTTTATGGTTTAAAATAACACTACTTGTGCAAATTAAAAAATACATATGAAAGTTTTTCACAAAAACTATGGCGCGTGTACTTGGCGCCTTTTTTTACCATTTTTTAGAAAGGTAGGTTTTTAGGGATTATATCATTCATTTTATAGTAATTAGTAATCACAATGTGTGTGTGTGTGTGTGTGTGTGTGTGTGTGTGTGTGTGCGTGCGTGCGTGCGAGCGTGCGTGTGTGCGTGCGTGCGTGCGAGCCGTTTATCATTTTTAATATTACCGGAATGTATGAATTCCCACTTTATATTAATTGTTTTTAATTTGTTTATTTATTATAATATAGGAAGACTTTCTTTTACCAATGACAAAGAAACAGATTTAAAATCTATATATAATTACATAGTCTTAAACTTGGATGAAAGATGGCGAAAAACTCTCGATGCATGGAAACGTGTAACAAGATTCATGGGGAAGCTTTATCCAACGATTGAAAAGTATATCGCAGCTAAAGAGCAAATTCTTGTAATTAAAACAGAGATATTAGAGATATTATAGATTCTCTCATTTATAAAATAAATAAAACATCTCATTTTAAAAGTAGTTTACGCATAAGAGAACAAAACATCACATTTTATGTAAAAATATTCTATACGTTTATGATAAAGTACACACACAATTCCTTTCGATTTAATATTTTGACTATGCACTAGTATTTTTATTAACCTGGTGCAGACTATTCCAAAAAGGACTCCCAGCACCCAACGGGTTAATAATAATACAAGTGCAAACATTAGATGTACAAGTGAAAACATTAAATCAAAAGGAATTGTATGTGTACTTTATCATAAACATATAGAATATTTTTAAATAAAATGTGATTTTGCGTAGCGTTAACTACTTTTAAAATAAGATGTTTATTTATTTTATAAATGAGAGATATGATTGTGTAAAAATATTCTATATGTTTATAATAAGATGTGTGTGTATGTGTGTGTACTGTAACAATTTCTTTCGTTTTAAACTTTTAACTTTTAACCCAAAAAGGACTACAAGCCCCCACCGGGTTAATAAAAATATAGTTAAAAGTTTAAATCTTAAGAAATTATTATATAGTATGCACACACACATCTTATTATAAACATATAGAATATATTTATATCTTTCTCTCATTTATAACAAAAATATATTATAGATTCTCTTATTTATAAAATAAATAAAACATCTCGTTTTAAAAGTAATTTACGCTATGCATAAAAGAACAAAACATCACATTTTATTTAAAAATATTCTACATGTTTATGATAAGATACACATACAATTCTTTTAATTTAATGTTTTGACTAATGCATTTGTATTTTTATTAATCTAGTGTGGACTATCCCAAAAAGGACTCCCAGCACCCACCGGGTTAATAAAAAAATAAAACCGCAAACATTCACCTGGTGCGGACTATCCCAAAAGGACTCTCAGCACCCACCGGGTTAATAAAAATCTAAAGTTTTATCATTTCGTTTAACTTTTAACGCTATTATAATTTACTCTGTGTGTATGTGGGTGCGTGTGTATTATCTCTCTACGTGTGTGTGTGTGTGTGTATGTGTGTGTATATATATACATATATAGTGTATATATGTATATAAATTAGTTTTGATATGATCTAATTATTTAAGATTCAGTTGGTATGTTTTGTTGAATATATGCAAACATGTATGTGAATGTTATTAAATTGAATCAATTCTCTATAATTTCTCGATTCACTTTTGTATAAATGTCTATGTGTACATTTGTACGTGTATATTTGTATGTGCATTTATAATTAGGTGACAAATAGGATTTAAAAAAATGTTTTAACACAATTATGTAAAATCATCATAGCACGCTTTATATAATCCCATTTCTTATAATTATAAATGCACATACACATATACACATACAAATGTACACATAGACATTTATACAAGTGAATCGAGAAATTATAGAGAATTGATTCAATTTAAAAACATTCACATACATGTTCCCATATATTCATCAAAACATACCAACTGAATCTTAAGTAATTAGATCACATCAAAACTAATTTATCTATATATATAAGCACCGTCCGTCTGTCTGTATGTCCGCGAACTACTTCCGCATTTGTGGACCGATCTTCACGAAACTGGTACCAAAATGTTGCAAATTCTTCGGGGAGTGCCACTATATGGTTTTTTTTAGCTTTGCACCCCCACCCACCCACGCAATCACGCATTTATTGATTTATTTCCACATTTATGGATCGATTCTCTTGAAATTGGTATCAAAATTTTGCAAATTTTTCGGAGATCGCTACGTCGTGGTCTTTTTTAGTTTTAGATTCCCACCCACGCACCCACCCACGCAATCACACATTTATTGACCACGCAATCACACATTTATGGACCGATTTTCTTGAAATTGGTACCAAAATTTTGCAAATTTTTCGGAGATAGCGACGTTGTGGTCTTTTTTAGTTTTACACCCTTACCCACGCACCCACCCACGCAATCACGCATTCATTGCCCTACTTTCACATTTATGGATCGATTTTCTCGAAATTGGTATCAAAATTTTGCAAATTTTTCGAGGATGAAGACGATGGTGGTGTTTTTAAGTTTTACACCCCCACCAACCCACCAACCCACGCACCCACCCACGCAATCACGGATTTATGGACCGATTTACTCGAAACTGGTACCAAAATTTTGAAAATTTTGGGGGATGGCTACTATGTGTTTGTTTTTTTAAGTTTTACACCTTCACCCACCTGCCAACCCACTCACCCACACACGCACGCACACACACGTATGCATACGAACACGCACGCAAACACACATACCCAATTTTTCAGAAATCACATTTTGGTTCTGGCGTTCTTGGGTGAGAGCATTTATTAATTAATCGTTGTCAAATTTAAAAAATCACTTCTTATGGGTAATAACATTTTATATTTCTTGACGTGAGTCATCTCATAAATGACTATAAATAAGTTGCTGGTTTCACATCTTAGTCAGAACCAAAAGGTGATTTCTGAAAAATTGTGTATGTGTGTGTGCGTATGCGTGCGTGTGTGTGCGTGCGTGTGTGGGTGCGTGGGTGAGTGGGTGGGTAGAGGTGTAAAACTTAAAAAAACCACATAGTAGCCATCCACAAAAAATTTGCAAAATTTTGGTACCAATTTCGAGAAAATCGGTCAATAAATGTGTGAGTGCGTGGGTGGGTAGGTGGGAATGTAAAACTTAAAAAAACCACATAGTAGCCATCCACAAAAAAATTTGCAAAATGTTGGTATCAATTTCGAGAAAATCGGTCGATATATGTGTGAGTGCGTGGGTGGGTGCGAGGGTGGGTGGGTTAAGATGTAAAACTTAAAAAAAAACAACATAGTAGTCATCCCCGAAAAATTTGCAAAATATTGGTACCAATTTCGAGAAAATCGGTCAATAAATGTGTGAGTGCGTGGGTGGGTAGGTGGGAATGTAAAACTTAAAAAAACCACATAGTAGCCATCCACGAAAAAATTTGCAAAATGTTGGTATCAATTTCGAGAAAATCGGTCGATATATGTGTGAGTGCGTGGGTGGGTGCGAGGGTGGGTGGGTTAAGATGTAAAACTTAAAAAAAAACAACATAGTAGTCATCCCCGAAAAATTTGCAAAATTTTGATACCGATTTCGAGAGAATCGGTTCATAAATGTGGAAGTAGTTCGCGGAAAATTTGCGAAATTTTGGTACCTGTTTCGTGAAGATCGGTCCACAAATGCGGAAGGAGTTCGCGGTCATACAGACAGACAGACAGACGGTATTTATATAAATAGATAGATATACATATAAAAAAGCTTTGAGGCCCGCGCTTCGCGCGGGCCGAAAAGCTAGTATACATATACAGGGTGTCCTATTTTAATCTCCTCAGGCAAATATCTCGAAAAATATGGAAGATACGGAAAAATGTTTCAGACAAAAGTTGTAGGACTTGAAGGGGGACAGATGATGAAAATATGTACTTGACCTTGAGTGACCTATTGAAGGTCAGGTCAATGTCATCGATGTTTTCTTAAATGGAACTCCCTATTTTTCATTGCATATTCTTGTAGCCCTTGTCGAGACGTTTTCAAAACACTACCTATTGATGTCTCTTACGCAAGCCGTTCCCAAGATATGAAGCTTTAAAATTGACATACCGCCGGCATTTGCAATATCCGATGTACACCGCGGGGAGGTTGAAGTATCCTAATCAGTCATGCCATTTTCAGTGATCCTCTATTGTCTCTTGTCTGTTATTAGTAAACACTTTGAATTCCATTTCGAGCTACGACTACGAATTTCTTATCGACATAGGGCGCTAAACATTACTATTTGTCTATTGCACTTTCTCTCACTGTTACATCTCATTTTTGTATTTTGTTCATTCCCACAATTGTACTTCCGATTAGTTTTATAATGTCTGATTATCTTCCGGAAGAAATTATGGACATGGCCATTTGCTTAGGAGCAAGTGATGGTAATTTTCGACAGGCTTCACGCATTTATGCACAGCGACATCCAGGAAGGAGACACCCAGATTATAAAACAATTAAACATTGTGTTCAAAGATTAAAGGATGGCCATGTAAAACGACATCGTCGTCGACGTCGACGTCAAGTTCCATCTCTCCCAGAAATTGGTGTGTTAGGAGTTGCTACATTAAATCGTAATATAAACCTTAGACAAATTGAACGTCTTCATAATGTGCCACGTTCGTCTGCATCGCGATTTTTGAGAAACAATAAATTTCATCCGTATCACATTACTCTGCATCAAGAGTTAAATGATAATGACCATCGTCGTAGATTACGCATTTGCCAATGGGCTCGTTGACAAATGAACCAGGATCCCAATTTCTTTTCATACCTAATGTTTTCGGATGAAGCTAATTTTAATAACCAAGGCCAAGTAAATCGTCATAATTACCATTATTGGTCGAATCAGAATCCTTACTGGCATAGGAAAATACGGCATCAACATCAATGGTCTTTTAACGTATGGTGTGGATTAGTGAATGGATATGTAGTAGGGCCACACTTCTTTGGCGGCCATTTGACAGCTAACCGTTATAATAACTTTCTTCAAAATGAATTACCAGTTTTTTGGAGAATGTTGATTTGCACACAAGACAACGCCTATGGTTTCAGCAGGATGGCGCACCTGCACATAGTGCCCGCGTTGTTCGTAGGACGCTGAATAACGTTTTTCGAAACGGCTGGCTTGGCATGGGTGGAACTGTAGAATTTCCACCACGTTCGCCAGACCTGACCCTTTTGGATTTTTTCTATGGGGTTATTTAAAAAATATTATTTACCAAGTTGAGCCTACGACACCCGAAGATATGAAACGTCGTATTATGGAAACATTGCAACAATTGGGAACAGCAACATTGCAGAGGGTAGAGAACAGTTTTCGAAATCGGGTAAACTTATGCATTGAACCAAACGGCCAAGCATTTGAACATCTATTGGCCTAATTTAATATGCACAATTTCTGCTTAACACACACACACACACACACACACACACACACACACTACACATACACACAACAAAGAGGGTTTGGAGTCATTAAATACTACGGGAGTGAGACGAACCGTGGAGTCCTTATCTCTGTTGACACACACCATCACACCACACACACTATCACACCACACACACCATCACACCACATACACGTTACACCACACACACATTACACACTTTTTGCACACAAAATTGGCCCTTTTTAGGGCCACTATGATGTACAAATCCGACCGAGCAACCTCCCCGCGGTGTACATCGGGTAATGCAAATGCCGGCGGTATGTCAATTTTAAAGCTTCATATCTTGGGAACGGCTTGCGTAAGAGACATCAATAGGTAGTGTTTTGAAAACGTCTCGACAAGGGCTACAAGAATATGCAATGAAAAATAGGGAATTCCATTTAAGAAAACATCGATGACATTGACCTGACCTTCAATAGGTCACTCAAGGTCAAGTACATATTTTCATCATCTGTCCCTCTTCAAGTCCTACAACTTCTGTCTAAAATATTTTTCCGTATCTTCCATATTTTTCGAGATATTTGCTTGAGGAAATTAAAATGGGACACCCTGTATATATATATACATATATATGTATATACAATATATGTATATATACAGGGTGTCCCATTTTAAAAAACGCACCTCGATAATTTTTCAACAATACATTTTTCAGCAAAAATGTTTCAGACAAAGTTGTACGGTTTCGAGGGGCACATAAGATGGTGTCATTAGTTTGACCTTGAATAGTGTCTTGAAGGTCACGTGAAGGTCAACTTCCGTTTTTTAAATGGAACCCCCTATTTTTCATTACATATTCTTGTAGCTTACCTCGAGAGCTTTTTAAAACACTATAATTAAGTTATTTTTCATTAAGTACTTTTCGAGTTATAAGGCTTGAAATTTACAGTATTTTGATATAGAATATCGTGTAAAACATTCAGTTTTCGGTAATCTTACCTTAATACTTTTATGCATAAAATAATAAGACCAATCAATTGGTGTAAAGAAAACACATAATTGCTTTCAAAAAAAGTATGCAGTTGCATGTTGCAAATTACATACTTTTTCTCAATAGCAACTATGTGTTTTTTTACACCAATTGATTGGTCTTATTATTTTATGCATAAAAGTATTAAGGTAAGATTAAAAACTGAATGTTTTACACGATATTTTGTATTTTATGTCAAAATACTGTAAACTTCAAGCCTTATAACTCGAAAAGTACTTAATGAAAAATAACTTATTTAGAATATGTAATGAAAAATAGGGGTTCCATTTAAAAAACGGAAGTTGACCTTCACGTGACCTTCAAGCAACTATTCAATGTCAAACTAATGACACTATCTTATGTGCCCCTCGAAACCGTACAACTTTTGTCTGAAACATTTTTGCTGAAAATGCTTCGTTGAAGAATTATCGAGGTGCATTTTTTAAAATGGGACACCCTGTATATATATATTTATATATATATATATATATATATATATATATGTATATATATATATATATATATATATATATATATGTATATATATATACTGCTGTTTGTGAAAATTGCAACACAGCTAATACATACCATTATTCCTTCATGGTGTTTTGCAGTTTTCACAAACAGCAGTATATATATACATATACATTATTATTATTATTATTATTATTATATAATTATTATTATTATATATTATATATTGGCCTTACTTTAATTGAGCTTCCATGATGTTTAGTTGCTCCTGTATCTTCCTAATATATAAATAAATATATATTAATGCCTTACATAAAATTTCTTTCTTTTGCAATAATCATCGTATACTCACCAATATTGCACATCACGTTCCGCATGGGCTGGTTGAGCCTGAAACTTATTAGAAATATTTTGTACAGTATATGATTCATGTGTCGATGGTGTAGGTGTATGTTCAGTATAATGACTCGAATATGGTTCTAATTGTGTATAAGAAATGTTATTTGGTGAATAATTAGTAGGTGTTTGCATGTATGTCTGAGATGAATGCGAGTATAATTGTTCATAATTGTTCTCTGTGTGTATTTGTTGATTCTGTGTGCGTATTTGTTGATTCTGTGTGTGTGTGTTTGTTGATTCTGTGTGTGTATTTGTTGATTCTGTGTATGTGTTTGTTGATTCTGTGTGTCTATTTGTTCATTCTGTGTGTGTGAGTAGAAATTATTGTCCTTCGAAAATTGCTCGCAATTCGCTTATACAGGGTGTTCAAAAAGTCCCGGACCGGTTGAATAACTTGTAAAGTAGGCGTCGCACTGAAAAATGGCCTAGATAAAAGTTGTAGGAAATATCCCTGGCTATCTAATGGTGACCTTGGCTGTAACTTTGGCCTTGACCTTCAAGGTCATTTGAAGGTCAAATCGATTTTTTTAAATGGAACGCCATATTTTTGACCCCGGAAATGAATAGAGCGGAAAATTTTACGTTCAGATATGACCTTGATCATTTTAAAAATTTGATCTCTGAAGGTCGAGCGATGATCAAGGCAGGATCAAGTACAGGTTGGCCTGATACCTTGAAAGTAGGCGTCGCACAGAAAAATGACCAAGACAAAAGTAGATTATTCGATGGTGACATTGGCTGTGACCTAGACTTTAATCTTTAACCGCCATATTGCATCCGTCATCTTGAATTTTCAAAATATGATTTCAGATTCGTAACCAAAAAACCCGAAACAGTTTTCAGTCCAAATTCGAAAAAATTAAGAATTTTTTGTCTACCATGTTGGATTTGACCGCCATATTGAATCTGCCATCTTGAATTCGTAACCAGCGATCTCAAAAACCCGAAACAGTTTTCAGTCCAAATTCGAGAAAATTAAGAATTTTAGTCTACCATGTTGGATTTGTCTGCCATCTTAAATTGATTTCAGATTCGAAATCAGCAACTCAAAAAACCCCCAGAAACAAATTTTGGTGTATTTTAGTTAACAATTGTCGTCTACTACTTTTGGCACGAAATTTAGAAAACAGCCTACCACTTAACCGGTTAAATATTGAGTTGTGAGATTGCAGTAATTACATCTCTAAATCGGGTTTATTTTACTTACGCTAATGTGAATATTAGTAGTTCATCAATTTGAATGTTCATCATTGAGTACTCTTCTTGCTTCTGCCATTTCATTATTACTTTCAAGAACTGTGTGTGACTTTCTTCTTTGATAGAGCTGCTTTTTTTCATAGCTCATCTCTGTAATTTTTATATCAGGCGTCTGTATCGCTGTTCATGTTGTTATTTTTTTATTTTTTGCTTGAACGTCTTGGATTTTTCCTACACCTTAAGATAACATGGCTCCTCTCACTGAACGTGAGCGAATACTTATTCTTATGATAAAAGGCTATGGAAATATGACGAGATCTAATAAAGATGTACAGATTTTATTTAACGATACTTTTAGGGTAGAAGGTGAACAGATATCCAAATCGACTGTACAAAGAACAATTGCACGTTTCAATTTGAGTGGAAGTGTAAAGGATCTCCCTAGATCGGGTCGCCCTGTTACAGCAACTAGTCCAGAAAAGCAGCTGGATGTTGCTCTTTCAATTACTGAAGATCGTCACAGTACAATTAGGAAATTAAATCAGCAACATGATATTAGTGTAGGATCTACACATAATATTTTGAAAAAAAAATTAAAGTTCCATCCATACAAAATTAAACTTGTACATGAACTGCTTGAGGATGATCCTGATAGACGCATTCAGTTTTGTGAATTGATGATGGCCCAAATAGATGCTGATGGATATTTATTGAATAGAATTTTATTTTCAGACGAAGCTACGTTTGAACTTAATGGCAATGTCAATAGACATAATTTTAGGTATTGGAGTGATAACAATCCAAGATGGATGTCTGATACTCGCAGTACTCAATATCCTCAAAAATTGAATGTCTGGGCCGGGATTATTAATGACAGAATAGTTGGGCCTTTTTTTATTGACGGAAATCTTACTGCGGTGAAGTACGAAGACATGTTGCGAAATGAAATCATACCGGCGATTCAGGCAATTGTGGGCGATGATTTTCATCAGACGTGGTTTCAGCAAGATGGTGCAGCTCCTCATTATGGCCGAAATGTTCGTGCCTACTTAAACACAGTATTTCCAGCAAGGTGGATAGGGAGAAGAGGAGCTATAGAATGGCCAGCCAGATCCCCTGATCTTACACCGCTTGATTATTTTTTGTGGGGTTACCTCAAAAATAGGGTATATCGAACGAAACCAGCAAACCTCAATGAACTTCAACAGAGAATAATAGATGAAATCATTGCCATTGATGCAGACATGATTCGCCAAGCTATAGCAGGATTTTACAACCGCATAGCGTATTGCCAGACAGCTGGGGGCGAAAACTTTGAACATTTGCTCAAATAAATAACTTCCAATCTTGCAGCAATTGCTTGGCTTCACCCAACCTTGCCTTAACCGGCTGGGATTGATGTCAGTCTTGCCTTCACTGGCCGGGCATCACCCAACCTTGCCTTAACCGGCTGGGATTGATGTCAGTCTTGCCTTCACTGGCCGGGCATCACCCAACCTTGCCTTAACCGGCTGGGATTGATGTCAGTCTTGCCTTCACTGGCCGGGCATCACCCAACCTTGCCTTAACCGGCTGGGATGGAGGCCTTGCCAACTATCAGAGGTCAAATTTTTAAAATGGTCAAGGTCATATCTGAACGTAAAATTTTCCGCTCTATTCATTTCCGGGGTCAAAAATATGGCGTTCCATTTAAAAAAATCGATTTAATTTTCAAATGACCTTGAAGGTCAAGGCCAAAGTTACAGCCAAGGTCACCATCAGATAGCCAGGGATATTTCCTACAACTTTTATCTAGGCCATTTTTCAGTGCGACGCCTACTTTACAAGTTATTCAACCGGTCCGGGACTTTTTGAACACCCTGTATCCTCCGCTATTGATAGTCTTCCTCTTCCATCCGTTGCCTTCTTTCGTGGAGCTTCGTCTGATGATGAGGTGGTCGCATATCTCTATGGCTTCGTGATTGCCCTTTTAGAGCGATCCATTTTCCTATAACAAAATATATAAACGTTATTTAAATTATGTAATGTAATTTTATGCATTCATAATATATATTTCAATAGTTTACCTACAGACAGCACACGATATTTATGATAAATATTCATAAATTTTTATTCAAATTTAAAAAATATGATTTTTAAGTTTTATCAATATGTGTGATAGCAGCAACTATATATTGAGAAGTTTGTAAATTTTCATTATTATTATTACTTTCATCAATGAATGTGGAATTCCAAAAGGGCATTCTATAACATTTTTGACATACTTCACTTATATGTACGGAAAAAATATTATTATCTAATATAGAACATTTAAAAATGTGCAGTGCTGAAGATAAAATACCAATATCATAAAATATATCTACATCTAAAAACTTTTTTAATACCAAATAATGTGAATTGTCAGTCATAAAAATATTGATAATAATACAAATAGAACCATTCCGCAAAATGCAACAATTATCACGTGCATCTAAACTAAGCAAGATTCCATTAAACATAATCTTACGATATTGATTACAAGAGGGATCATTACGAGCAATATTGCATGAAAGAGGACCTACATTATGCCTCATAAATAATTGAATTGACGAATCAATGTTGCAATAATCAATTGCAGCATGTACTTCCATTTCGGCGATTCTGTTTGAAATTTGTTGAAGAATAGAACCAGGTTTCCTGCAATACTTTCTGAAAAAAGTCATATTATTTTCATATGGAAAAGCTGAAAATGAATCTAGAGGGCCTAATTGTCGCACATCGTTTGTAAGGTGAATAAGACCATGTACATTATAGGAATTAAATGTTGGACCGTAAAGATTGTCACACCTATTGACAAATTTGTGCAATGCAAGATCAGCAAAATTCAAACATATTTTTGACGGTGATGTCGAAACTAAAATCCTAATTGCTGCGTGCAGAAATAAAAAGTGTGTACACTTCCTGAGAAAGAATACCATAAGTAACAACTGGACCTGTATACGAAAGAAATTGTCGAAACTCTGTAGCTTTATATTTTGTACATGCATCAAGTGATCTTGGACGTCTTACAAAATTAGAAGGACAATATGTTGCAAGTGTTTTCAAGCGTGTAGATATTTGAGAAATAGAAAATTGCAGATAATTTTGTTAACCGTGAAAATTTTCCATAAATCCCTGTAGATAATAATTTTTTTACAACTCCTAAACATACAAGATGCATGTACTCGAAAGGCACCTGAGAAACCATTCCTATGGGTAGTACTGATAGTGGACTCTTACCATCTTTATGATGATCGTCATCTAAACATGTAACGTATTCTTCATTGGTTCGCAGGGAATGATTAATACCACAGAAAATATTTCGCCCTTCACATATTACACCAGAAATTTTACATTTAGAGCATGGGTGGCTGGACATATGGCCTCGATGATTGAGAATAAAAGCACGAGCTGGTGCATCAGCTATAAAGCATCTTAAACGTATAGGTAATTGTTTCCCATGAAAAGTAATACCATTAGCCAATATATTTCTTATATCCGCAATAAATTTTTCGAAAAATGCATTTGGATCATTTGGTTTTGCAGCGCCTTTGTATATCCCTACCACTATTGGTTTGGAATGCCTTATGTTTGCGAGTCTACATTGAATTGGCCAAATATGGATACTGTTTGATTTGTCTAAACTACATCCGTCGGTATTAAAATCAATGTCTAATTCGTTTGGAAGAGATACTGTTGGAAAGCGCTCAAGTTCTCGGGAAATGCGTGCTGCTATATCAAAATGAATGTATTCGCCTGGCTCAACTTTACATGTAATAACTTTATCTCGTGGAGTATCTACAAGTGTTCTCACATCTTTCGGTAAGTTATGAAAACAAGAATGTGTTTTAAGAAGAGATAAAATATGATTTCCTTGCACATGAGTAAAATTATTATTTACAAAACAGGAAGCCAGTTTTTCCCGAAACGATGGCTCAACCGAGGAAGTACTAACAGAGGACAAAGTATCATCAGAAGAAAGAACATCACTATCAAGAAGAATGTTGTTATCTTCAACATTTATAGAACACGTACTATCGCAAATAGTATTTTCCACATTATTTGTAAAAGTATGTTTTGTATGTGACGTGCCCAACATATCTTGAGTATTAATATTGTTTAATTCTCCTAAAGTATTCTTTATATAACTTTTACATTGCAAGTTAGTTTTTATTTCGGATTTAATTCTTCTTTTTTGTCTATCACTCAATTGATGCCACCGTTTCCGCGAAATGGAGCGTTTCAATAAATAAGGTTTCATACTTATCTGATATTAGTTTTCGCTCTTGTCCAAGTGTTCTTATTTCTTATCGATGAAGATCTAATATCCTTTGCTGTTGTCCAAGTCATGAAGAATTCTCGTTCAATAACAATTTTTCACAGATCAAGAATTTTTGTCCGGCAGCTCTTGCTATTGAACTCTGAATAACGCAAAGCGCGGCAACTGTTGAAAATGCCGATCGTAGCCGCCAATAGTTCCACCAATCACAAGCTTGTAAAGTATGACTCAGCATGTCCTCGCGAATCCGCAGATTGTTGTCAAGTGTAACAAATTTGCGTTTATCTTAAATAGTTGCCGTCGCGTAGCAACGTAGCTTGTCTTGTAGTTTCATAAATGCTGGCAAATTTAAAAACCTAAAACATACATCACACAGTGCATCTTTTCATACTAGTTTACATGCAAGCACTTTGCTAGCCATTAAATTAACAATTTATTGTAAGAATGTTTAGTATTAATTATAATAAATAGTATAAATTTTATATAAATTTTATATAATATTTTATATAAATTTTTGATAACTTATTAGCTAGCAAAATATATTGCACTTAATACAGTACAAAAAAATACACCGTGTGAGAGCCTTAAAATGTTTCTTTAACTTTTGAATAGTCGCATAATTTTTTTAAATTATAAAAATTTTGTTATTTAGCAAACGAAGTATATAATTAATGCATGAATAAAATTAAGAAATTTTAAAAAACCGAAAATATTATATGAATTATAACTTTAAAATGTTTACGGAATTTAAAAAGTTAAAGACGTATTTTAAATGTTTTAAAAATGTCTTAAGAAATTGTTAAAAAGAATTACATGATGCTTTTATTGTATAAATGTCAGAGAAATTTTTATTTTGTGCACTAAATTCCAGAATGTATAAAAAATGTTAAGAATAAAATATTTCTGAATTCTTAATTTACTCACGATTAAATATTTCACATTTTTCCATGTATGTAACGAGCCATGTATGTAGTCGATCTTATCTTTAATAGGCATGCATAGAGCCACTGGCAGATCCTAGAGGGAGAATTTGAGGTTAAAACTTCCCTTTCAAACTAAAAAAATAGAATTAAGAAATTTAAAAAAAACGGAAAAAGTACAAAACTTTTAAAAAAGTAAAAATGAGATCAGAAGTTTTACCACGTCCTGGTCGTTGATCCTGGAGTAAAAGCTAAGTGTGATAACAAGAAAAATATCAGATTTTTTTTTCTTTACATGGGGAAAATCTTCGAAAGATCCCTTCAGTCCTTGGGGGAGGACCGAGGGGTATGTCGGATTTTTACCGACTAAAAACCCCATGGTGGCCTACCTCATGCGTGTGTAAGGGTGGGCCCCGGGAACTCTTACGAAAACTACCGGTGCCTCCCCGCGCCTCTTTCTTCAAGTGGATCTATAAGACCTTCCAACATACCTGCATTGGAGACGAGATAGGGCCACACCATCCCGTCTTCCCCGCACGGGGGCCACGTACAGTGGCGGGCATGAGCCCCCACTCATGCCCGCCAGTGGCCTTGGCGACTAGTCGACCCCGAGAGATAGTGGCATCACCGGCATCACCGCAGAAATATCGGGAAAGATAGTACGCTGTACTACTTTCCCAGCGGGGAGGAAGAGAGGAGACTGACGCAGATCATTCCACGTCCATTGCCTCCTCTCCCCGCCTATTCTCCTTACGGGCAGATGCCTGCTGCTTTTTGTTCGGCGCCTTTGACTGCTTCGTCTTGCCGCCGGACACCGCAGCCAAAGGGAGGTGCTACTTGGGTTATCCTGATACCAATGCGGTATTTGCGGTGGTCCGACTTTGTTCAGCATTTCCAAACTAAAATAACCACACATTATAGTCAATCCCTTTATCGCAAATATAATAGTATCATAATACTCACTAAATTGGTTTTGCTTGTCCGCTGGTAAATGTTGCTATTATTGATAATCAAATATCGCGCGAATAAAAATCAGATTGCTTGATGCTTTGATGTATGGAGGAGGGTTGTGCTTGTTGCTGTGAAAAAACAAAGTAATTGATACATTATTTCAGAAGAATATATATATATATATATTTGAGATAAGATAAAAATGCAAAAAAATATATATATATTTTTTACGTGCAAGTTTTTAAACAAAGTCAAAGTAGCAGTATTAATTTTTAGTCATTGAACATGTAATATAACACATATCTGTATCTGTTTGATTTATTATTTGTCGATTCACAAAGAAGCTATATAAGGATGATTCTGACAACTGGAACGGGATAGTATTGTTTCGTGAGGACACTTTCCGCAACATCTTTCGCTCTCGATATATCACTTCAGAACTTTTTGGAATCTGTAGAAAAGTCGTAACTGTTAATTGCCTAACAATTCCTTCCTTGTCACATTTTCCATAATCTTTTTAACATCTTTATCTTTCGTCGTTGTTTAATTTGTTTAATAGAGAAAACTGCAGCAGTCGCAAAATAAGTTTTTGTGGCTTTTTCCCATAACTTTGTTTTTACTCTATTTTCTGTAAAAGTAAAAACGGCATTGAAAAAATCTTCATATTTAATACATGAGCATCTTGTAAGGTTCATCATAAGTTCTGATATTATACGTACCAATATTCGCTGTAATAATTGAATGTATAGAGCCTTTATTTAAAAGTGTAACAAGTCTCGTGGTAAACTGATAAAGTACATGCTGAGAATGTGATAAGATTTGATCTCAGAAATTCCATAATCTAAAGTCCACCGCGCACCTCATTAGCCTGGATCTCTTGAAGCTGGATCTCTCGTTTTACATTTTGCAAT
The DNA here is from genome assembly GCA_963971435.1 of Lasius platythorax. Classification (NCBI taxonomy): domain Eukaryota; kingdom Metazoa; phylum Arthropoda; class Insecta; order Hymenoptera; family Formicidae; genus Lasius; species Lasius platythorax. The sequence continues at coordinate 19,620,135 of OZ020541.1, read as the reverse complement.
TAACCGAATAAAATTATAAGTTAAAGAATTATTACCATATTACACAGTATAAATTATAGTTTCAAATTATCTTTATAGTTAGCAGTTCCTCTCAGTTCGTCTAATGTATTTGACGTGTTTGTCTATCTGACACAATGAATTTTCTATCTTTTGACATCTATAAAGTACAATTATATTTCGCAAATCACTTGATAAGGACCTAAAACTAAGGTCGAAACGTTGTGATGTGCACTTAACAATAAACAGAATTTGCCAGTACGGTCGAGTGAAGGGTGTTCAATTATTTTTTTATCTTTATAGCTTTATACATTTTATATATTAAATAGTAATTAATTAATAAAAAAAAGCTTACCTTGAATTACGAATTACGAATGTTTTACCTTCGACAGAAACTGGTTTTTTTTAAAATGAGGGTATTTCACGTCAATCAAGTACACACTTTTTGATTAAGATATTTATGTACACTACTAAATAAACCATCGGCTTTTTTTGCGACACAAACTGATTAAGAGAGGTGAGGTTAACCGAAAGGTGAGGTTAACCTAGCGTGAATCCATAGACTATATGTCTATGCGTAAATCACACATCAAAAGCGTGGAGAGGAAATGCCGGTCGTCATTGACGACTCGTCAATTCAATATGGCATTAAGGTCCGTATCCGGAATTTTTGCTAATCCCGCTAACAAATCCCGCGTATATTGAAATAATAAATTTATAGTTATTTAAAATTGTAATATTTTTATAAAATTTATTCATCTTTTTATTGATTTACTTTTATTAGTTTTTTAATTTTATAATTAATTATATGTAATTAATTTTTATCGTAATTTATAAATAATTCAAGAATGCGAAAATTTATTGATAAACATAAACATATCATAGATATTAAATATAAAATCCATCACATGCGTGTTGTTTGGCAATTTTAAATAAATTAGTAAAATTTTATTTGAATGATATATCTTGTCTACAGAACTTAAATTTACAGAATTAAGCATTATTGTTAATAAAACACAATTCGTTTTAAATTTTTTTAAAATACAATGTGACGGCAGAGCATGCTGCATTTCTGCTGCGTTTCTGCCGTCATAGCGTGCTCGCAGACAAGTTTGATTTCTGCTGACATTCTGTTGTTACACCGTGATAGCACGTTATGTGCAATCTCAGTATGTATTCTGCCAATACATTATGCCAGCATACAATGTTTAAAATTTGCTCTATTTATGCTGATAAGCTCTGCTCAATTTTTGCTGCATTTTTGCCATTATACCGTGACGCACGTTGTGCTCGATTTTTGCTGCGTTTCTGACGACATTAACTGAAATGATATATCCTGCTAAAATATTAACAGCATTCTGCCGACATAATATGCAGCACATAAATTTGCGAAACGTGCTCTGTCCGATTTTGCTATCTGGGAATTAACCTACAGAAAGACACTGATAGTTTAAATAACATCTACGACAAAATATTAAAGGTCGTGTAGTTTATTATTATCTTTGATTTAACATCCCAGATAGAAATGCCTGATGATCAGATTTCATCACGTCATGATCTTCTGATATTTATCGAAATATGATGTATGTTTCGTAATCATATTATGATGATACATATCATGAGCACAAGTTAACGTGCACATGAGAAAAAATGTGAGCTCATATATTAATGTTATCTTGTAAATTCATGATAATCATATGCTGATTGCAATAATTAATTATTATGTATTATAAATTTTGTACGTTCAGCATTTTCGTGTTTTTTCGCTTGCCGCTACGCGGCGAAACCGCTCTTAGCAAACTCGTATTCAAGTTTTCGTCATGAAATATATATAAAGCCTACGAAGAACGGTTTTAACATAAATTTCAAAGTATATATTTTTTTTGTCTGTTTAATTTGTGTGTAATACATTCTCAGGGATTCAAAATATTAAATAAATTATTTAAAATTAGGCGGATAAATGAGAATATTTATAGAGAAAATAGAAAAAACGAGAAAATCCATTTATTGTCTACTTGAAGCAAATTTCTATATAAATTAAATTGCGAGTTTTATAAGTTAAATATACTTATAATTTATTTTATTTATTTAATTAGCAACATTATGTTCAATTTTATACCTAATAAAATGTCCACGTTTTGAATCTTCTCATATGAACCCATATCTGTGTCCATTTTTGTCATCATCATGTTTGTAAGAAATGTGAGTACAATACTCACAATATATTTTTCTATCTGAGTTAGGTCATAATATGTTTGCATTCTGAGCAGCATATGAGCCCGCATCTGTGTTTATTTTTGTCATCATGTTTATAAGAAATATGAGTACAATATGAACTCAGAATGCATATATTTTGCTATCTGGGATATTCAGTTTTTGACGAAGTCTCGCACTGACACAACACTTTATCTCTTTTGCATATGTGACAAGTCGTTAATGATCTTGTAATTGCGATATGTGAAGTTTACAAAATTAAGATTTACATCGTTATACTTTTCTGAACCGTATGTACTCAAATTGTTCACAGTCAATTCATGTATATTGCTGTTTTATTCAAACCGTCAAAAAATCAAAAATCTAATTATCAATTGTATTATTTCAGTTTATACTTGAAAAGGACCACAACCATATGGTCGAAACGTCGTATTTTTAACAAATAAATAAGCATTCTGGCTAGTTTTGGTCGATAATATATATGTATATATGTATATAAAATCTAATATTACGACTTTCATACCTCCCAAAGCCTTTGAAACTTCTGTCCATGTTTCAGTAGTTATTGCTCTATTACGTTGTTGAAGAGGTATACTATAATTATATAATATTTCATGTTTAAAAACTGCTTCGATAAGTAATTCATCTATATCCATAGAATCAGGAGAATCATTGAACGTCTGTGGCTCTTCGTTACTGAGTGGTGTTTCATCTAATATGATGTTTTCTTTGCCATTATTCATTGCACTTCGTCGTATTATTGTTCCATCCTCTGTATTAAACAATTATTACATAAAATATTAAATTATTTCATAAAATACATATTAAAATTACATATTAAAATTACATAACAAAATGTTATATACTTAGATTTATCTTTATAATTTCTTTATAAATATATATTATTTTCATCTACACTTACCGCATGTTGGATAAAAATATTGATTTTTATCTACATAAACTTTTTTGAATCCTGTTAAACATTCATGCATAGGAATTACAGATTCATCTACAATTTCTTCACAAATCCCACAAGTGTTAACGAGTTTAATCTAAAATTTAAAAAAAACATAATAATCAATAGAACTTGTTAATATTATTATCTCAGTTGATACCGAGCATCAGTTACATTATATATTTTATAATTTCGCACTCAACAATGCAAATGTAATATAACACATGTTGTTTTATTAAGTTTACATTGTTGAGTGCAAAATTATAAAATATATATATAATATGTAACTAATGCTCGGTGTCAATTAGAATGTTAAGAGAATGAAGAGTGTTCAATTCTCCATCGAGCAATTTGAAAGGTATGTATGAAAGCAAAATAACTTCTGTACTTTTTCTACACTGACTATATTATATAAAACCTTCAACCATATGTATTTATACATACTGGCATGTCTCAAAAGTAAGTATGACATACATATGTATGTCAATGATTAAGGGTTAATTTTTTCAAAGTAGAAATTGTTATTTGAAATTATCCGAACTTTTTTGCATTATGTATTTAATACAAATATGTTATATATTATGTACATAATACAAGAAAAATTGAATAATATCACTATTCTGTTGAACATCTTGTAAATAATCATAATCTTTCTCACTGTCAGAAAGTGTAGATTCTGTTGTTTCTATTATTTTATTGACCTGTAAATATGTGCAAATTACTTTTTCTATACCAATGTTTCGTGGGAAATTAATTATTTCAATTATAATATAAAGTACTTGTATTACAGTTTATAAATATATTGTATATATATGTTTGTAATTTGTATTTTAGCGGTACCATTTTTTAAGTGAAATGTATATTAACGGAACCTTTGGCTTTTAGGAGGACCGTCCCGCTAATTTTTTTTTTATATTCCGTATATTATTGGGACTGTCTTGATAAAACCCTTCTGAATGCAATGTATTTTATCGGTACCTTCTCATATTTTATGTCCCTCTAATGCACGATAGACGTATTACTATTACTTTTTTTACTATAAAGTATTTTATAAGGACCAGTGCACAATTGAGTATGAAAAAAAGCGTAGTTTCGAATAAAATAGTACGATATCCTTTACTTATTATTCTTTTTCGCATTCTTTATAATATTATTCTTATTTTTATAAAGAGAGAGAGAGAGAGAGAGAGTACAATATTATATACAATATTTTTGTATGATTTAAAATAACTTGTATAATTAATATTATCATACAGAAGACTTGGTAATGAAAAACTTGGAAAAATTGTAATTAATTAATTTATTAAAGAAAAAGAATACAAATTAAAATTTATTAACACAAGAGTTGAGAGAATTATTGATAGAAATAGAGTATCATGATACAACATGTAACATACAGTATAACATCGAAAATTTAAATAAAGGTTTGATATTAATTTTTATTGAATCGATTATAATGGATAACATTGGATAATTGTAAGATTTAGAGAATTTAATATCTTTCTTTTGTATTATCTTTAATTAGATACTCTACAAATAATTCCTGAACATTTACTGCTCTGAGACTGGCAATACACTTGAAATATATGAAGAGCCGATACTAACGATATATTACAATGTACCACTTTAGAGATCACAACTGCTGAACATTCGCTTGAAACTTGTGAACGTGTATCCAGTATAGGTATATGATTGTTTAAAGTATTATTATAATACTATTTTTTAAATATGTATATGTGTCCCTTTAAAATATCTTTGTTCTATATCTTACACACAATGGAATGTCTTATTATCTGAATATCTTTTTGCCTTACAAATGATAATTAGCTAAAAATCATTTATTCATTCTTATTTTTTATATATAAATATAGTATATCGTACAAACAAATTCATCAAATAAAATCCAATCTCCATAGATTATCATCATTATTATCTTCCTCCTTACCACCACGAATATGGAACGATATAAAAAGATACCACTGGGCTACCTTTGATAAATGCTTTGACCGATTAACGTCTACTTCTAACAAAAAAATTCAATTGTTAATAAAGAAAACGGAAGAAAAAAAACTTAAAGAGATACATCCCATCGAATACTTTTGTTCAAAAAAGAAATAAATCAAATATCACAAACTCATTACTCAATAAACAAACCGGTTACAAATAATCACAGTGACGTCATTCACATTTCCGTCCACCCTTCTATATGTTCTCCTCAACACCATCTAACCCGTTAGAAAAATTAAATGAAAACTGGTTTTTAAACATATCGGGACATATAATACCAACAGAAATAACTAAATTATTACAATTAGGTGAACGCTTTTTTCTCCCGTTCACACAACAGAAAGAAAAATTGATAATAGGGTTTATAAAAGACATTGAATGTAATTTACATCACATAGATTTTACCTCTAGACAGAAAATTCGCAATATTGTAATTCCACAACTACAAAAATTTTATAACAAAACATATAAACACTCAGTTAATACTCATTAAGACAATACGCTATTAGACATGTTTAAATCGACATTACAATTTAAACAATAAAATCCTGACATTATCTTTACACGTGCTGACAAGGGAAACACCACAGTATCATTGGACAAAAACACATACATGAGAAATAACACAAATGAGAGAGATGTTAAGCGATCCTAACACATATTCCATCATTAAAAAAAACCCGATCAAAAAAATAGAAAAGGAACTTAACATGAATTTAAAACAGTTACTCAATGAAAATTTCATAACTACAAAACAATATCATCAACTTAAATCCAGTGACAAACGTTTACCTAAAGCATACGGGATTCCGAAAATTCACAAAGAAGGATATCCTCTACGGATCATTGTAGCGTCTGTCAATAGTCCTTTGTATTCCATTGCCAATTTCATATATCATATTTTAATTAATAGTTTGCCCCCCGCTCGAAGCCACATAGAAAACAGTTTTCAGCTTTCCAATATTCTTTCTAATCTTAAGATCGATAACTCTTACATTTTAACGTCTTTAGACGTCACATCTCTGTTTACAAACGTTCCAATAGACTTAGCTCTTCAAGGCATCAATAATAGATGGTCTTACATAAAACCATCAACAACCATACCAAAAACTGAATTTTTAAAACTTGTAAAATTTGTTCTGTAATCCACATATTTTTGCTTTGACAATATTATTTTTAAGCAAACGTTTGGAACTCCCATGGGCTCTCCATTATCTCCCACCATAGCAGATATAGTATTACAAGACATTGAAAATAAAGCATTATTCAAAATAGGTATAAAACTCCCATATATTACAGATACGTGGATGATATTTTATTAGCAGCTCCTAAAAATTCCATTCAAAATATCATTGACACCTTTAATTCTTATCATGAAAGAATCCAGTTCACAAGTGAGATAGAAGTAGACCGTTGTCTAAGTTTTTTGGACATCAAAATGAAAATCGAAAATGAAAGCATCATCATAGACTGGTATCACAAAAAAACACATTCAGGTAGATACCTTTCTTATTTCTCAAACCACCCGACATGTCATAAAATAGGCACGATTTACAGTTTAATAAACAGAGCGATACTTCTATCTCACCCTCAATTTCACAACAAAAACATAACACTGGTAATTAACACACTTCTTGATAATGGTTATCCCCTTCATTTTATTTTCAAATATGCCCATGTTAGGATAAAAAAACTGATAGCCACCAAATTAAAATTCAATATTGGAACGGCGGTAAACAGAGAAGATAAAGAAAAAAGTAGCAGATTCATAGCGGTTCCTTATATTAAAAATCTATCAGAATATGTTTGTAACTCATTCCGAGAAACAGAATTTGCTGCTGGTTTCAAATGTTTTAACCGCCTCAACAAATTCATTAAAGTACACAAAGACATTACACCAACAGAATGTAACAATAACGTCATTTATAAAATTAATTGTAAAGAATGTACCGCATCCTACGTAGGTCAGACAAAGAGACAATTAAAAACAAGAATATATGAACATAAGACTAACATAAGACAACATACATCAAATCAATCTGTAGTATCTCAACATATCACTGAATATAAACATAACATGGATTGGGACAACGTAAAAATATTAGACTATGAAACCAATTATTACAAGAGGTTAATTGTTGAAACAATTCATATAAAAAATAAGAAAAACGGTCTTAATGCTATGGAAGACACCGAATATTTAGATAGATCATATTTTCCGTTACTTGAATCCATCTGTAATACAAAAACATAACTCACAATATTTATTTCTTAATTATGGTCTCACCTAGTGAAAGATAAATAAAGCTCGGTTATACAAATACACCACTTTATCTGTATCGAACGTTCATAACAACAGTGTTTATTGTTTCGTTAAACGCGATGGAAAGCGTGCGAGTGATCGGAGTGGAGGCGGATTCAAATTACGAGTAAAGTACTCGACAATTAGCAGCACAATTAAACACAATTTATTCAGAAATAAAAAGAAATTACACTTAATTTTAATTCGACACGATAATGTGTTATATGAAGCGAGCGACTTTGTTGATTCGGGCGAACGTTTGTATAATTAGCGCGTTCTGCGAGCGACAGAGATATCCGCGATAATTACCCGGTAGCAAAATAGAATCGAGGCGTGAGCGAACTACCGACGATCTGCTCGTAAAATTCGACGGAAGCTAAATTTAAGCCTTTTTTTTTAATCCCGCACTCGCGTGAGCAAACGCTCCTTTGTATATAACGCTCCAATGTCGAGCTGTCAGCTGATCGCGCGGCGAGAAAAAACTACCGACCGTCGCTTTCGCACGTGTCGTGTTTATACATATCCTCTCGCGCGGATACAGCAGTCACCTCAGAAATCGAACGATCAGCTGAGATTGTTTGCACATGATTTGTGGCTCGCAAACAACAAGGCGACAACAATAATAAAGACATGACACGACCGAAACACAAGACCGTTTAACGTTTAATTTAAACACTGATACACGCTGGACGCGGAATTAAAAACCGGACAAATTAAGCGATCTCGCTCAAACAGTTTATCAATTTTAAGTTAACTGACAATTTTATTATGACTTATTATACATATAACTTTAAATATTTTAAATTGCTTTATTAAGTGACTATAACTTTTATATTTTAATTTTAATTTTTGACAATTTTACAAACAATGGTGAGCTAATTTAGTTATTGTGTAAAGTGTAATCGTACACCACATCAATCTATTCACACATTAATTTTATAGTTTTTGCAAGCTACTTCAACGATGTTACCGACACACATAACACACTTTTAACTACATAGGGTGAGTGATTATAAGAAACACAACACACATCATGTCAACTCAAAATTGCGCAACAAATATTCAGCGTTCCACTACTATTAATAATTCTATATTCATATTTATCATCAATGTTAATGTATTGATTCATTCACGGCTGAAGAGACACAAGTAAGTGTCGAAACGTTCCGTTCTAACGAATAATGTATATCTTTTATTTTTAATAAATTCAATTTATTGTTAAACATCATTATATGCTCGTTACAGGCCTATTTTTATACGGGAGCGGTGCACTTGGACACCGTACAATTGGACACGTTGCAAATGGACACGTTGCAAATGGACACGGTTCAATTGGACACGGTGCATTTGGACACAGTAATTTTGGACACAGTCGCTTTTGGACACGTAAGAAAATACACGCCGTTCGTTTGGACACCGTTTATTTGGACATCGTGCATTTGGACACAGAAAAATGCGCACCGTTCATTTGGACACCGTCAATTGCCCACCGTTCGTTTGGACACTGTTCGATTGGACACCGTCAATTGCCCACCGTTCGTTTGAACACCAGAGGTATTCCACATGGGTTTGTAAGGGGGTGGGGGCGGGGTGGGGGTATGGGGGGTGGGGGGTGCAGTTTGTGCGTGTACTTTCCAAATTAAACGGTGTCCAATCGAACTGGGTCCAAACGAACGGTGGGCAATTGACGGTTTCCAATCGAACTGTGTCCAAACGAACGTTGGGCAATTGACGGTGTCCAATCGAACAGTGTCCAAACGAACGGTGGGCAATTGACGGTGTCCAATCGAACGGTGGGCAATTGACGGTGTCCAAATGAACGGTGCGCATTTTTCTGTGTCGAAATGCACGATGTCCAAATAAACGGTGTCCAAATGAACGGCGTGTATTTTCTTACGTGTCCAAAAGCGACTGTGTCCAAAATTACTGTGTCCAAATGCACCGTGTCCAATTAAACCGTGTGTTAAGTTTCGTGTCCATTTGCAACGTGTCTATTTGCAACGTGTCCAATTGTACTGTGTCCAAGTGAAGGCCACTCATTTTATACCTATATATTAGTTTTATAAATATAGTGTTTATTTGAAGTCTTCACCTCAAAATTTTGTTTCCTATGTTCTTTACGAAAAAGTGTTTTGAACAAAAGTTATAGGATTTCGAGGCGGACGTCTTGTTATAAGCACAGTTTTATTCCAGGTAGAAAAATTTCCGAGATTTCGAGGATTATTATTTTCTTAAACGGAACCATCATAATTTTATTATATGAATTGATTCTTTACAATATTTGGCATAAACAATTATTAGAGTAGTATAGGAGAAAAATAAATGGTTTACGAGATATTTTATACTCTATTCTGACATATTTTGACAAAAAATATGAAATATCTCGTAAACCATTCATTTTTCGACTATTCTACTCTAACAATTTTTTACGCCAAATATTGCGAGGAATCAATTTATGTAAGATAATTTTGACGGTTCGTTTAAAGAAGTAATGATGACCTAGAAATCTCAGAAATGCGTCCACCTGGAATATGACTGTGCTTACCACAGGACGTCCCCCTCGAAATCCCATAACTTCTGTCTAAAACACTTTTTTGTAAAATGCGTAGGAAAAAAAAACAAATAAATTATAATAAAGAATGAATAAATTATTTTACACCAGGATTTTTTCAGGAATACACAGAATACGCAAATAATTTTAGAATTGTTATATCATATATAAATAGTTAATATAAGTACATGATTAAAGAAAAGAAATGCATTAATTTTAACATTGTGTAGAATAGTTACTCGACAAAGTCAGAGAGAAACGTCACATGAACATTAACATGAGTATTGGCAATTGCAACGCCAAACCTCATGTATTTCAGGTAGATCAGGGATGTAGGAGAGCAGAGAGCCAAAGAGAAACGGGCACGGCAAACCAAGAAACACATGTTGGACGAAGTCTTGCTTTAATACTTCTTTAAATGCGTAACCATAAGAATCTTCGAAAAAGTACATAGAAACGGTAAAAACATATTAATATCGCGAACAGAATAATGCGCGTAAAACCGAAAACGATCTCTTAAGCCTGAAAACGATCGGACACGTCCATGTCTATATCCAGCTCACAATGGCCCCGAGGCCCTTGCCGCACGCACGCACGTTGACCACACGTGTCGCGTGATCGCCTTTCGCCAATCCCAAGCCGGGATACATGCACGATGTCAAAACGCGCATACGCAAACCTATCATGTGATCACAATTACCAATCCGCAAACAAGTAGTCGAGGCGCACGCAGCTTCAGTACATTATGTCAACTAAGAGATGGCGCTAAGAGCCCATACGCGAGCTAATACCTTACAGTTCGACCATCTTGACTATTCATTCGTCTCGAATGATTATTACAAAGTTATAAAACTAAAAAAAATTAGATGATCGAACTAACAACATAAAAAGAAATATTTGAAATTCTTAAACTTACGTTAAACTAAAATATATATGTAATGTCTTTGGTGCGATAATACATTTTGGCAACTAAAATTAAACAGTTTATCGTTTAGAACAGGTGCTGTGTACTAATAGTTATCACAGGCATATTTTGCTGCCACAGAGAAAATGAGATAAAAATAAAAATGTAAATCATATTTTCATCACAGTGTAGATTGTAGAAGTAGTTATTATAACTTACTTAAAAACTAATATGTATATTATTTACAACATATTATGAATTATTTATCGGTTTAATCCATGGTTTTAACCGATCTGGGGAAAGAATAGAATTGTATGGTCTAGAGGTAATGTTAGAACCTGGTATGTCTTGTACAACAGCGATTTTTGTTTAATACCTTAGTTATTTTGTACGAACCTCTATAATTGGGTTTTAGCTTTTAATCTTCTCCGGGTTTGATTGTTGTGTCTCGGATTAACACACAATCACCTGGATTATACTGGGTTGGTTTTTTATGACGTTTATCGTAATAAACTTTGTTGTAGTTTTTAATTTTCTTTACAGTTTCTAGAGCTAACTGACGAGAAGCGTCGCGCACATTTTCACAATCCAAATCAGTTTCTGCTATTTGTTCGAGAGACAAAACCAATTCAGTATCCGCATGATTTTTTTTATCATATCCCAATAATAATTGAACGGAGATGTTTTAAGAGACATATGATATGTATTGTTAATAATGTATTGGACAGTATCTATCCAGTTGTAACGATCCACCCTCCGCGATTGTTCTACCCGGCCGTCGTCCGCCGGAAGGCTGCCGCCCGGCGACCACCAGCCGGGCAAAACGCTGCGCCCCTTTTAATTATTGCAAAGCGCATCCGAATCGGGCCGTTGTACGGCCACCGACATTCAAAGCCAGGGCCGTTGTCTCGGCGCTTCCGAACCGCTCCGAACGTCGACGGAAAGCGCCGAGCATCGGTCCCTGCCGCACCACCGCCGGGGCCACCCGAACGCCGTCGAATTAGTTCGGGAATAATTACCCCGATTAGAGGAACAATCGGGCTCGACGAATACCGCCGAAATTACCCGAACGGGTAATTTCTCCGGATAAAAAGGGCGATCCGGCACCGAAAAAGACACTCCGTTTCCTGCTCCGCTCAGAGCCTGTACGGCGCCTGACACACGAGCTCCTAAACACCGACAGCTTCTCTTAGAAGAGAGAAACTGAGGTTGGGCGCACCCAGCCTCCACCGAGAGCTTGCGGCATCTCCGAAGAAGACTTCCCTGCAAACCCTTACCGGATCTGGCGCACCCGATCTCCGCTGAGAGTTCTCAGCAGATTCGAAAATCCTAGCGAACCACGCGACGACGCTATTCCACGGGTAGAGAGTCACCTGCCGCCGACGGGCGCTCCCGTCTAATCGTCGCCTCCTGCTATCATCCCGACCAAAATCCATCAACACGTTAATTACCGCGGTTGCGATATTATCCTCGAGCTCGGCGCTCTCACGCCGCGCGCCCCGCGCTCTCGCGTTTCGCGCTCTCTCGTCTAGCGCTCTCGCGCTCCCGCGCCCGCGTGCCCGCACGCCCCGCGCCTATCGCATTCACGCGTATACAAACTGCATGCCCGGCGTTTAAAGAGCCGAAGAGACCACAAAAATACGATAACAACAAACGACTCGTCGATCAAGTTCCACGAACTTTATAGCGCGAAATGCCGGCTGCATTTATGTAAGCTCGGTCGAATAAATAAAGGCTATCACCGCCCGATCCGAGCCGGACGTTGCATTACGAATCCACATCTCTTACGCACTGTAACGATATCTACCGCTTGCATACGCGTATACATACAGACCATTCACGCACATTTCTTACACACTGTAAATATATCTACCGCTTGCATCCGCGTATACATGCAGACCGTTCACGCTCATTTCTCACACACTGTAAATATATATATCGCTTGCATCCACGTATACATGCAGACCGTTCACGCTCATTTCTCACACACTAAATATATATATCGCTTGCATCCACGTATACATACAGACCGCTCACGCACATCTCACACCTTGTAAACACTGACTACTCGCATACACGTACACATACGCATACTGTTCACACATATCTTACACACCGATACATTTTTATTTTGTACATGCATTCTGATTAATTCAATAAACAATTATACATCACAAGCACACGTCTGGTTATCTCGTAGCCCTTTCGAACCTTGATCCCGACTGAGCGCATACGAGCCGTGCTCGAAAGGTGGCACGTTACACAGTTACTCCACTCGGGTGGATCATTTACTAATTTTCTAAGTGATGACTTTAAGAACTTATTTACTCTTTTAACTATGCCGTTTGCCCAAGAGGCCGCAACTGCGATTAGACAATGTTTGACATTTTTAGAAGACAGAAATTCTGAGTTCGCGCGACGTAAATGCAGTTCCTCTATCTGAGACTACCACACTCGGGTTTCCAAAGATTTGAAAAAGCCATGTAAAATATTTTATTACTTCTTTTGAGCCAGTTGATCTGACAGGGAAAAAACAAGTAAAACGTGTAAAAGCATCCACTACTAATAATACGTGTTTAAATCCGTCACGTGATTCTTTCAATGGACCAAAATGGTCTGTATGTATTATATAAAAAGGAATTGTTGGACTATCCGTTATCTGCATTTCGCCTTCACGAGAATTCGTTGCTGAATTTGTCATTAAACACACGATACAGTTATCTATGTGATCTTGTATTCTTTTCTTCAAGGAAGGAAACCAATAATTTGCGCTTAAACCCTGAAACGTTTTTTCTGCACCGCAATGCCCCATATTTTCATGGTATATGCGAATGATATTGGTAACCATTGACTCAGGGATTACAAAACGTGGTTTATCTGAACATTTTTTGAAGACTAAACCTTCAATCAGTTGAAATTTTTTATTATCCGAAAATTCAAGATTTTCAGCGATAGATTTTAATTTGAGATCTTGTAATTGTTTAAATTCAAGTTCTTTCTCTAGAGGCATCGGCTCTACATAATTAACAATACGGCTTAGGGCGTCCACGTGAGCCATGCGTCGACCTTCCCTATGAATTATATTGAATCTATAATTTTGCAATCGGAGTGTCCATCAGCGATTCTGGGATTTAAATGGGCTTTATTTATAGCGTACACTAAAGCATGACAATCTGTTACTACAGCGAACTGTAAACCGTAAAAATAGATATGAAATCTCTCTATCGACTTTACTACTGCTAACATTTCTAGCTCGTAGCTATGATAATTGACTTCAACCGAATTTGTAGATTGGCTATAATAAGTTACTGGGGCCCATTGCCCTGTATCTTGTTTCTGAAGAAGTATGGCTGCTAGAGCCAAGGAACTCGCATCAGTGTGCAATTCCGTCTCAAGTTGCGGATTGTACAAACGTAAAACCGGAAACGAGGTTAATTCCTGTTTTAAATTTTCAAAAGCTTCTATGCAGTCTTTATAAAAAAAAATTGTTGATTTACGTAACAGATTCTGTAAAGGTTTTGCTTTAATCGCATAATTCTGTATGAATTTGCGAAAATAGTTACACAACCCTAGGAATCGCTGGATTTCTACAAGCTTTTTCAGACGAGGAAACTTCTTTACTGCCTCTGTATGCCTTGCACTAAGAGTAATCCCCGAAGGTGAAACCATGTAACCGAGATATTCTATTTCAAAAAATGACATTTGCTATAGTTAATTTCAAAATTGTATTGTTTGAGTAACAGGAGTACTTTTTCAAGAATATTCAAGTTATCTTGAATGGAAATCGGTGGCATTAAAATATCGTCAATATATATTATAACACTATCCTCTCTCAAAAGAGGTTGAAGTATTTGGACCAGACGTTTTTGAAACTCTGCCGGTGCTTCGCAGAAACCAAACGGTAACCTGGTGTACTAGAATTTGTTGATTGTCCATCCGGAGTTGCAAAAGCAAAATACTTAGAATGTTCCGGATGCAATTTTATTTGGTGGAAACCACTTTAAGATCTAGCAGTGTGAAAACGCTCCTGTTGCTCAAACGAGCTAAACATCCTCTATGAGTGGGAAAGGGTACTTCTGCTTAATTACGTGCCCTATCGTTCAATGGGCGCAAATCTATACATAACCTTAATGAACCGTTTTTTTTACGCACCGGTATCACCCTGGCACAATACGGCGATATGCTATACTTAATAATACCGCGCTCAAGAAGGTCCGTTATTACTCTTATCTGTTGTCTCTCGGACCATGCGAATTTTCTAGATGCATACGCATAAGTCGATTCGTCTTTAAGAGCGACTTTAACCATATAGTCGTGTGGATTAGGAGGAACCATGGTTTTCTGAACCTCTAAAATAGTTGAGATTAACTGTTTTTTAACATCATTATTAAAATCAATATTAACATCCGAAAGGACTGATTCTAAATCCAAAGACTGTTTATCCATTACTTCCGTAGATGCTACTTCCTGAAATAGTTCAATTCTATTATTCAAATTTTCACCAGAGGGGTTATAAAAAACCATTAATTTATTATTTTTAATAAAATCACGACCAATGATAATTTTAAGAGAAAATGAATCATCCTCTAAAATATGAAAATTAACGTTTGTCAAAGTATTCGGAAGAGCGTCTAAAACCAAAGATGTGGAAATTGAACCTATAATTTTAATTGGAAAATTATTTAAAGCCTTGTAATGATTAATAGAGTTTTGTACAGGAACAGAAGAACCACAATATTTCTCAAAGACAGATGAACAGATAAAAGAAACAGGACTTCCAGTGTCCAATAATGCCGTTATATTACAAGAATGATTATTTAACGTAGTCACCTTTAGATGAGAATCGCTAATCTCAATTCTCCTTTCCAAGTTCTCCGTAACTACTGCTACTGTAGAAGAATGCGTTGGTATTTGTGACCCTGTTGCAATGGAAGATGAAACCTTTGAAGAAGAAAACGAGACCATTGATGAAGAAACCGGAACTATTGAGGAAGAAGATGAAACCATTTGATCTACCGCAGCAACTGGTGCAGCGGAGAGACTCTGTTGAGGTTGGAACTTTTCCTTCTTCTTTAGTTTAAAACAATCGTTTCGTATGTGACCCTTGGAGCGGCAGTTTACACAGAAAATGTCTTTTGCTTGATTAGTGTCTGTCGCTGAGGAGTCCTTGCTGGGAACCTTAATATTTTGAGATTTAGTAAAGCTTGATTGAGGCTTCTTAAAAGACTCACCAGAGGAAGCAGTAATACGTTGCATCTCTTCCAAGAAACCATCTACCGAGTGCACTCTCAAAGCAACAGCCAGCTCTCTCAGCAATCTACTATCAATTTCATTGATTAACAAATGGATGGTATCCCGCTCTGGCAGTTTCAGATTTTTCATGAGGACCAGTTTTTCCATAGCGTAGTCCTGGAAAGTTTCTTTCACAAAATTCCACTTGCGAGCTTCAACTTTCTGCATCGCAACATGAAGCAGCACTGTACGCTTGAAACATCTTATTATAGAGTCTTTGAAATAAAATCAAGATTCTATTAGCGTACTTATATTCAAATCAAACCATTTTCGAGCAGTATTCTTGAGTTTAACTGTCGCAGCAAGTAACAGGATGTCATTAGTCACTCCATGGATATGAGCAACACGTTCTATGGTTTGTATCCAGGATTCTACATCCTCATCCTCCGTATCACTGAATTCAGGAATATGCGTTGACAGTAAATTGATTGCATGGGCTGTCGAGACTGATGAATGCGATGTGCGGTATGGTTGATCCATCAAACCAGAAGAAGTGGCATGTGAGTCACTCTGCACGACCGGAACTGATCGAATATTATCTCGGGTACAGTCTCTATTTATGTTCATAGCCGCTGTAACATTAAATGTTGTTGACGCGACTGTTCAACTAACAAGGAACACACTTGTTGTAACGAAGGTTCCGTTAGTCCGGGCTGAGAACCAGCAGGCACGGATGAATTTACTTGAGGCACATCCGATGATTGAACTGTATCCGGATTCGATAAAGTCGATTGTTGAGACTCCACACCTCCCGCATTTCCTGTAGAAGACCAAATTTTTCCAGATGGGGTATAATCGCCTCGATGCATGTATTTGTTCGATTCGATGGGACCAGACCATAACTGGTAGCCTCTGCTTGCAACTCTTGAAGAGACATATTGTTTAACCATTCACGATCCATTTTGTTCGATGGCTGACGCAACATTATTCACACGCGGAACAGAAAAAATGGCGGCACGACCGTTACAAATATCCCATTTCTGAACTGTAGAATAGTTACTCGACAAAGTCAGAGAGAAACGTCACATGAACATTAACATGAGTATTGGCAATTACAACGCCAGACCTCATGTATTTCAGGTAGATCAGGGATGTAGGAGAGCAGAGAGCCAAAGGGAAACGGGCACGGCAAACCAAGACGTGTTAGACGAAGTCTTGCTTTAATACTTCTTTAAATGCGTAATCATAAGAATCTTCGAAAAAGTACATAGAAACGGTAAAAACAGATTAATATCGCGAACAGAATAATGCGCGTAAAACCGAGAACGATCTCTTAATCCCGAAAACGATCGAACACGTCCATGTCCATATCCAGCTCACAGAACAATGGTCCCGAGGCCCTTACCGCACGCACGCACGTTGACTACACCACACGTGTCGCGTGATCGCCTTTCGCCAATCCCAAGCCGGGATACATGCACGATGTCAAAACGCGCATACGCAAACCTATCACGTGATCACGATTACTAATCCGCAAACAAGTAGTCGATGCGCACGCAGCTTCAGTACATTATGTCAACTAAGAAATGGCGCTAAGAGCCCATACGCGAGCTAATACCTTACAATTGTTTTACATTAATTTTGCATGCAAATAATATAGTAATGTTAAATGGCTTGATAAAATCAGCACGTTTTTACGTAATCTCCGAACAAAATATACTGGTCAAAATAATTATCGCAACACTCAATATCAAAATTTCGCATAAATTCAAATAAGCATACCTCCGCGAAAAATTGTCGTTATTGAAAATTTTTTTTCATTTTAAAGGGTAAAGTCTTTACTTTAAGGAACTTTCGTTCAATTATGATTTTATCCTCTCCCCCTACCTCTATCTTTTTAAAAGTAAGAACGTGTTTTTTCTCCAAAAAATTGCATAGTTTGACAAACTCTACGGGGTGGAATAAATTTTTCTCGCAAATATCATCATAACTGTCATAAAATATGGACTTTTCTTTGCAAATTAAAAGAAAATAGAAAACCGTACGACTTTTTTTCGCGGAGTTACGGCGTATCAAAGTTACCTATGCACAAAAATGAAACCGTTAGCCTTCTTTACATAAAATTTCAGTTATACATTATATCAAGAGACACGATAGTGTCTCGCGCCAAGTACAAGCGCAGCAACAGCGAGGCACCCCAGGTATCTTTACGCGAGTCGGATAGTTGGGAGTACTTGAGATTATCAGACCCCTCAATAACCGCTGAACGGATTGAGTTCTTACTAGGCTTAACGATAGCTTGGGTTTAAATTATATAAGGAAAGTGTCCTTATTTTTGTTCTATATATTCTATTAAGCATTTTATTACGACGCAAAGTCGAAATGTGGCAATTTTCGTTTAAGAAACGTCCATGTCGTCGTCGTCGTCGTCGTCGTCATCATCATCATTCCTAATGCACATGCGCGAAAAATGCACAGTTGGAGCATGCGACGTAAGATAGCGCTAGCGGTGCTTTGTGATCCATCCATATCCATTATATCGATTTTTTTAAGTTAAATGTGCAAGAGTGCAACTTCGTAATACATAAAGAAAAACAGTGTTAAGTGTTAGGTATGTATGCTCATGGTATTTAGTATCACAATGTGTGTGCGTGCGTGCGTACGTGCGTGCGTGCGTACGTGCATGCGTGAGTGTGTGTGTGAGAGCCGTTTATCATTTTTAATATTACCAGAATGTATGAATTCCCACTTCCCTGATGGAAATGTTTTACTGAAATCGTAATGAATTACATTGAAATGTTACTGAATTGCATATTGAAATCGATATCAATTGACCCACTTTCCGTATCATTTCATTAAGATTTCAATAACAATTCAATACAAGATATTGAGATTATAAATTATTCAGTAAAGTTTAAAATGAAAATCAATGTACGCAATAAAATTCATGAAGAGTAATTCAGCAGAATTTATTAAAATTCAGTATTATATATATATATATACAGGGTGTCCCATAATTCGCGCCCCACCCGTAACGTGCAGGTAGAGCGGGTTAAATCGAGTAGAAAAGTCATCTACCGTTTTGCTATTTTCGCAATAATTAACGAGAAATTAATTTAAAAAGATCGGCGTATCCGCGCGAATAGAAGTGCACGGCGAGAAGAGACCTCCCGCTGTAACCTGATACAAGGCGCGCGGCGAAGCGATGGGAGGAGCGCTCTACAAAGGACAATAGTTATGTCCTTTACTTTTACCTAAGATACGATGTATGTGTGTACATAACTACTGTCCTTTGTAGAGCGCTCCTCCCATCACTTCACCGCGCGCTTTGTGTCAGATTACAGCGGGAGGTCCCTTCTCGCCACGCGCTTCTACTCGCGCGGATTCGCCGATCTTTTTAAATTAATTTATCGTTAATTATTGCGAAAATAGCAAAACGGTAGATGACTTTTCTACTTGATTTAACCCGCTCTACTTGCACGTTACGGGTGGGGCGCGAATTATGGGACACCCTGTATATGAGTGGATCATAATAAAATGATCCAAGTCACAGTCTTAAAATTATAAAGAAATAAATGATTTAATGCACTTTAAGAAATTGTAAGAATTGTAAATATTTTTAACTTAAACATTTGTAAATAAATTACAATAAACTTGAAAATATTTAAGTTGAAAAACTTAATAATGTAAAATTTCTTAAAGTGCATTTAATCATTAATTTTTTTATAATTTTAAGACTGTGCCTTGGACCACTTTTATTCAAACTTATTTATATGTATAAGTGGGAATAGAAAATATCAATTGTGCTTATCGAAACAATATTATGTAAATAGAAACGTATTTATTTATATGTTCATATAAAAAAGGTATGAAATGTCACCAGTATGATATACATATATAATAAAAAAATCACATTGGTACATACAGTACATATAATTATCTCTATCATATTGCACTATCCCATGATACTGAATGCTCGGATTCATTTTCATCCGAAACATCTTTTGACGCTGTTGTATGTTGTTTTGGTGAATCCAGTTGTAAAGATTCATTTTTATTCGGGACATCATTCGTCGCTGTTGTATGCTGCTTTGGTATATCCATTTTTAAGTGCCGTCTTGCACCTGTTATCGCTCTGCTTAAATAAACATTTAGTTGTTTAAGTTCGTTTAACAGAGCTTGATTTTGGTACCCATGCTTGTGTAGCCATTCTTTAAAATTTTTCCGAACTGCTTGCACTTTTTCTGATGTTACAGGTGATCTACTTTCTCTTGATCCAATTTGTTTGACGCACCTATTAGCCAACGTTGAGTATCCCCAAATACTATAAGATAGTGTTATCACAAATTTACTGGAGTCATTGGAATTAAAGGCCGTTTCAAAAGCAGATTGTTTTACGTTTATTCCATCGCCTAAATCTATTTTTTTATTTTCTTTTTCAATTATTACGTTATCATGTTCAGTTTTTTTTTGTTTCTCACCTTAAACAAGATATAATACATATGTATATAAAATAGTGTTGAAACAAAATATGACATGTATAATTAAATATATTTTTATATAATATTTAAAAAAATATGACAAATCGTTATATAAAGCAAGATAAAAATAATACTATAGTTTTTGTGTTCTTACTTGTTAATGTCTGAAGTACAGATAAAATATTTTGCCCCGTCTTTTCTGTCAGTGGAAAACCTTGCGATTCTTTTAAACTTTTATATTTGGTGTGATATAAATCCGCTCTATATTTTTCCATTGTATAATTTTCTTTTAAAGCACTTATTTCCTTTTCCAGATTGTATATTGTTTCTTGCAATATTTCTACAGATGGTTTCTCAGAATACGTGTTGTTCATTGTCTGAAAATATTTTAAAATATAGATATTTAACATTAAACACATATTCACGTACCCTCCCCTCCATATTCTTAGTTATATTTTATGTATATTACTATTCCCAGATAATGTGTCTATAAAATAGTATATTTCAGAAATAATCAGAAGACGTTTTACTTAAAAAGAAAATGCGATGCGATGCGAAGTATATAGGACAAACCAAAAGACAATTAATAACTAGAATTAAGGAACACTCCAGCAATATTAAAAAACATATCAGTAATTACAATGTCATAAGTAAACATAGATGCGAGTTTAACTATGAATTTGATTGGTCAGGAACAAAAGTTTTACATTGTGAAAAACAAAGAAGAAAAAGAGAAATTGCTGAAATGTTCTTGATTAAAAAGCATACGAATACGATTAATTTACAAAAGGACACGGAAAATTTAAACGCTGTTTATGACAACATAATATTTGACACATGACATTAGTTTGTTGTTTATGAGTCATTTGTGATGTGTTTATTTGGTAATCTTAACATTAGTTTGACAGTTTCGTTGCTTTACGCAAGACGTACCGAAAAACTCGCCCTATAACAGTATCATTCTTGAGCATGCGCTTTTGATTTTACATTTTTCTCAGCCTGAAAAAAATATCGTGAAATAGATATATGAATGAATATATATGTACTATAATGTATGGCAACTAATAGAACTTTAGTTAAAACTAACAAAACTAAAATACCTTTCAAATTTCACTCATTAGATTACGGCTGAAGAGACACAAGTGTCGAAACGTTCCGTTCAAAAAATTTATGTATATCTATTATTAGAGAAATAAAATTAATTCTAATTGTTAAACAACCTTATATGCTCGGTCAGGCCTATTTTATACCTATATTCTAGTTTTACAACACGAGCTTATCTATTATAAAATTACTTTGTAAAATACCTTTCTTCTTTTTTTTTGATTTCACATTAATGATTTCATTTTGAATATTTATGTTTTCTATAGATCCTGCAGACGAATTAAATAGAGATTTGTTTAGTTTTGGAACTTTCGGTCGTTTTGCTGCTATGATACGGTCCAAGTCTTGCAGTGAATCTACACAATTATTACAAACACATCTCGTTTAAAAATTTTAAATTTTACATATCATCATAATGAGAATTTATAATTATAATATATTTTGTTATATGGATCATTTATATAACAATCATAACTAGTTTAGTGTTTTTATATTTTAATAGTAAATTTGGTCGCTTGCACTATTTAGAATTACTGTATATTAAAAGCTATACATGAAATAATCTAAATTACAAAACCATAATCACTTTGGCCAATAAAATTGTCAATCATGCGCAATATTTCATAAATCAAGATTTCTTATACATTTACAATTATTGTAGTAATCTTTCTGTTACGAATTTAAATTTGTTTGTCCTTCATCAACATAAACATGTTTGAGTAGTTTTGAATCATTCGATATCGCATTATATTGTAATGTTTGACTTTTACTTCTTATTATGTGATCAATATTTGTGAATTTGAATTTATAAATCAGTAACTGAAGAAAACCCTAGTTAGGGTTGAAATATTCAAATTTAATAGTTTTTAGTTAACATTGCTTTACATTAGTCTGTGCGATTTGTTTAAATTTATATAGATTTTTGAAGTTACGTTGTTATATTAATTGTAATCTGTGGCTTGTAT
This sequence comes from Lasius platythorax, assembly GCA_963971435.1. NCBI lineage: Eukaryota > Metazoa > Arthropoda > Insecta > Hymenoptera > Formicidae > Lasius > Lasius platythorax. The sequence goes on along the minus strand of OZ020541.1, from coordinate 19,597,423 downwards.
TGGCCTGTTTGGAATCTGTGATATAAAGTTCTAATTCAATTTATTCAATATTTAGCTGCTACATGAAGTACTTGGCATTTGAATTTCTTCCCTGTAAGTCTTTTCCTTTAAATAATTTTTTCGCACGTTGTTTGACATCTTCAGATGTATAGAATGTAAACTGTCCTCAGACAGACTTATACTCAAGTTAAGGTTTAATCGATGTTGGTAGAAACGGGCATAAGTCATTTAATAAGATCTTACTATATGTAATATATTAACGACAATGGCAGTAATTGAAAATTCTTTGTTAAGAAAGGTTAAGGAAATAAATTATATATCGATAATTATCAAGATACTTACAGATATCAAATAATTAAATAGAAGTCGCCAGTGATAAATAAAATTATAAAAGTGATTTATTAAATTCGACCTGACTGGCCAATACAAATAATTCAACACAACGTTTCGGCCCTTGGGTACGGGCCCTTATCAAGTGTTTCTATAAAAATTAACGAAAAAATTTTTAGTATAATTGACAATAAGAAACGAACCGCAATTTATGAAGTAAAGTACAGGATATTTTTAAGAACATTACCTTTCAAGCTGTCAAAGTGAAAGCCGTGATGTTACTAATGTCGAAAAAGAAGACAAGTATATAATATTACAATGTCTCGCGTCCAAATAATATAAACATTACAAAGACAAAAGAAGCAAACTTTACTAAAAACAACAAACAATCATACTCTGTGTATTAACGTGTCATATATCGGATTTAAATCATCTGTGTCTTTTTGGAGATTAATATTGTTGTTGAACTTTTTTATAAAAAACATCTCAGCAATCTCTCTCTTCTTTCTATGTTTTTCACAGTGTAAAATTATTGGTTCATTCCAATTAAAATCATGTCCGTATGTAGACCGATGTTTGCTAATTACACTGTGGTTACCAGGATGTTTTTTAATGTCTCTGCAATGTTCATTTACACGTGTAGCTAGTTGTCTTTTCGTTTGACCAGTATATGTCGCATCACAATCATTACATTCAATCATATATACAACATCAGTTTTCTGATTAGCATCAATCTTGTCCTTACCTTTCTTAATTAAATTATTAAGTCTTTTTGGAATCGTATATATTAATTCGAGGCCACATTTATTAAGCGCGATATTTAAATTTTCGCTTAAGTTTTTTATGTAAGGTAAGAACAAAACAGATGCTGTGTCAAACTTTTTATAACAAATGTCAGTATTGTGTGTAGAGTCCTTACGAAATTTTAAAGTTTTAATTCTCTTACAGATATGTGACTCTATAAAAGATTTAGGGAAGCAATTGTTGACCAAGATATCAGTTATTATTTTAATATTATTATCATGAAAACGATCGTCAGAAAGCAAAAAAGCACGGTCTACTAAACCTTTTATGGTATTGATCTTGTATTTAAGTGGATGGCTCGAATAAAAATTCAGATATCTACCTGAAAATGTAGGTTTACGATACCAGTTAGTCAGCAGCATTCCTTCAACCTTAATTACAGTGGTGTCTAGAAAATGAATAGAGCTATTGGTTTCAATCTCATGAGTAAATTTTAGGCGCTGGTGGTAACCGTTGAAAACATTAAGTACCTCAGTAATTTCGGACATCGTCGCAATTGCAAAAATATCGTCAACATATCTGTAATAGACCGGTATGGTAAAATCTAATAAATTTAAACAATGAGTTTCTAGGTCATCCATGACCATGTCAGCCAAGATTGGCGATAAAGGAGACCCCATCGGACATCCGAAAATTTGCTCATAGTAAATTCCGTTAAAACTAAAGCTCGTTAAGTCAAGGACAACTGTGAGTGCGTGTAAAAATTGTTGTAAAGACATGTCAGTATTTTGTGTGATATGAATCCATCTATTTTCCACTGCTTTCAAAGCCAAGTCTTTCGGAATGTTCGTAAATAACGAAGTTACATCTAACGAGAATAAGACATGATTATCATTAATCTTAGTGTTTCTAATATGATTAACAAAGGTCCAGCTGTCCTTGATGTAAGAACAAGGCTTTGGAATAGATTTATGTAGAATTTCGTGTAAATAAAGAGCTAGGTTATAAGTCGGGCTACCAACCGACGAGACAATAATACATAAAGGATGGTCTTTTTTATGTATCTTTGGTAGTCCGTAACATCTGGGGAGGAACCCACATGTGTTTTTTAATTTGTTGTATGTCAGTTCGTCAATAATCCCGTTATCACGCCAACTCTTAACTAACGTGTTAACCTTTCGTTTTTGTAAGATTGATGGGATCTTTGTTTAGTTTTTTGTAAGTTGTTTGGTCACCAAGTAGTTCGTTCATGGTGTCATTGTATTTTATTTTGTCCATAATTACTGTCACTTGTCCTTTGTCGGCTTTCGTGATAAGTAAGTCGTCATTGTCTTTTAAAAACTTTTTGCATTCAGAGAAACTATTCAGAAGAAACCTGTCTATGGCATTGACATGTTTTTGTTTATTTAAAAATTTTTGTAAGGAATTTGAAACGGAAGCTCTGGTTTGTTCTCTTAAGTTATCGGGAATTCTCTGAATATTGGCCTCTACACTTTTAACAATGTTCAGTGTCATGTCTATCCGATCATTTTTATCAATTTTGTTAATAGGCAGTCCGAAATTCTCTCCCAAGCTCAAAAAATCTGATATAGATTTTGGAATTACTCTGCTACTGATGTTCATTATCCATTTTGATTTGTCTACGTTATTAAGTGCGTGTATATTAATATTTTAAGAGCGTAGTAAAAATTTAAACTTCTTAATTAAACAAAGTTTCATTTTATATCTAAGTAATTTGAGCTTGCGATTGTTACATTCAAAAAACCTTGTTAAAATTTCATTCGGTAAAGCATTGAAAAGCATATTTTCTATTTTGTTAATCTTAGATTGTAAGAATTTCAAATAAAAATTAAGGTCCCTTATCTCAAGATTTAAAAGCCTTGACTGATTACGTTTAGTGAAATTTATAAAATTACGGTTGACATTATTATTGAAAAAGCAAACTCGATTATGTGACCTGTATATGTGTGCCGGTAATACATAATAATAAATCATATATTTAACTAAACGTAAATATAAATAAATTTCACTAAACGTAATCAGTCAAGGCTTTTAAATCTTGAGATAAGGGACCTTAATTTTTATTTGAAATTCTTACAATCTAAGATTAACAAAATAGAAAATATGCTTTTCAATGCTTTACCGAATGAAATTTTAACAAGGTTTTTTGAATTTAACAATCGCAAGCTCAAATTACTTAGATATAAAAAGAAACTTTGTTTAATTAAGAAGTTTAAATTTTTACTACGCTCTCAAAATATTAATATACACGCACTTAATAACGTAGACAAATCAAAATGGATAATGAAACATCAGTAGCAGAG
>OZ020541.1:19478977-19593825 GCA_963971435.1 Lasius platythorax | reverse complement strand
TAAGGGGACCTTAATTTTTATTTGAAATTCTTACAATCTAAGATTAACAAAATAGAAAATATGCTTTTCAATGCTTTACCGAATGAAATTTTAACAAGGTTTTTGAATTTAACAATCGCAAGCTCAAATTACTTAGATATAAAAAGAAACTTTGTTTAATTAAGAAGTTTAAATTTTTACTACGCTCTCAAAATATTAATATACACGCACTTAATAACGTAGAACAAATCAAAATGGATAATGAACATCAGTAGCAGAGTAATTCCAAAATCTATATCAGATTTTTGAGCTTGGGAGAGAATTTCGGACTGCCTATTAACAAAATTGATAAAAATGATCGGATAGACATGACACTGAACATTGTTAAAAGTGTAGAGGCCAATATTCAGAGAATTCCCGATAACTTAAGAGAACAAACCAGAGCTTCCGTTTCAAATTCCTTACAAAAATTTTTAAATAAACAAAAACATGTCAATGCCATAGACAGGTTTCTTCTGAATAGTTTCTCTGAATGCAAAAAGTTTTTAAAAGACAATGACGACTTACTTATCACGAAAGCCGACAAAGGACAAGTGACAGTAATTATGGACAAAATAAAATACAATGACACCATGAACGAACTACTTGGTGACCAAACAACTTACAAAAAACTAAACAAAGATCCCATCAATCTTACAAAAACGAAGGTTAACACGTTAGTTAAGAGTTGGCGTGATAACGGGATTATTGACGAACTGACATACAACAAATTAAAAAACACATGTGGGTTCCTCCCCAGATGTTACGGACTACCAAAGATACATAAAAAAGACCATCCTTTATGTATTATTGTCTCGTCGGTTGGTAGCCCGACTTATAACCTAGCTCTTTATTTACACGAAATTCTACATAAATCTATTCCAAAGCCTTGTTCTTACATCAAGGACAGCTGGACCTTTGTTAATCATATTAGAAACACTAAGATTAATGATAATCATGTCTTATTCTCGTTAGATGTAACTTCGTTTATTTACGAACATTCCGAAAGACTTGGCTTTGAAAGCAGTGGAAAATAGATGGATTCATATCACACAAAATACTGACATGTCTTTACAACAATTTTACACGCACTCACAGTTGTCCTTGACTTAACGAGCTTTAGTTTTAACGGAATTTACTATGAGCAAATTTTCGGATGTCCGATGGGGTCTCCTTTATCGCCAATCTTGGCTGACATGGTCATGGATGACCTAGAAACTCATTGTTTAAATTTTATTAGATTTTACCATACCGGTCTATTACAGATATGTTGACGATATTTTTGCAATTGCGACGATGTCCGAAATTACTGAGGTACTTAATGTTTTCAACGGTTACCACCAGCGCCTAAAATTTACTCATGAGATTGAAACCAATAGCTCTATTCATTTTCTAGACACCACTGTAATTAAGGTTGAAGGAATGCTGCTGACTAAACTGGTATCGTAAACCTACATTTTTCAGGTAGATATCTGAATTTTTATTCGAGCCATCCACTTAAATACAAGATCAATACCATAAAAGGTTTAGTAGACCGTGCTTTTTTGCTTTCTGACGATCGTTTTCATGATAATAATATTAAAATAATAACTGATATCTTGGTCAACAATTGCTTCCCTAAATCTTTTTATAGAGTCACATATCTGTAAGAGAATTTAAACTTTAAAATTTCGTAAGGACTCTACACACAATACTGACATTTGTTATAAAAAGTTTGACACAGCATCTGTTTTGTTCTTACCTTACATAAAAAACTTAAGCGAAAATTTAAATATCGCGCTTAATAAATGTGGCCTCGAATTAATATATACGATTCCAAAAAGACTTAATAATTTAATTAAGAAAGGTAAGGACAAGATTGATGCTAATCAGAAAACTGATGTTGTATATATGATTGAATGTAATGATTGTGATGCGACATATACTGGTCAAACGAAAGACAACTAGCTACACGTGTAAATGAACATTGCAGAGACATTAAAAAACATCCTGTAACCACAGTGTAATTAGCAAACATCGGTCTACATACGGACATGATTTTAATTGGAATGAACCAATAATTTTACACTGTGAAAAACATAGAAAGAAGAGAGAGATTGCTGAGATGGTTTTTTATAAAAAAGTTCAACAACAATATTAATCTCCAAAAAGACACAGATGATTTAAATCCGATATATGACACGTTAATACACAGAGTATGATTGTTTGTTGTTTTTAGTAAAGTTTGCTTCTTTTGTCTTTGTAATGTTTATATTATTTGGACGCGAGACATTGTAATATTATATACTTGTCTTCTTTTTCGACATTAGTAACATCACGGCTTTCACTTTGACAGCTTGAAAGGTAATGTTCTTAAAAATATCCTGTACTTTACTTCATAAATTGCGGTTCGTTTCTTATTGTCCATTATACTAATAAATCACTTTTATAATACTTACAGATATTTCGTGTGATGTTACGAGTAGTAATACTATGAGAGTTCTAATCCAGGGGGCTAGAGGGGGGTGCGGGGCGGGGGTGTTTTCGGAGGCGAGGGGGATGACGTCACGCGGGGCGGGGGAGCTTATCAGCTCTACAATTCCAAGAAAAGCTTATCTTATCAGTTTCAAATTCCAAGAAAAACTTATCTTATCAGTTCAAGTTTCACGATATATTTATAAACATATCAAGTTTCAAGATAAGCTTATCTTATCAGCTCAAGTTTCAAGATATGTTTCACCCCGCGGTACCTCCCCCATAAGCGGCGAGTCTTTATTGTCTCTTCTAAGAAGAAATACCAGCGCCGATACGCGGCTGCTAGAAAGATATCAATTACTACGATATTTATTAAACAAAACATAAACAAGAATATTGGCTCAAGTTTTCAAGGTTAAACAAAATGTAAACAGATATCAAGTACTACGTTATCGAATTTTAAGAATATCTGAGGGATGGGAAACCCCGGCGAACGCGTTGAGACATATTTCCGCGGGGAGAGGGTGTAAAGTGCGTAGTGCATTATGCAGTCACCCCGCGGTACCTCCCCTATAAGCGGCGAGTCTTTATTATCTCTTCTAAGAAGAAATACCAGCGCCGATACGCGGCTGCTAGAAAGATATCAATTACTACGTTATCTATTTTTACGAATTATCTGAGGGATATTTCTCGCAATCACCTTTCGGAAAAATTAAACAATCGATCATACGTGAAGAGAAGAACAAAAGGTTGGACGAAATATATAATGAAGACTGTCGTCGTGTCAAACCATAGTACGTTATTTGAGAGCGCATAGAACGGTCGAGAGAAAAAAATTTTTTAGTGACTACTTTCGTGTATCAGAAGTGACTGTAAGACTAGCAATCTATTGTATATTTCCATGCAATATATCCCCAGTGTGTAAGCTGTGAAATCTCTAAAACGTGGAAAACACAGAGCAGATTGAACGCAATCTGTTGGTGCGTTCCCGTCAAGTCGCCACCTTGGGCGAATACTTTGGATGGTTGCAACAGTGCGAAGAATTTATCACACAGCTTGAAGAATGCAGCCGTGTCAAGCGTCCGCGACTCTCGATCGGAAATAGACAATCTTTGGTGGCTAGAATTGTGCGACTCGAGGGTGTAAAGATTCGCCTGCAAAGACGATTTATATGTAGTAGTGGTGGTGAATACAGTGGCGGTGGCAATAACGCGCAAAGACTCATTTGGCGCGAGATCGATACGGCGTTCGAAAACCGTATACTGACCGGTGCGGTAATTAACGCAGACTATATCGAACCGCTACAATTTTTGGAAAACGTCAAAGACATTGTGATCGAGAACGTGCAAAAAGTGTTGTAAAAACACACTAGTGTGAAAGTGAACACTGTATTCAACGGTGAGTTTATATCGGGTTGATAAACACGCCAATAAAAGTATCAATACGAGAAACTATGAACTCTTTCGCACGTCTGATATACGCGAGTGTACGAGCGCCGCGTTATCGAGCCCACGCTAGCATCGCTTGAAGAGTTCCAGGAACACGATAGTGGTTGGGCATTGTTGCGAATAATCGATTTGACAGTCAATATAAACAAGTATAATCCAATGCGCGCAGGATGCCATATCAAATTACCGCGAGAAATTATTACCAAACGAGCAGTGGTTAATGTGCAATCAACGGACAATACATGTTTTGCTTGATCAGTGGTGGCCGCTCTGTACCCCGCTGAAAGATATGTGGAAAGGGAATCCTTCTATCCACATTATACGACGGTGCTGAATCTCCAAGACATTGAATTTCCAGTGACTGTGAATTAAAAAATTGGGACATGCTAACAATATATCCATCAACGTCTACAGCATCGAGAACTGCATCGTCCCGCTACGTCTCTCAGAGCAAAAGAAAGACAGACACGTCAATTTGCTGTACGTGCAAGGCGGCAACAGCGTTGGACATTTCGTTTGGATAAAGAATCTCTCCCGGCTTGTCGGCTCGCAACTGAGCAAACAAAATGGTCAAATATATATCTGCGATCGGTATGTATATATACAGGGTGATTCAAAATAACCGTTTGTCCTTAAAATGTCGTATTCCTGAATGAATTCTGAGACGATTTTCCCTTTGCCAAAATTTATCCGAAGCTTAGTTTTACGTTATAAAAGGAAATAGTTAGCGAATTACGGCACGAGTACGGTCGGGAGGCAGGAGCGGCGCAACTCATACGACGCGGGGCGATTACGCGAGGCGCACGTTGCGATCAGCTGTTATCTACACGCGATGTGTGTGGTGTGTGTGTGTGTGTGTGTGTGGGTGTGGGTGTGGGTGTGGGTGTGGGTGTGGGTGTGGGTGTGGGTGTGGGTGTGGGTGTGGGTGTGGGTGTGGGTGTGTGTGTGTGTGTGTGTGTACATACACCCTCTTTCTCTTTATCTCTCTCTCTCTCTTATTTATTCTTACCTTACAGAGATGTCTTCTGATGAATAATTGTACGACTGGAATGGATTACAACGTCGACGTTGACACAGACGTTGACACACTGTGACATAATAAACAATTCTTTTTTTATAAATTGTATTATCGACACTTTGACGAATACATTCACGCAATCAGAGAGAATTTTCTCTTAGAATTTACCCTGAGAATCATGATAATCATGGGACAATATGGTATGGAAAGAATTTTTTGAAAATTTCTCTGATTAATATTTATCACATTAAAAATAATACTATCTATCATAATAAAATATAAAATATGTTTGATTAATTTTACTATGCAGTTTAGTAAAATTAATCAAACATATTTTATATTTTATTATAATAGATATTATTTTTATTGTGATAAATATTAATCAGAGAAATTTTCATAAAATTTTTTCCATACCATATTGTCCCATGATTATCATGATTCTCAGGGTAAATTCTAAGAGAAAATTCTCTCTGATTGCGTAAATGTATTCGTCAAAGTGTCGATAATACAATTTATAAAAAGAATTGTTTATTATTCGGTGTGTCACAGTGTGTCAACGTCTGTGTCAACGTCGACGTTGTAATCCATTCCAGTCGTACAATTATTCATCAGAAGACATCTCTGTAAGGTAAGAATAAGTAAGAGAGAGAGAGAGAGATAAAGAGAAAGAGGGTGTATGTACACACACACACACACACACACACACACACACACACACACACACACACACCACACACATCGCGTGTAGATAACAGCTGATCGCAACGAGCGCCTCGCGTAATCGCCCGCGTCGTATGATTTGCGCCGCTCCTGCCTCCCGACCGTACTCGTGCCGTAATTCGCTAACTATTTCCTTTTATAACGTAAAAACTAAGCTTCGGATAAAATTTTGGCAAGGGAAAATCGTCTCAGAATTCATTCAGGAATACGACATTTTAAGGACAAACGGTTATTTTGAATCACCCTGTATATATAATTTTATTGCACTTTAATTATATTAAAAAATAATTGTAAATAAAAATATATTTTATTTTACAGATGCTTACACTATTTCGGATCGGAGGACAAATTGCAATCGCATACGGTAGACTGCGGAAAGTTAAACGACTGCGCTATCCGGTTACCGAGCGACAAAGACAAGTGGCTCGGCTTCGACAACTACACGAGGAAAGAGCGGCTTCCATTCATAGTGTACGCCGACTTGGAGTGCGTTTTGACAAAGACTGAAGAAGCCAAAAATTATCAACATCATGGGGTATTTAGCGTCGCTTATTATGTACATTGTTTGTTTGACAATTTATTATCCGCGTATCATTCCCGCCGTAGTGTCGATTGCGTTGCGTGGTTCGCCAAAGAATCTAAAAAATTAGCAATCACGTAAAAACTACATATTTTAACTACAAATGTCCCCATGGTAAAATTAACAACTGATGAGTGGAAAAAATATCATAGAGCAACGCATTGTCATATATGCGAAAAACCGTTTGCGCAAGACGATACACGCGTTCGCGATCATTGTCATCTGACCGGAAGATACAGGGGTCCCGCGCACTTAAATTGCAATTTAAATTATAAAGAATCGTTTTGTATTCCAATAGTGTTCCATAATCTATCTGGCTACGACGCGCATTTCATTATCGAGGATATAGACACAGCGTTCGAAGGGGAAGTCAAATTACTTCCAATAACGAAAGAAAAATACATTTTATTCTCGAAAACTGTTAAATTGACGCAAGATCACAATTCGAAAAACCATATCAAATTACGATTCATCGATTCATATAAATTTCTCAGTGCTAGTCTTGACAAATTGACGTCTTATTTGGATACAGAAAAACTTAAAATTGTAAAGTCAGAGTTTCAAAATTTATCAACAGAAATGTTCAATTTATTGACACGGAAGGGCGTTTTTCCGTATGAATATGTAGACTGCGTGGACAGGTTACAGGATACATGTTTACCGCCGCGCGAATCATTTTACAGTTCCTTGATCGGTGACACAGTATCCGAGAGTGATTACGCGCACGCTGAGAACGTCTGGAACCGATTCTCCCTTCGAACGCTAGGCGAATATAGCGACTTATACTTAAAAATTGATGTCTTGTTATTAGCAGATATATTTGAAAATTTTCGCGACAGTTGTAGCAAAAGTTATGGGCTTGACCCCGCATATTACTATACTCTTCCCGGATATACATGGGACGCCATGTTAAAACCTACACATATTACGTTCGAGTTACTAACAGACATTGACATGGTTATGTATATCGAACGGGGTATACGCGGCGGTCTCAGTCAATGTTCAGGCAGATACGCGCATGCTAATAACAAATACATGCAATCGTACGATCCATCGAAACCATCATCGTATCTCATGTACTTTGATGTGAATAATCTGTACGGATGGGCAATGTGTCAACCATTGCCGTATGCTGATTTTCAATGGGTCGACGATGTATCTACTTTTGACATCTCATTTATCGCGCTCGATTCGCCTACAGGCTATATCCTCGAAATAGATTTAGAGTATCCACAACATCTTCACAACACGCACATTGACCTACCGTTTTGCCCGACACGCGACAAGCCGCCCGGCAAGCGGCAAGATAAGCTCCTCGCAACGCTGTACGATAAGAAGCGTTATGTAATACACTATCGTAATCTACAGCAGTGCATGCGTCACGGGCTTCGCGTTACAAAAATACATCGTATACTACAATTCGCGCAATCTCCATGGCTCCGCGGTTACATTGAACTCAACACACAATTTAGAACCGAAGCAAAAAATAATTTTGAAAAAAATTTATACAATTAATGAATAATGCGGTATTTGGCAAAACAATGGAAAATGTGCGTAATCATGTGGATGTAAAATTAGTAACAAAATGGGACAGACGATACGGTGCTGAGGCAATGATCGCGAAACCAAATTTTCATAGTAGAAGCATATTTTCGGAAAAGTTGGTTGCCATAGAATTACGCAAACTCGAGGTAAAATTCTATAAACCTATCTATGTCGGTATGTGCATACTCGACATTTCTAAAACATGTTTATACGAGTTTCATCACGAATACATGTCACCGCTGTTTCGTGACAAATGTCGAGTATTGTACACCGACACAGACAGTCTAATATACAATATTAAATGCGAAGACGTCTATGAAAATTTGAAACGCGATATCGCCAGAATCGATACTAGCGATTACGCTGTGAACAATGCGTATGGTATACCGCTTGAGAATAAAAAGGTGCCGGGTGTGATGAAAGATGAGAATAACGGTGCGATAATGACCGAATTCGTCGGGCTTAGAGCAAAAATGTACGCTTTGCGAGTAGATGGTAAAAAGGACACTAAAAAGGCAAAAGGTGTCAAAAGTAACGTCGTAGCGCGCAGTATAACATTCGACGATTATACACAATGCCTGCATAATGAGATTGAAATGACGCGACAGCAGTCGTGTATAAGATCTAAATTACATAAAGTGTATATCATCCGCGAGACGAAAATTGCTTTAAGTCCGTACGACGACAAGCGGTATGTCATACCTGATTCGTCTGACACCTTACCATGGGGACATTATAAGATACCATTGTAAATAAAATGATATAATGTATTATATTAAGGGTCGGCAGGAGACCCAGGCAAACTCCGAATTGATATTGGAGACCTCGCGCGGTGACAACGCGAAACTCCGGTTTCAGTGTTACCAACGTTGAAAAACCAATTTCAGGTTCTATGTAGTGGTGTATGTCCGTACACGTACACACACCACTGAATTGCTCACGCGGACGCACCGAAAGAGAGATACGGCCTGAAAATGCTTTTTGGCCTTCCGTAGCAGAAGGCAGTAATGTACCAAGGCTAATAAGCACCCGCTTTTTATAAATTACATATATTCTTATGCACACATGTGCGTATATATATATAATTTGTATCTAATTATTATGTGTATGTTTATAATTGTCTGATGACAAATAATAACAGTAGCATAATTGAGAATGTGAATTAGTATACATAGTATGTATTGACGCGGGTACTTATTAGACTTGGCAATTTACTGCATCTCTTGCACCTCTAATAATTTTTTTTCTTGTAATGTAAATGAATGATGTAAAACTCTTTCAAAGGATCTATCCATTCTTGATGGGGTAAAATAATAACTTCTATAACAAATACAATAAATATTAAATTTATAGTATTGATTTATAGAACTAATTTTATTCTATCTTTATATAGGAAAATATGCACTCAGTCTTAGCATCAGAGTAGAGGGTAACGCAGCTGATGAACAGTATAGATAACATAACTGAATAAAAAATCTTAATTATTATAACATAATGATATTAATAATTAAGATTTTTATTCAGTTATGTTATCTATACTGTTCATCAGCTGCGTTACCCTCTACTCTGATGCTAAGACTGAGTGTATATTTTCCTATATAAAGATAGAATAAAATTAGTTCTATAAATCAATACTATAAATTTAATATTTATTGTATTTGTTATAGAAGTTATAATTTTACCCCATCAAGAATGGATAGATCCTTTGAAAGAGTTTTATTCACAATTCTCCATTATTTGTTTTAAATCTACAACTTCCTTTTCAGTAATAGATTGATAGTCTGAAGTAATAGGTGATGGAAAAAAATCTGAAATTATTGCACTATCATGCAGAAGCACTAAGAATTTAAAAATATATTTTTATGCATATTAAAAGATATATTAGCAATCAGTCTAATTAGAAAAAAAGATGTACCAGATAATATAAAAAAAATTGTATATAAAAAAAATTGCATGCAAAACTATGAATATTAATGATGATCATTGATGTTATGTTACCTTGTGTTTGGGATGGCTTTTTTTTTTTTTTTTTTTTTAAGTGGAGGAAACCTTCAAAAGACACTCCGGTTTTTCGGGGTAGTGTGAGATTCCTACTCACTAAAACCTCCACTGTGCATACGTTACCTGCTGCAATATAATGGCGTTGATTCAACGCTAGCCACGCCTCTTCGTTTAAAGTGATCCGCCCTTCAGACATGTCAACTCTAATCTCTCTGTAACAATAAACAACTCTACGTACATAGATTAATATCAATATAATAAAAGAAATTATTTATTAAATCTGAAAGTAAAACAATGTTATATAATATTAGAATGTTAATTAGTAATAAACAACACGAATTAATAATTCGAGTGGATCGCAATTTAAACTGAGTTATGATCGCGTCGCAAAGTGACCTCAACCATATTATGGGAAGTATACTTTATAAAATATTTCTTGTTCTTTTACATGCAAGCTCATTAATATAATTTACTTTTTATCTATTATATATTTATTTTACTATATTATACATTTATTTTATTATATATTTATTTTATTATATATTTATTTTGAAAATAGTACATTGCAAAGCAAAACCTATCTGAGTTCAACACTTTGCGACGCAATCACCTCAGTTCAAATTGCGATCTAATTTGCAATGCACTATTTTCAAAACTAAAATATAATGTATAAAATTAAATTAATAATAATAATAAATAATAATAAATAACAATATTATTAATAATTAATAATTAATATTTTAATATAAACAAATATTAATATTATTTCAAAAAAATTAAATATTGAGATTATAGAATGGGCCCCTCCAACGCCCATTCCCGTGAGAACGCAACCAATATTCTTTTATCGACTCTCCGAAATTTTTATGTTACTATATATGTTCTATACAATGACGATTGCAGATAACTTCTACCATCTTATTTTATCGTTGTTTCTTTTTGCATAATGGCAGCAAGAAAAGCTTACAAAGATGTGTTAAATAATGAAAAATATTAATTCGGGAAAGGCAATAATTTTTCGCTTTCTAGAATTTTAAATAAATGACGTCTCATGCATTTTACGTCAGTATAATATTTTTCATTACAAGGATTTCCTTTCAAGGCTACAGTTGTAGCGAAAGCCGCAGCATAAATTCCGCAAGAAATGGAATCCCGTTGTATTATTTGTACTTTTTCACAAATTATATCATATTTCGTTATCTTGGGATAACGAAGGCGAATATATTCTTTCTCTTTAGCAGCCAATTTATCATACGTAGTACCAGATAGGCTGTCGTACACATGAAGTTTGGTGCCATCAAAATAAATACATTGCCAATGATCTGTGCAAGTTCCGCCAATAATTTGTAAGCTTTTATTGCTACGACTAGCTTCAATTAAGTGCGGGTATTGTAAGTATAACACACTTTGTGTTTCAAAGCAAGAAGTCTCTCTTACAATGCATAAAAATAGATCTAACGATTCATCATTTAATTTACTATTTATAGACAAAATATTATTCTTTACTAATGGGAGAGAAGTTATTACATCATCTAACATTTTTTTTTGTCTTTTTATGTCATCCTCAGTTAGATCTCGTTTTGAATAATCAGTTATAATGCAATCGTCATCTTGCTCCATTTCTGGAATAGCAACAGTGGTAATGCTTTCGATAACACTTTCCACTTTTATGTCATTTTTTCTAGCCGCTTCTTGCGCTTCGATGACATACTGAGGTTCCCGAATAGGCATATTTCTTGCTGCTCTACTATCTACTATTTCAGGAACCAAGCAGTCCTCGTAGAATCGTTTAAGCAGTTGTGACATTTTTGTTTCCCAAAATCTGTCATCACGCTCGACAATCGTGTACTTTAATCCAAGGGGTGTCCACACAGCAAAAATGCAGTACTTTCTTTGCGTTATGTGGAGTTGTCCCTGTACTTGGAAATAGTACGCGTGTCTTTGATTCATTCGAGTGTCATCGGTTTTATCAAATATTCTATGAATATCTGAAATCTTTTTGAGCATTGCATCGATGGGATGTACATGCCGCGCCGCATAAGGACATTTAATCTCAACGATAGTATCGTCTCCGACAATGCCGTCAGGCGTCGCGGCAAGAAATGGGATTTCTTCATCTATAAATATACCACAACTAGAAATTTCTATCCCTAATTCCATCTGCAATTGCTCTCGTGCCATTATCTCTTTTTCTTTACCCCACTCGACAGCCGCAGTAGTCAATCGAGGAGGATAAAGAATTGCTTTTACTAGATTTTGGCACGAAGTTGTTTCTCTTCTGCTACAAACTTTTCCAAAGTTTGAAGCAGTGAGAAGACTTCGCCGTATGTTGTGCCACTCCGGGTTTGCATGCTGATCCCGTGTAGCACATTCCAATACAGCACGATTATGTTGTTGCTCTAATAACATTTCAAAATGATTACGTCTCAGCTGTTCGTACATATTATCTTGAATATCTGGCCGTTCTGTATTAGGTCCATAATCTTTATCAGCTGTTATTTTAGCGGAATATTTAGATGTACGAACAGAGAGACCTAATTCTTTCGCCGCACGTGTTCGTTGAAGTTGGTTGGCATTCTTTTTTATATTTCTATTTTCAATTATTTCTGTTTGTGGGGGTGGTTTTTTATTCATCGCACGACAAACAGAACTCAAGGTTCGCAAAGTATTACATTGCACTACGGATGCTTTAACGCGTGTTTGATAAGAGCCTTTCATGGCATAATGAACGCGCTTTCCACCAATAAATTTACTTATAATTGCATTACAACTTTCAACAGAATTACTAGTAAATTTATATAGTAAACTATCGGCATTTTTTATTACGCGTTTCATAGCATTTTCTACTTTTTGTAATAAATCTGCACGTTGTAATTGGAGCACAAGATTCTCTTCGCCTTCTTTCTGTTGTCCATTACAGAAATATTGAAGCGAAGCACAATCTTTATGCTCACCAAATACATGGCTAGGTATATTATTTAAATCTTTAATTAATTCGGAAATTTTTGTTTGCCAACTAACTTCACGATTGCGGCGAAAGGTGACAGCCTTGACCACAGCGTTTCGAATTTTCATAACGCTGTGCTCAACGACCTTTTTCAATTTTGAAATATTTCTACTACCGGTACTACTTGCTTCACGTATTTTATTAGAAAGATTGCGGAGAAGATGATTCGTGCATTCAATCTTCTGCACAACAATATTTGGATATGGTCGAAAATCTCTCAATTTTTTTAATACATTACTATCACCGTCACCGATATATTTACTATAAATAAGGCCATACATTTCTAAACTAAGTCGGAAGCCTTCGAGGATTATATCACTTTCCATACTGGTGGAGCTCTGATTGCTTCCCCAATTTTTAAAACATGTATGTTCTTTTGCTACTACATTAATTTTAGCTGCTCTCGCGCAGACAATACAATATTTATTACGGACACCAACAAATAATACTTTTTTGGAATGATATCCCGTAATAATAGCTGCTCCGGATGGAGAATCGTAACTACCAGTACGGTAGGATCTCTTCATCCACGAGCCGTCTGTTATCACGGGTATATGCGGAATACCGTCTATGACATCTCCTCTTTCTATTGCTAAACGTTTTTCCTCTTCGCCAGCCACGCGCATTTCTTCTTCCGCGGCGGCGGCGAAGGCTTCCGACATTTCGTTATGATGCTTTATATATGTTTTATTGCTCATGCATGGAACATCCACAGCAGCAAGAAGTTCTTCAAGCTGCTTATGACCAGTCGCTGTCAATATAGTACCGCATACGGCACCTCTATTGACATCCAATATTCTGTCGTCTGTCGGTTCACTCCAAATATTATCTTTGAAGTGACACATTTGACATTCGACAAAAAATTGGGTTTTTAGACCGTGACACTTCGTTTTAATTATTACAAGATCAGTGAAACGACATTCGCCGATCCAATGAGTGGACAGTCTCTGCAATTCAGCAAAAACATGCCCGAAATCGACGATACATCGTCCACTAATCTCTGCAGCACACAAACGATTTGCGTCAATGTTCCCATCAACATGCAAAGCAATATTTTCGATATCTTCAATATTTTCGATATTATCTTCAATATCTTCGATACGTTCGATATCATCCATATTGCTTTGCATTGTATTTTCCGATTCTATCAATGTGCATGCATCTGTAGAATTTTCAGAAAATGTGTTAAACGACTGTGATGTCAACGCATCATTATCTGCCGCATTTTTCTCATCCATATATGCGTGCGATTCGTTCGACAAACTCGCATTTTTCCAAAATTCGCGAACGTCCAACACAGATCCCACAGAATCATCATCGAAAATATCAATGACTTTCTGATTGAATTTTCTGTGTCGCGCATGCATCGATAGATAATTGAGAAAACGTATTCATAGCAGATAGTGCTTGCGATGTCAACGTATCGTTATCAACATTTCTCTTATTTTCGCATGCATATTCATGTGACGTACCTGGAATTTTTATTAATTTCGATAATTCCGATCTGGATCTTTCTTCGGAATCCTCGACAATTCTCTCTTTGTTCAAGAAAGAATTAGTTTTACGCGCTTCTCGCGCATGACGCATTCTTTTTGACAAAGAAATACGTCTTATCGACAGGATTTTCTTGTTATTAGTATATTTAGGCATAGTGTGAGTATAATAATATCTCTCGTATGCCTCTAAATAATACTAATACAATTATAAAAACAATAAACACTTATAAACAACTTCAACACTGAGAACACAAAGCACTCTGTATACTCTGCATGTACTCTAATACACTGTACTAAAAACTATACTAACCTATATTAGATACATGAGAATAAATTATTGTCATAAACGCATCAAAATCAACGCACCAATCACATAAAAGCATTTCATAAGTCGCGCGATATACTATTGCAAATGCTCATTGCACTCGACAGTACCTTGCGTGATGGCGAATCGCGAGCACGGTAAGTAATTTTTCTTTTTATTTATATATGCATTTTTATATGTACATGTACATACGTCATATTATATACGAATTTACTCATTAAAATATTGCCTTTCACATTTATATAAAGCATTTTATTGATATGATATTTACAATTGTAATTTTTATAAGCAACGAATTTGTATAACCTCTAATAACCTTTTGTGTTTTTACATATACGTATATAAATATTATTGCTATATATACGTATAATATATATATATATATATATATATATATATATATATAATAAAACATTTTTTGCAGCAATACCTGTGCCGCTTATTGAAGCCGGCCACGTGCCACCCGGCCACGTGCCGCCCGGTCACATGCCGCCTGGCCCGCCCTTCAGGGCTATTTTATTAATACAGCGAGCACAAACTGTAAGTGTTTATATTTAATAAATCTCTCTTCTTTTTCTATTTTATTACATATGTATATGTATATACATATACAGGATGTTCCGCAATAGGATGTCCATAGCTTGACTACGTGTTCCTGGGATTATTTTGAGTAAAAATGTTCAAGTCAACATGGGTTCGAATTGCAAGATTATTTTTTGAAATTATAACATAATATTACCTCATTACATCAAATTACTACTTATTATTATCCGAAATAATTCAAAATTAATTCTGAATTAATAGAATGTACTGTATTCCTTAAAACAAAGTTGTAATTAAATTACAAGTATTAATACAATAACATTAAAATTAGAAATTTCTGATATTGAGAAACCGTTGCAATTTGGACCCATGTTAATTCAAACTTTTTTATACAAAATAATTTCGGGAACACGTAGTGAAGCTATGGACATCCTATTGCGGGACACCCTGTATATTTATAATAATTTTTTATTATAAATAAAGATGATTATTTTAAATATATTTATATATATATATACACACTTATGTTTTTTATATTTTTTATAGTTTGCTCAAGCAGAACGACGTCAGCGTTATAGACAACGCCGACGGGATCGGCGGCAACAGCAGCAGCAACAGCAACAGCAGCAGCTGCTGCAGCTGACTCCGCCACCTCCGCCACCACCGCCACCGCCACCACCACCACCACCACCACCACCACCACCACCGCCACCGCCACCACCACCACCGCCACCACCACCACCACCACAACGACCACCGCCACCACCACAGCGATGGCAACGAGCCCCATTTCGAAATAGAAGAGGTCGGGGTGGAAGAGATGGAAGGGGGGGAAAAATTTATTTTTAACTTTTATTGAATAAAAAATATATTTGCAATAAAAATTTGTCTTTATTTATGATCCTAAAACATTAAATTAAGTTCTAAAATAATTAATTTGATTTGAATGAGCAATACTTTATATATATATATACTTTTCATTTTGTCTTCTAATTTTTTTAGCAAGAGAGACAAAGACAGCGATAACCTCTCCTTGTCACGCGGTCAGTGTGCTACCACGAAATATTCCCCATGAGCTGCTCCTTAGTGAGATCCGCTTTTTGCAAATATTTCTTCGAAAAAGTTATATTGTCTCGTGAAACTTTTTTTAATATATTCCTTATATAATAACGTAAGTCGTATTAGAGTCGGATTTTGTATTTTGGCTCTTAAAAATTTATAAAAAATAAAATACGGACTCGTGGCTAACCCAACCTAACCCGTTGCTAGCTGTGCATTTCCCCACATTTATTAGAAGTTTTATTTTGACCTTTTTTTCAGAAAATCGCTCTTAACCGACTTGCGGACAATCCTCCTAATTAGGAATATCATAATTTTAATATGATTTTCTCATTATTTTGGTCATAATTTGCAAAAAGCGAATCCATAATTCACGGCCGCCCGATAGAGGTCTCCACCGTGTCTCCTGCCGACCCTTAAGATTTTTATCTATATTTAATATATATTGTAAGGAAAGGATGTATTAATAAAGAATATATATATATATAATTGTTATGTATATTATATATTTTACATACTATATATGTTGTACACATTATATATTATTTATGAAAATAAAAAATTGTTGAATCAAATAACATTGTCCTTATGTATCCAAGAGTTGTGCGAATTGTCAAATCCCAGCCATTTCACGTAAACCTCGTCACCTCTCTTACGCAGTTCTTTCTCCACGAGATACACGTCCGGATAATTTGCGCGATGCAACTCGTGCTCGTAAAACGCTCCAGCGATAGATGTCTTGCGATAGTCCTCGAGTAGATAGCTTACGGGATTAGTTCGCTGCACTTTAACAATCTTAAACACCTCGGTTGTCCAATTTGGCGTGTAACCCTTCTCGAAAACTTGTTTGTACTTGCTTACGCGTACCGGGTCACCCACTTTGAACCTTGCCGGACCCGCGATATTTACGCGGTTATACAGTAGTCAAGAGTCTTTCAGCGATCGCGGGGGTAACGTCAGCGGTTCGCATACCGATCGTTCGATGCTTGCGCGCGTTGTAATCCGATACGAGTCGCGGCAGCGTGTCGATCCACTTGTAACTTTCATTCAGCGTAAACATCTTCCACATGTCGTTCTTTAATGTGCGATTGAATCACTCGACGACCGACGCCTTTAATACCGAATACGTAGAATAGTGATTTATGTTATGTTTTCGCATAAGCCGTTGCACATCGACGTTGTAAAATTCTTTCCCGTTATCGGTTTGCATGTTTTTCGGGCATCTCTTGCTATCTCGAATTATCTCGGCGATTGCGTCAGCTGTCTCACTTCCTCCTTTACTCCTGAGTGGTACAGCCCACGCATACTTGCTCAACACATCGATGACGGTGAGTATGTAGTGGAAACCTTTGTTGAAACGGAAGTACGGACGCATCTCGACAATGTCGGCTTGCCGCAGATCATCGTATCCCCGCACTATAACATGTCTTCGGGGAAAATTTCTTCTCGCCGGCGCGTGCAGTTCGTTCACCAACTGCCGTCTCTCTACACTATGTTGATTCTTCGCTTCATCGGTTTTTCCCGATGGCCGTTTGTTGTTTGTTTTATTGTTCAATTTGGTTTCTAACTCGTTCTTTGTGTTCCGCTCGTGTTTTGGACCCGTTTCTGACTCGTTCCTTACGTTCCGCTCGCGTTTTTGACCCGTCTTTTGTGTTCCGCTCGCGTTTCTGACCCGTTTCAGACCCGTTCTTTAGGTTTCGCTCGCGTTTTTGATCCGTTTTTTGTGTTCCGCTCGTGTTTATGACTCGTTTTTTACCCGTTTTTTTGGTGTTCCGTTCGCGTTTCGAACCCGTTTTTGACCCGTTTTTTGGTGTTCCGCTCGCGTTTCTGACCCGTTCTCTATGTTCCGCTCGCGTTCTAGCGTTGTTTACTCCCGTCTCTGACACATTTGAAAATCATTTCTGACTCGTTCGCAGCCTTGTTGACAGTCGTCTCTGACCCGTTCGTAGCCGCTTCTGGCCCGTTCGTAGCCTCGTTCGCAGACGTTCCTTGACCGTTCGTAGCCGTTCTTGAGTTGTTTGTAGCCTTGTATGTAGCCTTTAAGGACTTGTTCGTAGCCTCGTTCGCAGCCGTCCTTGAGGTGTTTGTAGCCTCGTTCGTAGCTAGGCCGTTCACCGCCGTTTCCGGGTCGTTCAATGCCGGGTCGTTCACTGCTGCTTCCGGGTCGTTCACTGCCGCTCATTGTAGTGTGGTAGCACGTCGATAAGTGTTCGTAGCCGTTTGAAACCTGTTTGTAGCCGTTCAACAGTTGTTTGTAACCATTCGATAAACCTTCTTAGCTGTTCGATAATTGTTTGATGGATGTTTTTGATCCGTTCACTGCAGCCCATTAGAGGTTGATTGCCGTTTCTGAATTAGTCGCGCGTTGAAGGTCGTTTATCGCAGTCTGTATTGCTCGCACGTCCTTCTCTAACGCAGTCAGCTTCTCATCTGACTGTTTCTGTTGATTCATCAACGTTTTAATGCACTGGTCCACATACAGTTTGTTGACGGCATCGGTGTCAGCCACAGGTTGCGCTACACGGCGAATCTTGCGCGATCTCGCGTTATAATCTGTAGCGACGCGACACAGAGCTTTTTCACGCACATAACTTCTCATAAATCTATCCCTATGATCGCTTGTTGCATCAGTTTTCCGCTCGAACAATCCAAATTTGTTGATAGACATTTTTTCTCTGCTTCGTAAAGTGTAATGCGACGCCAGTCGACTGATTAAATGTGTCGAGACACCGTTTAATTTATAATAATGCCGGCTTCGCGAAGTTCTTCGATGATCGACAGGATCTCGTTGTCGTGAGCGTTGTGACCAGCTTGGCGCGAAGCGTCCAGCAATCGTAGCCGATTCACTAGCTCGTTGGGGTCATCCCAGTGCACGTAATCAATCTTATTGTCGGATAGCGTCATAGTGCGAGGCATAGATACTCCCCTTCCAGATTTTGTCTTTTTCTATTCGTGCGACATCAACGGTGCAATTATGTATCTGTACTTGTACCCCCTGTTACTCCGCAAATGACCCTGCGCATCATATATGTGTTTATGCGCGTTCGTCGCCAATAATATGCTTTTGTATTTTTCCAAATCGTTTCCTTTGTAAATAATTTCATCATCGGGCAATCTCTTGAAAATCAACTCGTATAATCCTGGCGTTCCAATGTACCGCACGTTGTCTATGATAATAGTGTCATCTTTGTCAATGTCGAATCGCTTGTTGCCGAGCCGCATTTCATTCTTGTCAAAATAGACTCCATACACATGATCAATCTCTTTATTTCTATCGCCACCCAAGAGAGCGCCCATGTACTTTTGTCCAAGTGGCCCAAAGTGCTCTCGCAACGCTTCTTGGCCTTCTGGCGTGGGTATCATGTTTTTAACGGATGTTTCGAGCGTGTCGCCCAAGGTTTCGAAAATATCTTCGAGTGTTTTGGGTAGCATAGGATGTACGCTTGTCGGTAACGGCGTAGCAGTTATCGGCAGTTCATGCTGTGAAGCGTCCAATGTATGCAGCTTCAAAATATCTCGCATTCGCGATAATTCCCGCTTCGCGTGTAGCCGTTTTCTCTTTTTCGGTGTCTCCTCCTCCTCCTCCTCTTCTGCATACCGCTTGATGGGTAATGTCTTGATATTCACGTTAGTGTTAGGTTCGTTTTTCACCGCAATCGAGTTGTCGACTATCTTTTGTAGCGGCTCGATAATAGGTCTAAAATGGGTCTTGACCGCGATATCGTCATCGATCTTACCGGTCCTCAAAGCGCGATGTTTCTTGAGAATTGATTCGCTCATTTTCGCAATCTCCTAGGCAATTTTTTCACGCTCGCGAATATTATCGCTCCCCGCCATGTCGGTAGAGTGAATACTCCCTAGAGTGAGCGTTTTCACATCTCGACAGACTATTGGCAACGACTAATCGTTTTGCGGTATCGCAAACTCGTTAAATCCTTTTCTGTATCGCCCGTTTATAAGCGAGCTGTCCTTGTCTAGCACTAGATATCCATACTTTTGCTGCCAACACACACGACATAATTTATTGAAATCCTCGTATGACATGTCGGTGTTCACGTGATCGTTGTACACATGTTTCAAGTTGGTACCATCCTGTTTAAACAGGATCAGTAAGTTTGCGTTGTCGCGTATAAGATGTTTCGGTATTCTCGCGTATGTCTGACAGAGATAGAAGCAATCGACGTTCGAGTGGCGTCCCATAAAAAAGTACTCTCTTATTGTATCTTGCTTATCGCATGCCACGTCATAAAAAATAAAAATCGAGTTTGGACATGCCTCGCTCGGTGGAATGACGTCACTGTTATTGGAGAACGTAAAGTAGTCGATTTCGTCGATCGACGACAACAAATTCTCCAGATACCGATATTTCGGCTGTTGTAGTGACTTTTAGTACACATATACGTTCTCGAAACGCACACCGTGTGGACTTTCCAGTAAGCTTATCAGAACGTTGGTTTTACCGCAGTTCGAGGGGCCGCAAATGATCGCGCGTATAGTAGTCGGTAACATCGTATCGTGTCTGCGCATCTCCGCGTCGTCTCCCATCGAATCCACTCTGTCGTCACAATTCGTCACACGTATCGTCAAAGGTTGTCGCACGAATCTCATTTTTTCCACTCCCGATTCGGATCACATGTCCGCCTATTTATAGCTGAGCGAAACCACGTATCGCTCAGTAGCGATAAGATTTATCTTGCTAACACATCCGTACGATATTCTCGATTTGAGTGCCGAGCAGTTGCAGTTTGTGTCTAAAGCAGTTTTAATGCGAATGTGCGGTGATTACGTCCACCACGTGTGGGACAAACTTCCGGAGCATATAAAGGCGGACTCAGAGGTCTGGACCTATCGCCGCTGTTTCGAACATTATAATCGACCGTGGCAGCAAACGCACATCGACGGTCCAGCGCCAATGATAAAAGATTGCAGCGAATGTCAACGAAAATAGATAGCGGGCTGTTAAATTGCGCGATAAACGCACTTCCGGTCGAGCTCCATATCCCCGGCTATCAATTTTGCGGTCCGGGCACGCGGCTACAGAAGCGATTAGTCAGAGGCGATCGAGGTATCAACCTATTGGATGCCGCGTGTCGCGAGCACGACATTGCATATTCTCGAAGCAACAATCTCAGTGAACGACACGTTGCTGATAATAAACTCGCTGTGAAAGCGCGAAAACGTATTACCGCGAGAGATTCAACTCTTGGCGAAAGAGCTGCCGCCAAAGCTGTCTGGGCAGCGATGAAAGCCAAGACAAAGCTCGGTATGGGCCTCAAGACAAAGACGTTGAGGAAGACGAAGAAAAAGACGGTGAAGAAACAGATACTTTCAGTAGCGAAACGCGGTGGCATATTGCCGATTCTACCAGTGCTGGGCACGCTTGGATCCCTGATTGGTGGAGCAGCGGGAGTCGCGAAGGCGGTGAACGACAGAAAAGCCGCGCAACGTCAATTTCAAGAGCTGCTACGTCACAATCGCGCCATGGAAGGTCGCGGACTGTATCTCGCTCCATACAAGCGTGGACGTGGAGTTTCAAAGAGAAAAAAAAACGTCAAAGAGATGCTAAAAATGCCGCAGGGTGTAACTACCAATTTACAATTACTGCAATTGGCGAAACGTATGCGCATTTCGTATTTTAGAGGTGTTTTCATGCGTGACTCGTTACCGATCGGTGGTATATATCGAAACGAAAGTGGTATTGTAAATTTGGATAACACCAAAGGACCTGGTACTCATTGGGTAGTGTACGCAAAGAGGGGGGATCGCGCTATATATTTCGACAGTTTCGGCAATGTTCGACCACCCAAGAAGTTGGGGCGATACTTAAATGTGACGAAAATAGACTACAATTACACACCTATACAAACTTACGATCAAAGCATCTGCGGACAATTGTGCTTGCAGTTTCTCCGAACGCTTGAATTGTAGTTTATCTCACGCGAATTTAAGGACGGACATTGCGCTATTTAACTTAGTATACGCTAAACAGTTTTGTCAACATGTCGCTAACACTAACAGTGACGGGGAAGAGTAGCGTCCTCGCGGTCAACTACTTTCCCCCCATAGATTTGAGCGACGCGGAATACGAACTCGGTCTAGCGGATTTTGAAACCTATCACATTATATCGAATGTGAATTCCTCGAATAATAAATTTTACTTTGGCAACGACAATGCGCAAATTACGATTCCTGAGGACTCGTACGAGTTGCAAGCGATACATGAGTTTTTGAAACGTGCACTTTCACGGAAACATCACGCTGTTCATGATGGTGATAAAAAAGCCAATGACAACGGTGACTTTGAAGGTTACCCGATAGTGCTCCGTGCTAACTACAATACGATGAGAAGCGAGATTAAATGCGCCTACAGAATAGACTTTAGCAAGCCGAACAACATTGGATCACTGCTGGGATTCTCCAATCGTATACTGCAACCGCGAAAATGGTACGAGTCGGACATGCCGATTAACATTATCAACGGGAACATTATCCGCATTGAGTGTAACGTGACCGCCGGTGCATACAGCAACGGCAAACTCGTTCACACGATACATGAATTTTCGCCGAGGGTACAACCAGGATATAAGATATCGGAAACGCGGGCGCAGATCATTTACCTTCCGATCGTTGCGCGGAGCATTACGGATTTGATGTTACGCGTTGTCGACCAGAAAGGATATTTACTCGATTTTCGAGGAGAAAAGATCACAGTTAGATTACACATACGACGGCGACAGCGATAACACCCATACGAGGGTGTATGAGATGCTCGTGTTGAACGGATCGAAAGACACGAGAGACAACACAATTTTTCCACGGTGAGCGACAACAACATTCGCTAATAGCAAATCAACCGGGTGCACAAATAAAAAGAAACTCAAAGCATCAAACGTTGCGTTTTTACATTCTTTGGGATTCGCGGTGCGAAACACCTGAACAATGACAGACATTCTCAACATCGGGGAAGAGCCAGTCTTTGACGATCGCATTGTCAAGATTGAGACTCACACATACAACCCGTTTGCCAACACAACATTCGGACACAGTGATGAGATAAGAATACCCATACAAAACAGGATCTGTATACGTTGCCGTATGAGAGTTTCCTATACATCGAGGCAGAACTGAAGATACAGCATCCAATTGCGGGATCCGATGTGACACTAGGAAATAATTGCGTCGCATTCATGTTTGATGAGATTCGCTATGAGCTCGATGGTGTGGAGATTGATCGCAGCAGAAATGTTGGAATAACAAGTTTGTTCAAAAACTATGTAACAATGTCATCCGATAGAAGCGTGATAATGAGAAACGCTGGCGGGGATGCACCGACTACTGTGAATGGACACTTTAATTTTTGCGTACCGCTCCACATGTTATTGGGATTTTGCGAGGATTACAGACGCGTGGTGATTAACGCGCGTCATGAGTTAATCTTAATACGTTCGCGCAACGACAATAATTGTCTGTATGGAAATTCTGCGCTGGAGCCTGAGATCAATATATTCAAGATACAATGGTGAATGCCCCACGTGTTGTTGAGCGAAGTTAAGAAGCTGTCGATTCTGCGCGCTCTGGAAAGCGGACGCTACCTCAGCATGGGTTTTCGCTCGTGGGATCTGTACGAGTTTCCGCTGTTGCAGCGTACAACTAAGCATTCGTGGGCCATTAAGACCGCGACTCAGCTGGAAAAGCCGCGATACGTATTTTTTGCTCTGCAAACAGGCCGAAAGAATGTCATATTTGAGGATACTAGCCGATTCGACGAATGCACATTAACCAACGTGAAACTCTACCTGAACTCGGAATGTTATCCGTACGACGACATGAATTTGGATTTCGATAAAAACAGATGGTCGATTCTGTACGACACGTATGCGCGTTTCTGCAAAAATTATTACGGATACGAGTACCTCGAGCCAAGTCTCACCGTCACATTATTTCTACGTCAAGGTCCGTTTGTGATTATTGATTGTTCTCGACAAAACGAATCGGTCAAGAGTGCAACAGTGGATGTGAGATTGGAATTTGAGTGTAAGGAGAATATGCTTAATAATACCACTGCGTACTGTCTCATCATACATGATCGCGTGATCCGGTACAACCCGTTGACCAACGTTGTGCGCAGAATCACCTAAATGTTTACACCAACAACCATTTTGAGAGAGGGGGGAAGAGGGTACATAACCAGAGTGATATGAGCTGGCTGTAGAATTTCGTCATTCCTCTCGAATAACTCACATCGAAGAGAGAGAGAGAGAGAGAGAGAGAGAGAGAGAGAGAGGGGGATCTCATCATGTCTGTACCAACGGTTGTCGATCTGCAAGGATTTATCCTAAACAAACGATTTCTTGTGAAGGAAGCGGCAATCCTGAGGAGAGGATTTATCCTATCACATTATTTGTTCGCATGTCCTGTACCATGGAGTATGCTCATAAAATCGGAGAGGCACCAAGCCTCATGGTTGACTCAACATCATCATGGCTTACAATGGGAAGATGGAAATGTTCCATATAGTATGGCTCAGCGCTTCATTACGACAGCTATCGTTGGGGTAAATGAAAAGTTACAGCTACATGAAGAAGAAGAAGAAGAAGAGTCCTCTCTCGTGTACGTAAAGGGACTTGAAAAGCGAGAATGGCTGGCCGATATAATGGACGATGCGGTATATGGTTACATTATCGAGGCCTTGGATGCTGCATATAAAGATATTCCTGCTTTAAATAAGTTAGATCCTACATATAGTCTACATTGTGTTAAACATGTAAACAATTGTGCGTTACAAAATGTATTCAAATTATTTAATTGGTGGTCGCAACACCAGAAAGAATTGCAAGATGTGGAAAAATAAATTAAAAAATTTTTTGTAAATATGTCATCTCTTATTCTCCTCCCCAATCCTTTCCTCATGAATCATGTTTCTAAGAATTCATTTATTCAAACATTGTCTCTCCCTTCTCCTAAATTTCATAGCGCATTAATCTCCCACATTTACCCCCACTACTTTTAAATGAATCATGTTTCTAAGAATTGGTGACATACTATTCTCTTTGTTCTTTCTCTCCCCTTCCCCACACCTTTCCTCATGAATCATGTTTCTAAGAAGTCTTGTATTCAAACGCCGTCTTCCCCTTCTCCTAAATTTCATAACGCATTAATCTCCCACCACATTTATCCCCACTACTTTTAAAAAGGAGCGTCATGTACCCTCAATTAATTTCTTTATACGATCAGTCTTTCGTTACCTGTTCGCATTGGTGGTTCACTTTTTATACCCGCGAGAAAAATCTACTCCACCGATAGAACCAACAGCGACTGCAGACGTATGAATTATTATATGCCGAGACGTGATGAAACTCCAACATGTGAGAACAAATGTGACGAGTAAGTATAATATTCTTTCTATTTTCTACTCTTCTATTGTTCTCTTTTTTTCTATATATTGTTTTAACTAATTTTTACAGCGTTCCCGTGGGGCCTCGTGCGGTTCGTATACTAGGACGACGATACGCATTGACAGCCACGGAATTTAAATTCTTTGAAATTGGTATTAAAGTGGATCCACCGAGTTACGTGGAGATCGCCATAGGAGATCATCGAGTAAAAGAATTGCTATTATCTCTGGAAACGTGGAAGGGACTCTACGAGCAGCGTCACAATATTCAAAATTTGCTTCGAAATGACTCTACAGAAGCCTACAGTTGTATAAGCGTTGGACCGCTAACAGTGCGAGTTCATACAGTTAACGCCGCCAAACTCATAAATCTCGAATCTTCCAGTGTACACATGATGATGATCGAAACGACGTTACACCGTATGTTCGATCTCGATCAATGCATCGATATATATTATGATCGCTTGGTTAGAATTATCGATACAGTCGATGTTAAATTTACACAATTCTCCAATATCGCGTCCACTGTAATGGATATTAAAGAAGTGGCAAATGTAATGCGCACTAGCGACGCCTTCAACAAACAGCAGCTCATCGATTGTGAGCTAGCAGCTTTAGTTTTTAGTTCATAATATGTAAGTTACATTTCTATAAACGATGAATAAATTTTTGAAGTCTACATTATGCTGTTATTTATGCTGTTATTCGCACGCATTTCCATCTTTCTCCCACCCATAAGCAGTCCCAGCTCTCATATGCTTTTCATTAAGGCGATGTAGCGGGTGTCGCAAAGGAGGGAAAACGAGAGGGTTTATACCTTGATCGCCTTTTTTTTATATTAATAATACTGTTTTATTTACACATATTTCTGTATTTACATAGAGAATATAAATGAAAAATATAAAAAATAGATTATAAATGAAAATTATATAAAAATATTGTATATATATAACAATATAAATAACTACGTATATAAATGAAAAATATAAAAACATAAATATATAAAAATTATTATAGAAAATAGGGGGAGGGAGGGAGGGGCTGGCGATGACTGTTGTGTCAGCGGTAGCAGGCGGTGACTGCGAGGCAGTGGCGGCGACTGCTCCAGGGGCACCAGCAGGACTTCTAAACATAGAACAAATTTATTTACTATTATTTTTCTTTTTATTAATTATTTTTATGGGAAGATATACTTACATCGCTGATTACACACTGGACATATGGCCCGCTTGAACGTAATGTACAGCGGTGCCTGGCACTCATAGCAGTATTGGTGCTGTACATCCTTATACCGCCTCGTCTCATGTCGCTGTATGACCCACATATTCATAAAAGTTTCTATATGTCTCATGAAACAGTCGGTGCACAATTTTATATATTCCCATGGAACGTAATAGGAATATATACTACACATTCGCGAATTTGCATCTATCGTTAGTAATTCATCTGTATCTATATATTGTGCATCTGATGTTTTTTCTTCCTCATAATCACTGACATAACCAAGGTCTTCTATTATTCCTTCTTCTTCATTTCCAACGACATCCTGGTCTTCAACCTGGTCTTCACCTTGGATGTTCACCTCCATCTCATCATCGTCGTCATCTTCATCATCAACATCTAGGGCGTCCAGGACACTGTTCAGCTCCATATCATCATCATCATCTGATGAGTTAATCATAATAATTTCCGGATCCTGGACAATTTCCACTTCCATCTCATCATCACTATCGATAACAATAATTTCACGTTCCATTTTTAAATCAGTCTTCTATTTGCAATACTTTTTTTCGACCGACCAGTCTATGCGCTCTCAAATCACATACTATGGTCTAACGTGACAGCAGTCATCATTATATATTTCGTCCAACCCTTTATTCATCTTCCATGTATAGAATGGATAGAACTTGTCTCAGAAAGATGATCTCCTTCATTGTATTATCGGTTATGAAGTAGCTGTACACCGGCGCTCGTTTTGTTTACACCCCGCGAATGACAACATGTACGGCGAGAGAGAGGCGCACGCGAGAGACGAGATACGGCGCGGCGAGAGAGAGCCTATTTAATTTTTTATTTTTCTTGTTTTTCATATGTGTGGATCCTCAATTTCTTGGTCTGACATATATCCTTCTGTGGACCCATCTGATTTGCATGACATTGATGGTGATGGCATATCCATTCGACCAATATAAACGTCCTCGGGTCCTCTAAAATAATCCAGTAAATTTTTATATCGATGTTGAAAGCATGCGATTCGATTGTGTTCTTTCGATGATCGGGCGCATAAACCACTAGTTAGCATTAAACTGTCTTTATATGATTCGAGTAAATCGGTTACACCTCTTGTATGGGGTTTTCGCACACCAAGTTCGCGATTTCGTAGAATCTGTACAATCGAAGTCACTGGAATGTCCATCGATTGTTTTTTAGTCGCCATTTTCACAGCACTTGTATTATTATTCTTTTTTTCCACCGACCAGTCTATGCACTCTCAAATCATGTACTATGGTCTGACGCGACAGCAGTCCTCATTATATATTTCATACCACCCTTTGTTCCTGTTCACCGTACGATGATGATGACATTTTCTCCGAAATTACCGCGACTTCCCCATCCCTCCGATACTCGTAGCAAATAGATACCGTAGTATTCGCTATCTGTTTACAAATTCCAGCAGCCGAATATCGACGCTCACGTTTGTTTATAAAAACATGTCCTGACGCGAAAAAGTGCGATTACTCATGACCGCCAAAGACAAGGTAATCTTAGCCGCCGGATATCGGCGCTCATACTGCTGCGTATGGGGTGATACCGCCAACGAGAAGGTAATCCTTATGTTTATCTTTTGTTTATGAACATATCGTGATACTTGAGCTGCTAAGCATCCTTTTTGACACGGCGGCAGTCCTCATTATATATTTCGTCCAACCCTTTGTTCTTCTCTTCACGTATGATCGATTGTTTAATTTCTCCGAAAGGTGATTGCGAGAAATATCCCTCAGATAATTCGTAGAAATAGATAACGTAGTAATTGATATCTTTCTAGCAGCCGCGTATCGGCGCTGGTATTTCTTCTTAGAAGAGACAATAAAGACTCGCCGCTTATGGGGGAGGTACCGCGGGGTGACCGCATAATGCACTACGCACTTTACACCCTCTCCCCGCGGAAACATGTCTCAACGCGTTCGCCGGGGTTTCCCATCCCTCAGATATTCTTAGAATTCGATAACGTAGTACTTGATATCTTTTGTTTAATCTTGAAACTTGAGCCAATATTCTTGTTTATGTTTTGTTTAATAAATATCGTAGTAATTAATATCTTTCTAGCAGCCGCGTATCGGCGCTGGTATTTCTTCTTAGAAGAGACAATAAAGACTCGCCGCTTATGGGAGAGGTACCGCGGGGTGAAACATATCTTGAAACTTGAGCTGATAAGATAAGCTTATCTTTTGTTTATAAACATATCGTGAAACTTGAGCTGATAAGATAAGCTTATCTTGAAACTTGATATGTTTATAAATATATCGTGAAACTTGAGCTGATAAGATAAGCTTTTCTTGGAATTTGAACTGATAAGATAAGCTTTTCTTGGAATTGTAGCTGATAAGCTCCCCCGCCCCGCGTGACGTCATTCCCCTCGCCCCCGAAAACCCCCCCGCCCCGCACCTCCCTCTAGCCCCATGGGTTAGAACTCTCATAGTATTACTACTGTTACGGTTGTAGATCTTATTTTTGCAGTAGCACTAGGTATCGATTGTTCACAAATTCACATTGCACAAAAAAGACATATTTCATTGCACTGACTATGTTTTACGTTTACACGGCACTCTTAATCAGTGATGCCATATTCGAATCAATCGAGTCCCGGTTTCTCTGATTGTGTGCGTGTGAGTCGGGACCATGGACATAGATAGACAATACGTGGACATCGCATACGGCCAGAAAAGTGAAGCCAACATGTACGAGCCCCTTTGTTCTCTGTCTCTCTCTGCCTCTCTCTGCACGGGATGCGCGCGCAATATAAAAGAGAGAGAGGAAAAGAGAGGAAACGAGTCCCTCTATTCTCGCTCTCTTGCTTCACTTAATAGACGGCAGAAAAAAGGGTTCGGAGTTCATGTATACTATGTCCCTGATCGGGACCATAGACTGTGACGTGACGTTCTGTACGTCCGTCACAAGGGCTGATAAGCCCGGCCGGGATCGGTCGCGCGGGCCTCCGCTCTCTCGATTTAGGGAGAGAGAGCGCGGTCTGAGCGCGGGATCGGACGCGATCCCGCGATTGTCGGGTATTTTCTGTTAGCGTTTCACAATTGGTGAAAAATTAGCGTAAGGACGGTGGCATTCATGCGGTCGACGGGATCTCATCCGGCGAACGACCAGAGGAACAAAGTTAACGTCGAGGACGCAGGGAGGCCGGCACCGTAAAAGGGGAGCACGCCCGGTAAGAATAACCAAATCATAATCCGAATTACTGTAATTAACCAAAGAATCGAAGCTGCCGCCCTTTGTGTTTAATAATTACGCTTCGCAGGCACGAAGGAAGCAATCGAGGGGAAAGGCCACTCAAGCGCAAGGAGCGCGAGAGCCCCGAGGAGGAGCTACGGCACTGTATCCGAAGCGCGGGCCCGAATTTCTTGGCGAGACGAAGCGATCGAAGAGGAAATCGATCGCCGATACATCCGCTAATAAAGAATAAGGAGGGCCGGATACAACCCTACGCTGCCGCAATGAGTGCGTTCCGAGGCCGGAAATTAATAAGAAGCGAGCAATGGAAGACGGGGGCCGGAGATTAGAAGCGCGAAGGCCACAAGGACCCGCAAGGCCGCGCCACGGCCCTGCGTAATTCGGAAGCGCCACACGTGGCCCTATTACATATTAATGTACCGGCGTGTCTCCTGCGGGCCTTCCGTTCGTCACTGTCCGGCGAGCGAGCGAATAGAGCGGAGGCCCTTTTCTCGAGGAGCTAAGAAGGAGATTTCGAGAGTTCCTGCCGGTGAGACTGACGTCGACTACATGTAAAGCTGCCAAAATTTCGAGTAAGGTTCGGATGAGTCGCGCCCGGTAGTCATCGCTGTCGTAAGTAAGGTTTTGTATCGTTATTTTACACGATTTTAGTTATTTCGAGTTATCACTCAGTAGATCGGCGAAACGACTCATCCGAGCCGACGGATCCGCGTGAGTACTCTCTCTCCTGAGATCATTTGCCGCCGACAGTCAATATTTTTGCGTCTTGTTAATTACTTAATTGTTCTTTCTCGCTATCGTGTGTAATCTTTGATATTGTTGAGCTCGTACACGTAACCGCTTTGTATATTACGCGTCTGTAAAATCGTATGTTCGTTTCGTATTGTGCAGTAACGGAATTATATGTGTCGCGTAAAAGTTGATATCTTATTTAATCGCTTCCGAATTATAGTGTAAATCCGGGACATTGTTATTTATCGTGTTATCAGATTGAAACGTTCGTCGCTGTCGTAAAGGCCGTTCATTCAGCGTATAATTCCGATCAGTAATACGAGTCGTACCGCGATATTGATTGAATATATCGACCAATATTATTGTCGCGGCGTATACGGCTGCTCTAAGCGCCTATTTATATCTCTTGTTTGACTTTGTGAGAATTTGATAATTACACGCGGGCGAGCGCAAGTAATTGTCGGCTTACGAAGGAATTTTCTTCGCTGCCGAGGCCCGGATAAGCCTCGAGTCGCGGTAAAACTCTTCGCCGGAGAATTGACTTCCGGCTCGCGCGTGAAATTTGATATCCTTGCGCTCGATCGCGAGAAGCCTTTCGGCCGACAAACAGCTGGCCATAACATTACGAACTGTATCTATTATTATTATTTCTTTTAGATTATTATATTTCCATATATTTTCTCTTCAATAATTCCTTTTATCAAAATCTTTTCAATAATATTTTCTCTGTCATTCTCAGTTCACTTATAATTACTTTTTCACATACGACTTATTATATATTATATTCTTCCATATCAAACTTTCTGTGTAATTTATTAATGCCTATCTCGATTCTCTCACGTCCCGCCCGCAAGGACCACCCCCTCTACCAATTCCGTTGACTGAATAGCCGCGTATTGTCCGTCGCGATTTCCGACTGATACAAAATTCGTGATTTTCGTAAAGTTTGTTGTCGACGGCGCGAATTTTCGCGCCTGGCGCCCAGCTTATAGTATAATTGTTTCGCTTCATTTGCCGTTCGGTTTACGTACATCGCGCCGAAGGTGTGCCGGTAGTCATTAACATCGACCCTTTGATTAATTATATTTATAATTATCTCCGAAAATAATCACGGTCACAAATTGGCGCCCAACGTGGGGCCCACGATAAACGGGAATTTTGAGAAATCGAGATTGGCAAGTACGATAGTATATTGGATTAAATTCTGAATATTTATGACTGATATTGAAGATTTTGTTTACTGCTGAATATTATTGCTTGTGTATAACTATTTTATGTGATGTATATTATTCTTGTGCTTAATATTATCTGGATGATCTGAATATTGCTGCTATTGATATTTACGCTTTGTTGTTTATAATTACGGCCTGCGTCCTAACGATTGAAGTACGAAGAAGTATGAATATTATAATTTACGTGATTTTTCAAAGATAATTAAAATTGTCCTAATACTCAAATACATTTGTTATCTTATTTTATTTCTTCTTTACAATAAAATTATTGAAATGTCGTTGCCTCGTTAGATTTCAGTGGATTAACTAGTAGAAGATTTTGGATTCAATTGAAATAAGAAGTACGATCGAGGCTTAGTTGAAGTATTTAAATAACCATTAATTCAATTAAAGAAAGATTGTTTGAATACTGATTTCTTGTGGATTTTTCTTTTAACAAGTAAATTGTTTTCTTTCTTGTTGAGACTAACGGCAATGGTGTTAAAGGACGAATAAATATTGAAGGCCGCTTATTAATATTTTCTGCTTTTATATTGTGTGCACTAACCCATTTCTTGCAGGATGTTATATTGATATTGTATTTTTATGGTATTTATATTGTGTGCTATATGATATCATGCTGCTTTTATATTATGTGTGCTGAATTTTGCGGTGAATTATTAAACGAATGATCGGTAAGAGAGTCTGTGGAATTTCGTGTGCTTTTTCGGTGATTTCGGTTAATATCGAGAATAAGAATTTGTCCGACATATCATGTTTCGGAGTTTGGCTGCTCGAGGATCGCGTTGACCGCTGCCGTATTTACGCGTGTTTTTGCGTATGATTGTTGGACGCGTGTGTTTGCGTGTATACAATAGGCCTATTGTTCGTCGATCTCAGAGACTTCTCTCGCGTACCCCTCAATAATAATTCGATTAAATATTTACGTTTTCGGGAGTTTACAGCAATTCGGAGAATAGATCTCGCTTTCGATATATTTATTTTCGGTATTGATCTCGCTGTCTTTAAGTAACGGTTATCTCGCGCGTTTAAGGGAATAATAATAAACAAAATGAGCTCGGAGGAAGATACCAAAATTGAATGGATCTATACGTTGCCGTTAGAACGATTGCGCGAGGAATTAGGGAATCGCGGACAGAGTACCGACGGGACCATGCCCGTGTTGCGATCGCGATTAATTAAATTCGAGCGATGCGCGCAATTGGGGTGGGAACCGCCGCGTACACCCACGAATATGGGCCCACACGATACGGACGATCCCACAGAGGAGGCTCCGGCGCGGCCCGATAGTCGCGAAGGGCTGGTTACCGTATCGAACGAGGGAGCGAGCACAGAGCGCACCCGGTTGCACATACGACCCCCACGATTAGAATTACCACATCGCGATCGGGAAAATCGTGTCGCGTCTCGTAATAACTCCTCCGCGGTTGACGTATATCAGTTGATGCGCCGATGGAATTTGAAATTCTCGGGCGCCCGCGGAAGTGACGCGGAAGCATTTTTGACACGAATTGAAGAGGGTCGCGCGCTCGTTGCCGTGGAAGATGAAGAGATTTTTAAATGCATTCCGTTCTTTTTATCGGGTATCGCGCTCTATTGGTATCGTAATGAGCGCGGTCGGTGGCGAACGTGGCGAGATTTTGAGTCCGCTTGGCGCTCACGATTTGGTAGCCCGGATTCTCAATTTGCGCTACGGGATGAAATAATGCGACGTACGCAGGGGGAACGCGAGTCCGTCGCGGATTTTTTAACGTGTATCCGCGCATTGTTTGAGCGTTTAAGCCCTCCGTGGAGTCTGGAAGAGCAATTAAATCACGCTCACCGTAATATGCTGCCGCGATTACAAATTTCTGTCCATCGTCGGGACATATACGATTTTGCGTCATTGGAGAGTTTAGCCACGAGGATGGAACAGAGCTATGACGCGGTAAGTCGATATCGCGCGCCGCCACCGCCCGAACAATCGATTTTCCCCGATCTCGCGTATAGATCATCGCGTAAGGGCAATAAACCGGCGCCAACCGTCGCTGCCGCTGGAATCGCGACCGCCAAACAACCGAACACGAAGGGGAACGGTAAACGATCTAGAAAGGGCACGAGTGAAAATCGAGCAAACCCAGTCGCTACCGCGCCCGCGCAAGCCGCGCCGGTCGCTGCCTCTTCCGCGACAGCCAATGCGCCCGCATCCAACCGGAGCGTTAAATGTTGGAACTGCGAGAAGACCGGTCATATAGCGCGCGAATGCTCAGAATCACGGAGAACGTATTGCTATCGGTGCAGAAAAGCAAACGTAACGGTCAAGACGTGTCCGGTATGCTCGGGAAACGAGTAAGGGAGTCGGTAGCGCGGGCTCCAGCGACTCCGGCAAAAGAAAGAGAAGCCCGCACCGCGAATAACGTACAGATAATACCGAGTCTTTCGTCGACTACGACAGACCTAGATTTCTTGGGGCTACCCCCCTTACGATATTTTAAAATCTATATACAGGGGAAACCTTTGCGCGCATTGGTCGATTCCGGATCAAATCGTACGATACTCGGTGCCGACGGAATAAAGATCGTCCAACAATTAGGATTACCGATCTGCC
This sequence comes from Lasius platythorax, assembly GCA_963971435.1. Taxonomy (NCBI): domain Eukaryota; kingdom Metazoa; phylum Arthropoda; class Insecta; order Hymenoptera; family Formicidae; genus Lasius; species Lasius platythorax. Next base: position 19,559,202 of record OZ020541.1, on the reverse strand, counting down.
GCAATCGTATTACACAGATCCGCACAGCGAACGGACAACTAGCGGAAGTGCGCGAGGAAATCGAGATATCGCTTACGTTGATGAATCGCAGCCATACTATATCCGCGTGTTTATTACCGAGTTTAGCGGTCTCGTGTATAGTGGGGATGGATTTCTTGTGTGCGTTCGGTATCGCTTTAGATTTCGCTGCCGCGGAATGGCATTTCGCGAGCGATCCCTCGATAAGATATGCGTTGCCGTCGGCGTGCGAAACTCCGATAACTTGCTGTGGACTCTCTGAATTAACGCCGGCCGAAACAAATAAATTAGAAAGATTTTTGAAAGATCGCCTACCGGAAGCTGTCGAAAACCCCGGTACCACTTCGCTGACGGAACACCTAATCGACGTAGGGCAAAATAGACCGATTAAGCAAAGGTGTTATCTCGTGTCACCGAAGGTACAGGAGGCCATACGCGAAGAAGTAGATGAGATGTTAACAGCCGGAATTATCGAGCCTTCGTTTAGCAAGTGGTCCAACCCGATCGTAATGGTTAAAAAGCCGAACGGGAAATATCGTTTTTGTTTGGACTTTCGTAAAGTAAATGAGGTTTCAAAGAAAGACGCGTATCCGCTGCCGAATATGAACGGCATACTTGACAAGTTAAGATCAGCCCGGTATATCTCTACGATCGACTTGAGCCAGTAACTTTCAAATACCTCTGGCCAAGGAAAGCCGCGAGATTACTGCCTTTAGCGTACCCGGGAAAGGCTTGTATCACTTTACGAGAATGCCCTACGGGCTAACGGGGGCACCCGCGACATTCCAACGACTATTAGACAAATTGATCGGGCCCGAGATGGAACCGCACGCTTTCGCGTATCTTGACGATATTGTTATTGTCACGCCTACTTTTGACGAACACCTGGTATGGCTAGATCGCGTATTGAGAAAAATTTTCGATGCCGGATTAACGATCAATCCCGATAAGTGCGAGTTCTGTCGTTCTCAGGTCCGATATCTCGGGTTTATAGTCCAAAGAGAAGGGTTAACGATAGATCCTGAAAAGGCGCGTCCAATTCTGGAATATCCGGCCCCGCGAAATATCAAACAATTACGTCGCTTCCTAGGTATGTCCTCCTGGTACCGTCGATTCATTCCGCAGTTCGCGACGCTCAGCGAACCTTTAACGCGATTATTGAAAAAGAACCAACGATGGGAATGGTCGAATGATCAGGAAAACGCTTTCGAACAGATTCGCTCACATCTCGTTGCCGCGCCTACGCTGTCGTGTCCGGATTTCAACGTTCCGTTTATTTTACAAACTGACGCGAGTTCTGTCGGGATAGGAGCCGTGCTTACCCAGAGCGTCAACGATGTGGAACACGTAGTAGCTTTCGCGAGTAGAGCCTTGTCCGACCCAGAGAAAAAGTACTCGGTCACGGAACAGGAGTGCCTGGCGGTAGTCTGGGCTATCAAGAAGGCCATATTTGGAAGGTTATAGATTCACCGTGGTAACTGATCATAGCAGCTTACGATGGCTGCATAACTTGCGCAACCCAACGGGCCGGCTCGCGAGATGGGCATTAGAGTTACTGGAGTATGATTATGAAATAATCCATAGAAAGGGCGCGTTACATCACGTGCCTTGTCGCGTATGTTTGAGGGTGATACCGAGGTTCCCTTAATCGCTGTCGTAGAAGCCGAAGCTATCGCGAATACAACGGACGCGTGGTATAAGAAACGTGTCGCGGATGTAGAAAGTAAGGTTAGGCGATTCACTGACTGGCGAGTAGTGGACGGGCAATTATACTTCTGTAGACCAAAAGCGATCATATCGGAAATTGTCGAAGATCTAGATCGGTGGAAATTAGTATTGCCGAGAGAATTGAGGGAAGAAGCTCTGAGAGAGGCGCATAACGAACCACAGGCCGGACATCTCGGAGTCGAGAAAACGTTTCAAAGACTAGCGGTTCGATATTATTGGCCGAATATGTTTCGAGATACCGCGGATCATGTTAAGCGATGCGACACTTGTCAACGTACGAAAGTAGAGCAGGCCGGACCTGCCGGTCTTATGGGTCATCGGGTAGTAGAGGGACCGTGGACCGTGATCGCTACCGATATCATGGGTCCGTTCCCCAAAAGTAAGTCTGGTTTCGCGTATATTTTAGTAGTCCAAGATCTATTCACGAAGTGGATTGAGTGTTTTGCGTTACGAGCCGCAAACGGTAAAAAGATCTGTGAGGCTTTAGAAGAAGTATTGTCGCGATGGGGAGCACCACGATTCCTGCTAACCGATAATGGGACCGAATTCGTCAATAAGACGGTGCAGTCGTTCGCTACCGAGCACGGGATTAGTCATACTACCGTTCCGCCGTACCATCCGCAGGCGAATCCTGTGGAGCGGGTTAATCGGGTTTTAAAGACAATGATCGTAGCCTTCTTGGAGAGAGACCATCGAGAGTGGGATGAGCATTTAAGGGATTTCCGTTTTGCGTATAATACCGCTCATCACTCCTCGATCGGTACCTCTCCGGCGCTTTTGAATCTAGGTAGGGAGTTAAAACCTTCGAACCCGTTGCGGGCGCGATGCGAAGAGGCTGCCGCGATCGAACCTAGAGATCCGGCCGAGTGGTCAGAACGCATGAGAAATTTACAGTCTTTACATGATTGGGTATCCGAAAACCTCGAGCAGGCATATCAGAAACAGTCGTCGTATTAGAACTTACGGCGGAGAGATATCGTATTTCGGGTCGGCGATCTAGTGTTAAAGAGGCAACACGTGCTGTCCTCAGCGGCGCAAAATATCGCTGCTAAACTGGCACCGAAATTCCATGGACCTTTCCGAATAAGTAAAATTCTCTCTACGGTCGTGTACGAGCTCACTGATTTGCATGACGATTTCGCTGGCAAGGTGCATGTAAAGGATTTTAAACCCTACCACCCTCCACGCTTTTAGATCGCTGTCGTGAGCCCAGAGAAGAAATATGGCCAACGAATACCGGCTTTTCAGGGGCCGGTACGCCGACTTGTTCCGGGATATAGGGCACCAACACCCCTCCTTCTGGACGGAGTTAGGAGACCTGGTGGCTGGTCACTTGCGCCGGCAATATACCACGCAAGGGGCCCAAGTGAGAGAGTTCCCCTCAACCCGGGAGCGCGGCGTTCAAACGGAGCGGACCTGGTCGGTGGATCAGGTCCTGAACGAAGTCTTCGGAAGAAATCCGGTTGAGCTAAACGAGGCCAACACCCAGACTCCCTCCCCAGAACTGCGGAATACAGGGATGCAAACCCTACCGGACTGCCGCACCATGGAGACGCAGACGGAGCCACAAGGCCAACGGACGGTGGGAACCCAGGTGGAAATAACCACCTGGGACCTGAAGCCAGGACCGACGAGGACGGAGGCCACCGGGATGCCCAGAGGTCGCGGTAGAGGGCTAAGACCAGTCCTCCCCAGCGAACTGAGGCCCGTCGGAGTGACGGACCTCGTCTCACCGCGAGAGGCCCCCTCACTACCAAGGGAGGCGCCCCCTCCATCGATGCCGCAAGGACGGTCACCTGGTAGGACCGCGAGGAGGAGTCCCAGCGCGCACAGGCCCTCCAAGAGGACGCCTGAGAGGCGAGATCGTTCGACTGTCCGCCGAGCCAGCAGAGAGAGATCGGGGGAGCGTAGTCGACGCCCCCGATCACCAACCAGGGGAGGTCAAGGAGAATTCGCCGAAGGACGAGCCGACCGCCGTTCATCCAGGTCGGCGGCGCCAGCCAGGGTAGCCACTCTCTGCTGGAACTGCCGCGCCGCCGACCACCGATACTCCGACTGCCCTCACCCCCGGGATAATCCCTATTGTTATGGGTGCGGCCGCCGGGGTGTTACGATGAGGACATGCCCCGGATGTTGCGAGGAATGGCGCAATCTCGGGCCTTATCGTCGGGAGCAGGGCCACCTAGGGAACAGGGACCTTCCCTTCCCGTGAGGACCACCGTCGAGGACCTCTTCTGTCGCCGTCAAGCCACATGAGATTTGTTTTTATTAAAGAAAATTTTTTTTTTTGGTTGTTTTCGCCTCGTTCGCTTCCGTTTGCCTTGGCGCAATATTTTCTTTTCTTTTATATGATGGCTCAATAAAACAGGATTGAGGGCCTTGAAAATTCCGAGTAACATTTCATTCCACCTAACAATATAACCCCAGCTCTCCATATAACGAAAAGATCCTCCGCTATGACGGCGAGTTTGTCTGCATGTCGCATGTTAATGCTTAAGGTACCATAATAGATGCCGCGGCAAACTTCCGGAGAGAGTAGGCCATCGTCGTTATCAAGAAAAGTAAGTGAAAATTACACTAATACAAGTTGACTGATTATAGAGGGATCGATATGCTCGCATCTTGGTGGCTAACGACGTGTTCAAACAATTCAATTAATTATCATGTACTTCGTTTATTTTATGCTCATCGCCTTTAAATCTAATTCTTGTTATTCTCAATCCAGCGATTTCTCGACGAGCGGTATTTACCTTTTTTTCGTACTTCGCACGTCTTACCGCGCGTCTCGCATCATCACAAGGCGTTCCCGATCAGCTGTTCGATCCGACAAAATCTCGAGACCTTGACACACATATTTTCGCCGAATTTATATAGTCAGCGATCGACCGTATTCGGAGAATCATCTCTCGCAAAAAGCGCTTTACTTATACTCGTGTTCTTATTCTCCGCGATCGATACCATCTGCTTTTCGAAATCTAATCGTGTAATCATCTTTAAGTTCATTATTAGTGATTAATAAATTGCATTTGCATTTAGTGATTCAGTAATAATATACCTAATTCAATCTGCGCACGCTTTATCAATAAACATTTTGGTCCTTCGAGCCGGATTGACGGATTCTTCGACAGTTCGTAACGCACAGCAATCTTCTCGTCTCTGTCTCGCGCTTGCAAGACATTATCGCTCATAGTGATTGTCAGTGCGCTCTCTCGCAGTGTCTCAGTGAAGTGCCGTCTTTCTTAATTGCATTCGCAACTCTTGAACGTATCATCTCTCGTGAACCGTTAACGACTCAAATTAAACAAGGAGCGCTCGTGACCTTTTCGAACTTTTCACAAGATGTCAACATTCGGATCAGTCGTCGAAAAACAAAACCATCTCTTCGGTCTCATCGCTCGCGCCTTTGAAAATATCAAGAAGCTAGGAGCCGAAAAAATAAACAAATTTTCCCTCGACGCTCAATTGCAAACACTCGAAGCCAATTGGGATAAATTTCAAGGTAACCATGACAAACTCGTCGGCAGCCTCACGGACGAAATGCGTAAGCATTCCTATTTCGCTGACGATCTTTATGCGAAATGTGAAGAAAATTACTTCGATTCGAAATCCTGCCTGATGCAGGCTCGCGAACCGTTTATCGAGTCTAATAAAACCGCGAATGACTCGATTCAATCTGAGACTCCGCATTCGGGAGCCTGTCGCTCATTGTCAAAGATCAGCTTACCGAAATTTACCGGTGATTATCATGACTGGCCGTCATTTCGTGATTTGTTTCATTCAATGGTTGGATCGAACCGGGACCTATCGAGTGTTGAGAAGTTGCATTATCTCAAGGCTCAGACTACCGGAGAAGCGTCTCGATATCTCGCTAACATCGCCGTGACCGCCGAAAACTTCTCGCGCGCGTGGCAAGCGCTCACCTCTCGTTACGAGAATCGGCGCATTTTAGTAACAACTTATCTGGATCGCATTTTCGACTTAAAACCGCTAACTCAGAAATCCAGTTCTGACCTCAAGACATTACTATCCACGGTCAAGGAATCTCTTGGCGCTTTGCAGTCCCTTGGTGCGCCCACGGAATATTGGGACATTTTAATCGTTTACGTCGTCACTCGGCGTCTCGACGCGCACACCTTAGAGGCTTGGGAGCTCGAAAACGGAAACTCCAACGAACTCGCGTCCTTTGAGCAGCTTGAGCTCTTTCTCGAATCGCGCATTCGGGCGTTGGAAACAGTGCAGTCCCGTGCTACGAAATCCTCAGTTTCCGCGTCGAAAACGAATTCAAAAATCAAATCAGCCGCTCGTGCGCATGTAGCCGTCGCAAGTACTTCAAAATGCTCGTTCTGCAGCGCTGCACATTACATCGCGTCGTGCTCAGAATTCGCAGCAAAATCGCTCAGTGATCGACAGGACTTCGTAAACCGCAAACATCTCTGTTTCAATTGTCTCGGAGCTCATCGCCTTAGCGAATGCCGCACCTTAAAGAGATGTCGATACTGCAAGGGCCAGCATCACACGCTGCTTCACCGCGAGGTCGGGTCATCACCCGTCGCAACGACCTCAGCAAACACTTCGACAGCTTCGGGTGCGTCTTCATCGGGATCCATCCCCGCAGCGGCCGTTCAATCTCATCACGCTTCGGTTCCTCTCGAGCGTCCGCGCGTCTTACTTGCAACCGCTTGCATGACGCTGGTTGCAGCACACGGCGAGACTATCAAAATTCGCGCATTGCTTGATCAAGGGTCGGAGGTCTCACTGATCCAAGAATCATTAGTGCAATCACTCCGGCTTCCACGCGGTCGTGCTTCAGTGCCGATTATAAGCGTCGGCACTCAACACGTTGGCTCAACTCGCGGTGTCGTCTCGCTACGGCTTCGATCGCGCATCGATCCATCGATTAAAATCAACGTCTCAGCGTTAATCCTGCCTCGAGTAACTGGTCGGATCCCTGCACAGGCCGTATTAACGACATCCTGGAATCATCTCGCCGATCTGCCATTAGCCGATCCAGAGTTTGCGACACCCGGTGCGATCGACATCATCTTGGGCGCTGATGTTTATGGCTCTCTTCTGTGTGGATCCATTAAGAAAGGACCATCCAACGTCGCGCAGAAAACATCGTTCGGATGGATCATCTCCGGACCAGCCAGCTCCGTAACGGCTACTTCGTGTCCAGCTTCCTTCTCCATCAGATCTACCAAGGACATCGACCTTCAAGAAGAGCTGCAAAAATTCTGGCTGCAAGAGGAAGTCGCCTCTTCAACAATCAATCATCTCAGTCAAGACGAGCTTGAATGCGAAAAGCATTTTCTCGAAACTCATTCTCGAGACAGCACCGGGCGATACATCGTTCGTCTGCCATTCAAATCAAATCACAAGCTTCTAGGAGAATCCCGGTCCTTGGCTAATCATTTGCTCGACAAGGTTCGTCATCGGATTCAACGCAATCCATCATTCGGCAACTTGTATGTCGAATTCATGACAGAGTACGAACGGCTCGGGCATATGCAGAAAGCAACCAATTTTCGAAGTGATATCTATCCAGTTTATCTTCCTCATCATGGAGTTCTTCGGGAATCCAGCTCCACGACAAAGTTGAGAGTCGTTTTCAACGGCTCATCGCGCACCAACACCGGCGTTTCGCTCAACGAATGCTTGCACGCTGGACCCAAGCTACAGCAAGATCTGGATGCCGTTCTTCTCCGCTGGCGAACTCACGCATTTGTCTTCGCGGCCGATATAGAGAAGATGTATCGGCAGATACTGATCCACCCGGATGATCGAGATCTCCAGCGCATCCTCTGGAGTACAGTCGGAGCTCCTCAAGATTTCCAATTGTGCACGGTCACTTACGGTTTCACCTGTGCACCTTACCTTGCTCTTCGCATTATTCAACAGCTCGCTTCCGACGAAGAACATCACTTTCCACAAGCGGCCAAGGTCCTGCGCAAGGAGACCTACGTGGACGACATTCTTTCCGGTGCTGACTCTCCGCAAGAAGCTCAGACCAAGGCGGCTCAATTAAACCAACTCCTAATGGCGGGCGGCTTCCGCTTACAAAAATGGGCATCAAACGAAGAATCCATCCTCTCAGGCATCTCAACTTCATCGGAGCTCTCATCCGCTCGAGAACTTCCGAGTGAAACTCGAACTCTTGGTCTAGCTTGGCATCCTAAGACTGACACCTTCAGATTTCACGTGAGGCAAGCTGACACTCATCCACTCACTAAGAGATCTGCCTTGTCTCGTATATCTCAGCTTTTTGACCCACTAGGATGGCTAGCTCCGGTCATAATAGTGGAAAAAATATTTATCCAGCATCTCTGGAAATCGCAAGCCGGATGGGATGATCCACTACCTCAATCTCTTGCTCATGAATGGATCACCTTCGAAGAAAGCTTGCAAGGAGTGTCAGAAATCTCAATACCACGATGGATCGGTACTTCCTCATCAGTTCGAGGCGTCGAACTCCATGGGTTTTCTGATGCATCTCAAGACGCGTTAGGAGCAGCTCTCTATATTCGGACCTTCCACGATTACGCCGATGCCAAGGTCGTACTTCTCGCCGCTAAAAGTAAGGTCGCTCCCGTCAAACGACAGACGATCCCTCGCTTGGAGCTCTCAGCTGCTTTGCTGTTAGCTCGTCTTCTCGCTCGAATTCGAAACATTCTCGACTATCAACATGTCTCCACTCATCTATGGACCGACTCAACGGTTAGCCTCGCCTGGATTCAAGGTCATCCGTCGAAATGGAAGGAGTTCATATCAAATAGAGTAGCCGCCATTCAGGAACTGGCTCCCGATGCGCGCTGGCATCACGTCGCCGGAGTGGAGAATCCCGCCGACTGTCTGTCTCGCGGCCTCTCTTCGCATCAACTCCATTATCATCATCTCTGGTGGCAAGGGCCATCATGGCTTCAAGGTCCATCCGTTGGATGGCCGTCAGACGTTCCTTCTATTGACGAATCAATCGACCTTGAAGAACGCCCGCATAAGCCTGTGCAGGTTTCCATCGTAAGAGCAACACCTGATAACTGGGAACACTCATCAATCGGTTTTCGCAGCTAACTCAACTTCTTCGCATAACCGCCTGGATTATGCGCGCAACAGCTCGGTTCAAAGGGCTCCAGTGTCCACCCTCCGTAGACTTGACTGCGGATGAGATTCTCAAGGCTCGCACATTCTGGTTGAAGGAGACGCAAAGGGCTCATTTCAGCCGAGAACTGGATAGCTGCTCTCAGAGAGATGCTCTTCCTCGCTCTCATCCGCTTCTCAAACTATCGCCATTCGTCGACTAGGAATGCATTCTTCGCGTCGGAGGACGCATTCCAGTTTAAAAAACTCAATCCTCGATTCCGACAGCAAACATCCAGCTATATTGCCCCGTGACTCTCCATTCTCACGTCTCGTGATTTCAGATATCCATCAAAAGACGCTTCATGGTGGAGTGCAGGTCGTGCTAGCAACATTACGGCAGCAATATTGGATCCTCGGCGGTCGAGCTCCAGTCAGCTCCTTCATACGTCGATGCGTTCGATGCGTTCGACATCGCGCCGTCACCGCTAGAGAGATGATGGGCTCGCTACCTACGTCTCGCGTCACACCAACGCGTCCATTTTTAAATTCCGGCGTGGACTATGCCGGCCCCTTCAGTCTACGCACCTGGCGTGGACGCGCCTCTCGTACATACAAGGGCTATCTCATCATTTTCGTGTGCTTTGCCACATCAGCCGTCCACCTCGAACTCGCCACGGACTACTCATCGCAAGGATTCATCGCAGCATACCGACGATTCATCAGCCGACGCGGCCGCTGCAGCACTCTGACGAGTGATTGCGGCACGAACCTTGTCGGCGCCGATTCGGAACTCCGTCGTATGTTCCATTCCGCGTCCAAGGAGGTCGCGGAACTATCTCATCTTCTCGCTGCCGACGGCACTACGTGGAAATTTAATCCGCCCTCGGCTCTACACTTCGGTGGCAAATGGGAGGCGGCCGTGAAATCGACAAAATTTCACCTTAAACGCGTCCTTGGCGAGTCCGTACTCACGTATGAGGAGTTCAGTACGCTCCTCGTACAGATCGAAGCCGTGTTGAATTCGCGTCCGCTTTGCGCGCTTTCCGACGACCCCGCCGACGTCATCGCGCTGACACCCGCGCATTTTTTAGTTGGCGAATCACTGATTGTTGTTCCAGAGCCGTCATTAGCCGAAACGCCGATTTCGCGGTTGTCCCGGTGGCAACTTCTTCGTCACATGCTCGAGCGATTTTGGTATCGCTGGTCAACGGAATATTTACAGCGCCTTCAAACCAAAACTAAGTGGCAAAAATCTTCGAATCCCATCACGATCGGGTCTATCGCATTAATTCTCGATGAACGGTTTCCACCGTCTAAATGGCCGTTAGCGCGAGTTATCGCAGTTCATCCTGGATCTGATGGTCGAATTCGCGTCGTCACCGTACGCACTGCTACGTCCGAGTTTAAACGACCGATCGTGAAATTGTGTCCGCTTCCGATCGAATCGAACTAAATTTAACGACCAATCTCTGTAATTGTGCGAATATCATACGCAATCGGCCTTCCGTTGCATCGCTTTCGACACTGTTGTACTTCGCACCGTGCTTTGTCTATTTTCTCATATTCATTCTATTCCGTGTCTTAATTGTGATCATTCATTGTATATCTTATATGTTTCGCAATTCTGTATTCATTGAGTTTATCGCACTCTATTATTATGTTCCAAATCAGCGGCGCTCGTCACGCCCCTGAGGCGGGCGGAAATGTTCAAACAATTCAATTAATTATCATGTACTTCGTTTATTTTATGCTCATCGCCTTTAAATCTAATTCTTGTTATTCTCAATCCAGCGATTTCTCGACGAGCGGTATTTACCTTTTTTTCGTACTTCGCACGTCTTACCGCGCGTCTCGCATCATCACAAGGCGTTCCCGATCAGCTGTTCGATCCGACAAAATCTCGAGACCTTGACACACATATTTTCGCCGAATTTATATAGTCAGCGATCGACCGTATTCGGAGAATCATCTCTCGCAAAAAGCGCTTTACTTATACTCGTGTTCTTATTCTCCGCGATCGATACCATCTGCTTTTCGAAATCTAATCGTGTAATCATCTTCAAGTTCATTATTAGTGATTAATAAATTGCATTTGCATTTAGTGATTCAGTAATAATTTACCTAATTCAATCTGCGCACGCTTTATCAATAAACACGACGTCTGTCGTTAATAAAGACCTCCTCGGTCCTCCTCTGGGAAGGGGGAGTTGTGACGTGACGTTCTGTACGTCCGTCACAAGGGCTGATAAGCCCGGCCGGGATCGGTCGCGCGGGCCTCCGCTCTCTCGATTTAGGGAGAGAGAGCGCGGTCTGAGCGCGGGATCGGACGCGATCCCGCGATTGTCGGGTATTTTCTGTTAGCGTTTCACAATTGGTGAATAATTAGCGTAAGGACGGTGGCATTCATGCGGTCGACGGGATCTTATCCGGCGAACGACCAGAGGAGCAAAGTTAACATAGAGGACGCAGGGAGGCCGGCACCGTAAAAGGGGAGCACGCCCGGTAAGAATAACCAAATCATAATCCGAATTACTGTAATTAACCAAAGAATCGAAGCTGCCGCCCTTTGTGTTTAATAATTACGCTTCGCAGGCACGAAGGAAGCAATCGAGGGGAAAGGCCACTCAAGCGCAAGGAGCGCGAGAGCCCCGAGGAGGAGCTACGGCACTGTATCCGAAGCGCGGGCCCGAATTTCTTGGCGAGACGAAGCGATCGAAGAGGAAATCGATCGCCGATACATCCGCTAATAAAGAATAAGGAGGGCCGGATACAACCCTACGCTGCCGCAATGAGTGCGTTCCGAGGCCGGAAATTAATAAGAAGCGAGCAATGGAAGACGGGGGCCGGAGATTAGAAGCGCGAAGGCCACAAGGACCCGCAAGGCCGCGCCACGGCCCTGCGTAATTCGGAAGCGCCACACGTGGCCCTATTACATATTAATGTACCGGCGTGTCTCCTGCGGGCCTTCCGTTCGTCACTGTCCGGCGAGCGAGCGAATAGAGCGGAGGCCCTTTTCTCGAGGAGCTAAGAAGGAGATTTCGAGAGTTCCTGCCGGTGAGACTGACGTCGACTACATGTAAAGCTGCCAAAATTTCGAGTAAGGTTCGGATGAGTCGCGCCCGGTAGTCATCGCTGTCGTAAGTAAGGTTTTGTATCGTTATTTTACACGATTTTAGTTATTTCGAGTTATCACTCAGTAGATCGGCGAAACGACTCATCCGAGCCGACGGATCCGCGTGAGTACTCTCTCTCCTGAGATCATTTGCCGCCGACAGTCAATATTTTTGCGTCTTGTTAATTACTTAATTGTTCTTTCTCGCTATCGTGTGTAATCTTTGATATTGTTGAGCTCGTACACGTAACCGCTTTGTATATTACGCGTCTGTAAAATCGTATGTTCGTTTCGTATTGTGCAGTAACGGAATTATATGTGTCGCGTAAAAGTTGATATCTTATTTAATCGCTTCCGAATTATAGTGTAAATCCGGGACATTGTTATTTATCGTGTTATCAGATTGAAACGTTCGTCGCTGTCGTAAAGGCCGTTCATTCAGCGTATAATTCCGATCAGTAATACGAGTCGTACCGCGATATTGATTGAATATATCGACCAATATTATTGTCGCGGCGTATACGGCTGCTCTAAGCGCCTATTTATATCTCTTGTTTGACTTTGTGAGAATTTGATAATTACACGCGGGAGAGCGCAAGTAATTGTCGGCTTACGAAGGAATTTTCTTCGCTGCCGAGGCCCGGATAAGCCTCGAGTCGCGGTAAAACTCTTCGCCGGAGAATTGACTTCCGGCTCGCGCGTGAAATTTGATATCCTTGCGCTCGATCGCGAGAAGCCTTTCGGCCGACAAACAGCTAGCCATAACATTACGAACTGTATCTATTATTATTATTTCTTTTAGATTATTATATTTCCATATATTTTCTCTTCAATAATTCCTTTTATCAAAATCTTTTCAATAATATTTTCTCTGTCATTCTCAGTTCACTTATAATTACTTTTTCACATACGACTTATTATATATTATATTCTTCCATATCAAACTCTCTGTGTAATTTATTAATGCCTATCTCGATTCTCTCACGTCCCGCCCGCAAGGACCACCCCCTCTATCAATTCCGTTGACTGAATAGCCGCGTATTGTCCGTCGCGATTTCCGACTGATACAAAATTCGTGATTTTCGTAAAGTTTGTTGTCGACGGCGCGAATTTTCGCGCCTGGCGCCCAGCTTATAGTATAATTGTTTCGCTTCATTTGCCGTTCGGTTTACGTACATCGCGCCGAAGGTGTGCCGGTAGTCATTAACATCGACCCTTTGATTAATTTTATTTATAATTATCTCCGAAAATAATCACGGTCACAAGACATATAATATATAGACCGAGCATTGCTTGCATTTCCTATAGAAAACCGTATCGACAGATTAGAAGAAGACGGATGCTCAGTACCGTAGATCCATCTTTGTTTAGTAACGCAGTGGAAGGAAACGAAACTTGCGATCATTGGTGGGAAGCAGAAGCAGACGGAATGAGAGTGGATGAAGGAGAATATGAGGAGAAGGAACAGATTCTGACTCTGGTACCCTCCGACAGGCTCCGTTCCTATCCCCACTCTTGAGATTACAAAAGAAGGACATCTACGGTACTAAGCATTTGTCTCTTTCTAAGTTGTCGATGCCGCTTCGGCCAGACGCTCGGTCTATATATTATACGTCTATGGTCGGGACCCGAATCTGGCCATCACTGCTTGCAGCCAGCGCGATGATGCGAAACGCGATGCGCGATATTCAATGAGCGTACAACAATGAGCGGAAAAGCGAGCGATTTCAGTGCGGTAAAAATTATCTATAAAAGAACATTATACGATAGAAACATATAAAGCGGATTTATATTACACAAAATATAAAAACTTACAACTCCTGCAAGGTGTTTTATTCGCATTTTTTAAATATGTTTAAACATGGATACAAACGATATCTTGATCCACAGTCAAAAGAAGATATACCACGTAAAACAAAATATCGTAAACGAATTGAAGGATATAGAGAAGAACTAAAAAAAGGACAAAATAAAAAGGTAAACTTAAACTTTGTACAAGGCTAACTTTATACTTTTTACAATTCTGGTTTTTATTTCATCTCTATTATGACTTAACATATAATATAAATATATATATATATATATATATATATATATATAATATATATATATATATATAATGTTGTCCCGCATCAGCGAATCCAAGGCCGAACTCGCGAAAGCGGCCCGTTACATGTAGCATTATAATATACAGGGTGTTCGATTTAATCTGTTGTTAATACTTTATGCAAATTTCTTTAATTTGTATCGTTATATTTCTTAGTGCGTTATCAAGCTATAATTTATGTTCTCTGTAAGACCTTATTTTTCGGAATATATTGTCTATCTCTTTCTCTTTATAAATACTCTCCGCGGAACTACCGAATCGTCGATATCTTTGCTCGAGTCGTGTTTACGCGCTTTTTCATGTGTCGCTCGTCTTACCGCGCGCCCCTCGCTCTACCTGCTCAGCGACGATCAGCTGACTCAAAACATCGACATATTCGGTATATTTAACACTCTCGATTTTTCGGTTTGAATTTAGTCAGTCCTTGATCGACTTTCGTTCGCTTTACCTCGCGCTTCAGCCGCTCTCTTTATTCGAGACATTTTTCTGTAATTCTGTATCTTCGTTGAGTGAATAATAAATCGTCTGTGATCGTTAGTTTCTATCCAAATTTCAATCTCATTATCGCTTTTTTTTTGTATTTGTTCGATCCTCTCACTTATTAATTAACATTTTATGGTCCTTCGAGCCGGATAGAGGATCTTTCGATCGCATATCGTTCGTTCGCTGATTCTCGAACATTCATCGCGCTTTCGCATTCGCTCAGCGATTCTCTCTCTCGCTCTCATCGCGCTCGTTCGATCTCTCTCGTGTAAACCCGCGTAGTGACAACTACGTTCGCAGTGCAACTCTGCAAACTGCATTCAATCATAGTGATCATCAGCTGTTAAGTGACCGTTAAAACTCGGTGATAATTAAAACGGTGTTTTCGTGACCTTCGACGTCAACAACTCACGATGTCAACCTTCGGAGCAATTGTCGAGAAGCAAAACAGTCTCTTCGGTCTCATCACTCGAGCTCCCGAGAATGCGAAAAAACTTGGCAAGGACAAACTCAATCGCCACAACCTTGATGCCCGAATTACGTCACTCGAAACTTATTGGGATCGATTTCAGGATAATCATGACAAACTCATCGGCGCTTTAACAGAGGAAGTTCGTAAGCATCCTTATTTTTCGGAAGATTTATATGCGGCCTGCGAAGAAGCTTATTTCGATTCTCGCACAAGTATTCTGATGCTTCGCGATTCCATCATGAGTCACTCAAACGAATCAAGCGGATCGAATTCAAATTCAAACATGTGTCGAGCGTTGCCGAAAATCAGTTTGCCTAAGTTTTCCGGCGAGTATCATGAGTGGCCTTCCTTTCGCGATCTGTTTCAATCAATGGTGAGTTTCAACAAGGACATCTCCGCCGTAGAGAAGCTCCATTACTTAAAATCGCAAGTGACTGGAGAAGCGGCGCGATACATCGCCAACATCCCGGTGACGTCGGAAGGTTTCACGCGCGCTTGGGAAGCGCTCACCGATCGATATGAAAATCGACGCGTTATTGTGACGACACATCTCGACCGTTTATTTAATATCAAGACAATTACGCAGAAATCAAGCTCTGAACTCAAGTCACTGCTCTCTACGGTCAAGGACGTTTTAGGAGCCTTGCAATCCTTCGGCTTACCCACGGAGCATTGGGACGTCTTCATCGTGTACTTCGTTACTCGACGTCTGGACGCGAAGACTCTCGAAGCTTGGGAACTCGAGCAGGGAACGTCGCAGGAACTCGCTACCTTCGCTCAGCTTGAGCTCTTCCTCGAAGGACGTATTCGAGCTCTCGAATCGGTGCAATCTCGTTCACTTTCTACGTCCGCATCATCACATAAGTCAAGCAGCAAATCAAGGACTTCAGCTCACTCTCACGCTGCTGTCACAAATCAACCTGGCTGCTCTTGTTGTGGTTCTTCTCACTACATCGCATCGTGTCCTGACTTTGCATCCAAATCGATGGTTGACCGACAAAATCTCGTGACTCGAAAGTCACTCTGCTTTAATTGTCTCGGTTCACATAAGCTCAACGAGTGTCGATCTCTCAAAAGATGTCGGAAATGCAAAGGTCAGCATCACACATTACTTCATCGCGACACTGCTTCGTCACCTAAGGATTCTCCCATCTCCGATGCTTCTCCAAGTACTTCTGTATCATCGTCATCGACCACTACGCCGTCTTCAGGATCGTCTCAATCAACGGCCGTGCACTCTCACACCACGGCAGCTCAGCGTTCTCAAGTGTTGCTCGCCACTGCATGCGTCACGCTGATCAACTTGAAGGGAGACAACATCAAGGTACGAGCGCTCTTGGATCAAGGATCTGAGATCTCCATCATCCAGGAGTCATTGGTGCAGCTACTACGTCTTCCTCGAACTCGTGCTTCTGTGCCGATCATGGGTGTCGGCGCTCATAATATCGGATCATCCCGAGGTGTTGTGACCTTGAGGCTTCAATCACGCCTTGATCCATCAATTGAGTTTTCTGTCTCAGCCTTCGTTCTTCCGAAGGTCACAGGTCGAATACCATCACGTCAAGTGACAGGCTCGTGGAATCATTTACGAGGTTTGCAGTTAGCCGATCCCGAGTTCGCTACACCAGGTCCCATCGATATCATCCTTGGTGCCGATGTTTACGGCTCATTATTACTCGGCGACATCAGACGTGAATCGCTCAACTCACCCGTCGCTCAACATACGACTTTAGGCTGGATTGTCTCTGGGCCTCTCAACGCTCAGTCGTCTTCATCTGATTCTGCCTCCATCATCTCATGTTGCAAGCTTCAAGATGTGGATCTTCACGACACTCTTCAAAAGTTCTGGAAGAAGACGTCCTTCCGTCCATCACTTCACGTCTCACTCCTGACGAGCAAGCCTGCGAAACTCATTTTCGCACCACGCACTCGCGGGACAAGACCGGGCGATACATCGTTCGGCTGCCTTTTCGCACCTCGACCACCGGACTGGGCGAATCTCTTACTTCAGCATCACGCTCTTTCGCAAGAGTTCGACAGCGCATTCGACGAGATGAGGTCTTCGGAAAGCTCTACTCGGACTTTCTTCAAGAGTATGCCGATCTGGGTCACATGGTGCCGACTGCGTCTGCTTCTCAACATCATCCAACACCAATCTACTTGCCGCATCATGGCGTTCTTCGCGAAAGCAGCTCGACTACCAAATTACGGGTAGTCTTCAACGGGTCAGCTCCAACCAGCTCTGGAATGTCGCTAAACGATTGTCTGCACGCAGGTCCGAAGCTTCAGCAAGATCTTGACGCGGTCATCTTACGCTGGAGAATGCACGCATTCGCATTTGCCGCTGACATTAAGAAAATGTATCGGCAAATTGTGATACATCCTGAAGACCGACACTATCAGCAGATTCTCTGGGCTACCTCAGATTCGCCTCGCAGTTATCAACTCACGACTGTGACTTACGGCCTCACTTGTGCTCCGTATCTAGCTCTTCGAGTTCTTCAGCAACTCGCCAAGGACGAAGAACACGTCTTTCCTCAAGCTTCCAACATCGTGCGAACGGCTATCTACGTGGATGACGTGCTATCAGGTGCAGACACTCCGGAGGACGTAAAGGTCAAGGCTCTTCAATTAACCGAGCTCCTCAAGGCGGGCGGTTTCAAGCTGCAAAAGTGGTCAGCCAACAACGACGATCTTCTCCAAGGCATCGCTGACTCATCACAGTGCTCTTCAGCTCGAGAACTGCAATCAGAAGCTCGAACTCTGGGTCTCACGTGGCATCCAGCCTCGGACTCCTTCAAGTTCCACGTCAGTCGCTCTGATCCGATCGTCAAGCTCACCAAGAGATCAATTCTCTCGAAGATCGCGCAGCTTTTTGATCCGCTTGGCTGGCTCGCTCCTGTAACGATTCTCGGCAAGATGTTCATCCAACAGCTGTGGAAGTTGAACATCGAATGGGATGATCCGCTGCCGCCGTCTCTCGCACAGCAATGGACTCAATTCGACAAAGACCTGCGAGGAGTTTCCGAATATTCGATTCCTCGGTGGCTCGGCACTTCGACCAGCATTCAAGGTGTCGAATTTCACGGTTTCTCGGATGCCTCTCAGGACGCTCTCGGCGCAGTGCTTTACATCCGCACAATTCAAACCTTCACGGATGCCAAGGTCACTCTTCTCGCGGCTAAAAGCAAGGTGGCGCCTCTCAAAAAACAAACCATTCCTCGCCTGGAACTAGCTGCAGTCGTTCTTCTATCTCGTCTGCTTGCTCGTGTCCGTAATCTTCCCGGCCTTCAACATGTTCCTGCTCATCTGTGGGTCGACTCCAGCGTCAGTTTAGCGTGGATACGCGGACATCCTTCTCAATGGCAAGAATTCGTCGCGAATCGAGGTGCCGTCATACAAGAGCTCGTTCCGGACGCTCGATGGCATCACGTAGCCGGCAGCGAAAATCCCGCTGACTGCGTTTCTCGCGGACTCTCTCCCAGCCTGTTGCAAACTCATTCGTTGTGGTGGCGTGGTCCAGTCTGGCTTCAAGGTCCTTCCGTGGGATGGCCATCCACCTCTCCTCCAATCGACGACGCCATCAACCTCGAAAAAAGGCGACCTCAGCAAGTCCTCTTAACTGCGGTAAGCCAGTCATCTTCATGTTCATGGAATCTCATTGATCGATTTTCCAGTCTTGATCGCCTCCTTCGCATCACCGCCTGGATCCTGCGAAGCGTCGCCATCTTCAAAGGAGCCGATCATCACTCATCACGAGCTTTACATCCTGAGGAACTCATTCAAGCTCGGACCTTTTGGATCAAGGACACCCAACGAGCTTATTTCAATCGCGAGTTAGAGATCTGCTCGACAAAAACGTCACTACCAAGAACGCATCCACTTCTCAAACTGGCTCCCTTCGTCGACTCTGAAGGAGTTCTTCGCGTCGGTGGACGATTAAAAAATTCGTTGCTCGATCCAGATGGAAAACATCCTGCCATCCTTCCTCGTGATTCTTCATTCTCACGACTCGTCATCTCAGATCTTCACCATCGAACTCTTCATGGCGGAACTCAAGTTGTCTTGGCGACTTTACGACAACATTATTGGATCCTCGGAGGGCGCGCTCCAGTCAGCTCATTCATCTGCCGCTGCGTCCGATGTGCCCGACATCGCGCGGCAACCGCTCAGGAGATGATGGGCTCTCTTCCAACATCACGTGTCACACCGACGCGCCCATTCTTGCATTCCGGTGTTGACTACGCTGGACCTTACACGCTTCGCACCTGGCGAGGCCGAGCGTCCAGAACATACAAGGCCTATTTGATTGTCTTCATATGTTTTTCTACATCCGCTGTTCATCTCGATCTTGCAACAGATTACTCCACGCAGGGTTTTCTGGCTGCGTATCGACGCTTCATAGCTCGACGAGGCCGTTGCGTCACCATCTCTAGCGACTGCGGGACCAATTTCATTGGAGCGGACGCTGAACTTAGACGCCTATTCAATTCCGCTTCCAAGGACGCCGCGGAGATCGCTCACTTACTGGCCGCTGATGGAACGGAGTGGAAATTCAACCCTCCTTCCGCTCCACACTTCGGAGGAAAGTGGGAAGCCGCCGTCAAGTCAACGAAATTTCATCTTCGACGACTTATAGGCGACACGATCTTGACGTACGAGGAGTTCAACACTCTTCTCACGCAAGTCGAGGCCGTGCTCAACTCTCGACCGCTTTCCACGCTGTCCGACGATCCTGCGGATGTCAGCGCGCTTACGCCAGCGCATTTTCTCATCGGCGAACCTTTGATCGTCCTGCCGGAGCCGCCACTTAACGACGTGCCGATTTCTCGCCTATCGCGATGGCAACTTCTACGTCAACTTTTGGAAAGATTCTGGGCGCGATGGTCAACGGAGTATCTACAACGTCTGCAAACAAGGAACAAATGGCATCTCTCGACCAAGCCGCTTCAAATTGGAGATCTCGTCCTTATTTTTGATGAACGCTATCCACCGGCCAAATGGCCTCTTGCGCGTGTGACAGCATTACATCCAGGAACTGACGGTCGTGTACGCGTTGTCACTGTTCGGACAGCCGTTTCCGAATATAAACGACCGATCGTCAAACTCTGTCCATTACCGATCGCGACTTAAACTCTGTCTACTGCTTATCGATTCTAATTTTTGTTCTCTCTTCTTAATTTTCTTATCATTTAATTTGTTTAATTCTTAACACGTCATCATTGTAAATATTCATCTTCAATGTAACTCGGTTTCAATTTGCTCTTTCAGAGCGTCTCATTAATTTCTTCTCATTTAATCAGCGGCGTCTATCACGCCCCTGAGGCGGGCGGTAATGTTAATACTTTATGCAAATTTCTTTAATTTGTATCGTTATATTTCTTAGTGCGTTATCAAGCTATAATTTATGTTCTCTGTAAGACCTTATTTTTCGGAATATATTGTCTATCTCTTTCTCTTTATAAATACTCTCCGCGGAACTACCGAATCGTCGATATCTTTGCTCGAGTCGTGTTTACGCGCTTTTTCATGTGTCGCTCGTCTTACCGCGCGCCCCTCGCTCTACCTGCTCAGCGACGATCAGCTGACTCAAAACATCGACATATTCGGTATATTTAACGCTCTCGATTTTTCGGTTTGAATTTAGTCAGTCCTTGATCGACTTTCGTTCGCTTTACCTCGCGCTTCAGCCGCTCTCTTTATTCGAGACATTTTTCTGTAATTCTGTATCTTCGTTGAGTGAATAATAAATCGTCTGTGATCGTTAGTTTCTATCCAAATTTCAATCTCATCGCTTTTTTTTGTATTTGTTCGATCCTCTCACTTATTAATTAACATCTGTCCACGCTGATATCTCGGAAACTATCAAAGCTAGACGAAAAATTCATAAATCCCCTTCAATGGGATTACTTTGAGATGATTTCTAGTATGATGGAACCGTACCCTTCCGCATTGGATTTCGGAGGGGGAGGGGTAGTCGAATTTTTCAAATGGAAACCCCCTACAAGAATAACATCAATTAATAGGGCTCGAAAAGACGAATCCTAAGATTCCTTCGTGATTTCCAAGCGTTATTACTCTTCAACAATTGTAAATAATCTTCTTCTCATTATTGCGCTACTCGATCGTTTCACTATGCAAGCCGTGGAGATCAGGACTTCCTAGTTCGTCACTTCCAGGATATTTTGTGACTCCAAACCCTCCCCATACGGCTGTCTGTACATGTGTGAGTGCATGCATGTCTATTTGTGATTGTGTTGTGAATTTTTGTGCGTTTGGTTTAACGACGGCGCATTTCCGACAAGAGTATTAGCGACGATTTTCTATGTCCGTTGTGTGCAATGCACATTTCGAAACGTGTCCCAATCTCTGCCATTACTCTTTTCAATTGAATGAGAGTAATTCTCAAGAATTCTTCCTCAATCTTCCTGATCAGTTCATCCACTCCATTTATTTCCGTGGCATAGATTTCGTTAAAGTGTCCCCACAGAAAAAAATCGAGAGGGGTTAAATCAGGTGAACGCGGAGGCCAGCAGATTGGACCATTCGTTCCAATTCATTTTTCAAGAAAGATCTTATCTAGGTATTCCCGCACAATACATGCGTTATGCGATGGCGTATTTCAATCAATTATACATATGTACTATCCAACAACACCGCGTCCGCCGTTGGCAATTTTAAAAATATTAAACACTAGTACTACCCGCAACTAATAATGTACTCTCAACTAATACATATGTAGATGCCTGATTTAGAGCGCGGCTCACCCGAAACTTGGTTAGTGAGAGGTTGGTAGTGGTTGGTAATGGGGGAGTATGCACCGATCAGCTTTGGAGTAAACGAGAACACCCCATTGATTAAAGTATGCCCTCGAGCTCAACGCGACTTAATTTTGAAAACTTCACGGAAACACCACAAAAATCTTCTACTACTGTAACAATGCTGCGTTACAACAATCAGGAGTTCAAAGATATGTTAAAAATCTTCTCTGGTTTGAAGGATACATGACGATTTCTCGGTCTATGCTGCGATCAACCTGCGAAGCCTGATGATCCTGTACCTCATCTATGACGTTCGGCTTAAGTAGATCGAATCTGGGTCGTAGCTCGCGTTTATACAACAATGAAGCGGGACTACGACCAGTGGTAGACACTATGAGAAGACACTTGATAATCGAATATGAACAAATTAATAGCGTGTTCGAGCGATTTTCCTGCTTCTACGATTTTTATCACCTTATTCTTAAAAACTTCGACAAAATTCTCAGCTGCACCGTTAGTCGCCGGATGGTAGGGTGGTAAGAAACTGTGTTTTACTTTGCTCTGTTTTAAAAAAATTCCGAATTCCTCACTTGTAAACTGACGACCATTATCGGTTACTACGTATCTCGGTAAGCCGTGTCTAGCAAACAATTTCTCGAAAGATTTTACCGTTTTCACCTCTGTGGTATTCTGACCCATGTCAACAATTTTGGGTCATTTCGAGTGAGCGTTTATTACTAATAGAAACATACACCCGTACAACGGACCGAGAAAGTCACAATGGACCCTTGACCACACTCAGTTTGGCCAAGACCATGGTGTTAACGACGTCTTTGCCGGCTTTTTTCTTTCCTCGAAACAAATACTACATGCGTTCGCGGTAGCTTCTGTCTTTATCAATACCGGGACACCACATATATGATCGGGCCATCGACTTCATTCGAACCATTCCCATATCCGATCCATGCGACTCTCTCAGTACGCTTTTTTGCAACTCATTTGAAATTACTATTCTAATACCTCGCAATAAACACTCTTTTTTCAGAGTAAACTCAGAGCTTTTCTCTCTGTACTTTTTCTCTTCCTCAGAGAGCTGATCCAACGCGAGCCAGCCCTCTTTTACGAATCTCATAACTCTACTGAGCACTTTACATTTCTTGGATGCTCTCTGTACATCCGTAACAACTACTACATACTTATCAACTTTCTCTATGTAACTTAACCTCTCGAAGTCTTTCTCAAAAACGGGAGTTGAATCAGCAATCGGCAACCGGAACAGCGCATCACAGTTTTCGTTGTTCTTCGACCTTACGTACTCGATATTATACGTGAATCCCGATAAGAAATACGCCCACCTTTGAAGCCTATTAGCAATTGTCAACGGCATCTCTTTCCGTGTGTAACCAAAAATGTGTACGAATAGACGGTGATCAGTTCTGAGCGTGATTTCCCGACCGAACACATAATTGTATAACTTTTTGAATCCGAAAATGATGGCTAACGCCTCCTTATCGATTATAGCTCAATTCAACTCGCGTTCCGGAATTATCTTTGACGCATACGCTATCGGCCACTCGCTACCATCTTTATACCTGTGCGAAAGTATCGCTGCAAGCCCGTAACCCGACGCGTCGCAAGCCAATACAAGCTCCTCGCTAGCATCATAATGCGCTAAAACCTTTTCAGACGCCAAAACACTTTTTACCCCCTTGAACGTTTTTTTGCATTGCTCACTCCATACAAAGCATTCGGATTTGGTATACTCATATAGTGGTTTCAGCATCTCCGCCCGGTTGGGCAAAATCTTGCACAGTACGTGATTAGTTCCAGAAAGGAAGCTGACTCTTTTGGGTTTTTAGGTCATGGTGCTTCTACCATCGCTTTGATTTTACTTGGCGCTTTGTGTAGCCCTCTCTTGTCGATCACGAACCCCAAAAGTTCAAGCTCCTTCCTGAGAAAATCACACTTCTTCACATCGACCTTGAGGCCACACTCCTCTAATTTACGCAACACCGCTTTAAGCGTATCGTAATGCTCTTACTGATTCCTTCCCGTGACATAAATGTTATCTAAATACGCTATCGTGTTCGGGATGTCCCTTAAACAGCCTCCATCTTACGTTGGAAATCCCCTGGACCTGACGCCATTCCCTCCGGCATTTTCCTATGCCGAAAATAACCCTTATAGATAACAATGATAAGATAGTCTCGTGATTCCGTTTCGACAAGTATTTGCATGTAAGCATGAGAGAGATCGATTTGTGAGAACGTTTTCCCTCTGCAGAACTCCAAAAATTTCATCGATCAGCGGCACGGGGTGTTTGTCTATTACCAAACAGGGATTCAACGTCAGCTTGAAAATTCCACATATTCGTACTTTTCCGTTCGATTTAACTATGGAACTATCGATGTAGCCCACTCACTCGCGCCTACAGCTTCTATATGGCTCAAAGATTCTAGTCTATTTAACTCCTTCTCTACTTTTTCTTTAAGAGCGAACGGTAAATCCCGAGCCTTCAGCGCGACTGGATGGGCCCCGTCCTTCAGTTTCAATTTCAATGTATCTTTATTATATTGCTTAACCCCACCATCGAACAGTCTTGGAAACATTCTTATTAATTCCTCCGTTATAGTAGATCTGTTTAACATATACAATCCTGAGACTCTAGGAATGCTACTTTCGAACAGCCATAACTTAAACGCTTTTAGCCAATCTCGACCGATCAATGTTGGCCCGTTTGACGGCATCACATACAAGTCAAAACGCGCTGAATTGCCCTTCGCAACTACCATTATCTTTTTTAACACTCCTAACGGGCGAATGATAACGCCACCGTAGCACTTTAGCTTTAACTTCGTACTCTCCATAGACGCTTTCGCAAAGTACTTTTTTTTATTCGCTTCACTAATCACTGCCACATCAGCTCCTGTATCCATTCCATGGCGATGTGGACTCCCTCGATTTGGACGTCTACGAGAACTGGCTCTTCTCGGCGGTCTTGTGGAAAACAACCCTCCGTCTGGTTGACACATGTGACCAGGTTGAAAAAATCGCCTCCCCTTGCCTCGTCTCGGCGGCTCTCTTCCTCGTCGTGAATGTACCTCAGCTGCTGTCTTGATGGATGCTGACTGGTGTTGGCCTCACGCGCTCGGCCTGCCGTTCTATCGCCACTGCCCTCACTCCTAGCTCCTGTCGCGTCTCTGCATGCAGCTCTCGGGTGACCTCATTTGTTACACAAGTCACAAATTTTGTCTCGATGTCTACAGTTCCTGTACCAGTAATTTTTTCTCCCACAGCAGTAGCACATCTTTGGAATATTGCCTTGTTACCCTTCTTGCCTTCTCCGAATAGTACTCAATTTCTTCTTAGTCTACTACTTATGCTCGGGGTTTTCCCGTAGCTTTTCCCTTTAGCCAGGAAATGTATCTCTTGATTCGTCTGTTTTCCATGATTCAAGTTTGCCGTTGTAGCCGCGTTTTTTTTCGCTAACTCACGACCGGTAGCTATCTTATACGCGGTATCATATGTCAATGCGTCTGTACGGAATAATTCCACTCTCGTGTCGTGGTTCTTCAGCCCACACACCAACTGATCGCGCAAGGCGGTATCTCTATCCGCAAAGTTGCAGTGGAGCGCTAAACTCTTCAGCCTCGCTACAAACTCGGTGACCGACTCCGTTGACTGCGCCGATTGATGGAATTTACAACGTTCCATAGCTTCAGATGGCTTCGGACACAGGTGGTTTGTCACTAGTTTCGTCAATTCCGCATGTTTTTGTAACAAGCTTTGCCGGCGCACAGAGATCCCTCACGAGCGTGTACGTCTCCGCGCTGACTTTTGTCAACAACACTGCTCGTTTCTTATCTTCTATCGATACATCGGTAGCTATGAAAAACAATTCGAGTCGTTCTATAAATACTTCCCAGTTATCTCGTCCTAGCTGGAATTCAAGCTTTGTTGACATTTTGTTCTCTGCCATATTGTAGAGGTCGGCGAATAACACTCGCGATTGTTCTCTCTCACACACGTTCGTCTCTATTGCCTTTTTTGTCTTTCGCGCTTCTTCGCTCGTCTGTGACTCTCCACTCAACGTACTCTCTTCCGCTCTTTTCCGTCGCCTCGCACTCACTTTTTCCCTTCGCTCCTTGGCCCTTCACAAGCTGGCTAATTGCTTTCTTAAATCGTCGATTGACTTATTTTCAGTGCATGATGCACCTCAATCTCGAAGATGCTAAATTAGCCGCCTTAGTAAAGTTGTAAATCCACCCGGTTTTCGGTTTCATGCTCGCTTTACTCGAGTCTGACATCCGATCGTACTCTCACGTTTGAATTCTTGTCTTTATGCACAATACGCAATCCCACTATGCACTTATTACATCCTTATGCCTACACACTCGTGTTCGTTAAATCCTCGTCGCCAAAATGTAGTGAATGCACTTTATTAATAATCGGAATAATGTTACACCTGCAAATACAAATGTACGCTAGCCAAGCCGTAATATTGACTGCTCTTCGAGTGATTTGAGGGACACATATGCGTGTGTCGCTACTCTTATTTGTTACCTGAGACGTGTCGTCCTCGCGTGGCCCACTCTATATCTATCACTAACGCGCGTACATCACAGAAGGGAAAGGTTGTTCGTGGGGTAAAAGTATCTTATTTAATGTTTGTACCTGGTTTTGATACTATACAATCATTTTCTCCGGAATATATGCATTCCATACTTCTAGGTGTGGTAAAATCCGTTATCGTCTTGGTTTACAAATTGTCATAGTCCTTGGTTTACAAATTGTCATAGTCCTTGGTATATTGGTACAAAAAAGGATATTTTTGACGAGAAATTAACTTCAATCCGACCACGAAGTGAAATAACATAGACATCAAAATCAATCAATGATATTAAAGTCTGGAAAACTTCCGAATTAAAAAATTTTCTTCTTTATTACTCTATGTCGTGTTTAAAAAATGTACTTCCAAAGCCTTACTATAAACATTGGTCGCTTCTAGTTTTTGCAATATATACATTTTTATGCGAAAAAAATAACAAGCGAAGATTAAGTACAAGCTGAAAGAGCACTTAAAATATTTGTGGAACGAATTCCCTTACTGTATGGTGCAGAATTCATGAAATATAATGTTCATCTATTACTACATATACCAAAATCTATTAAATATTTTGGTGATTTATGGGCTTGGTCAGCATTTTCTTATGAGGGTTATAATTATGTATTGAGGAAAATGTTATACAGTTCGCGGTTTGTTTTGAAACAAATTTGTAAATCTTATTTAAGATTGCAAAACAAAATATAACGACACATTTAATAAAAGAAATTTCAATCAAAAAGGGAAAAAATTATTGAATCATATGTTGGGTCATAAAAGTAAATACGGTCAAGCGCGAAATGCTAATAATGATACTGTGAAAAAATTGTTGGTACTGGAAAAAACATACTCCTAAAAGTTGAAAAAGTTTCCATACAATCTTTGATTAACGAAAGCATTGAGAGCAATAATGCAAAATCGTATCAGCGATTCATGTACAATGGTATTACTTACCACAGCAATTCTTACGACAGAATGTATAAGCGGAATAATAGCATAATACAAACAGAATTAGGCGAATTCATGACGATTAAATCAATTATTTCATTTACTTTAGAAACTGGTAATACTGCATTCGTAGTTGTTGGTAATTCGATTGAAATATTAGAAGATATAATATTATGCTCGCATTATAATATCTCGTTAGTCAGTTATTGTTATGCTGTGGAATTAACAAATATTTTAACCTGTAAACCAGAACAAATTAGTAATAAATGTATTCTCTTACCTGGCGATAATGATACAACAAATTATGTAATGGTAAATAATAAAGAAACTGATTGATTCAATCACCATTTGTATTGTAATGTTTATATTACTTAAAAATATATGTATTTAAAAATATTACGCAGACTATTATTTTAATAGAATGGGAAATTTGTGTAAAATATACATAATAAACTAAATTGTAGATATAAAATAGGCCTGAACGAGCAAATAAGGTTGTTACAATTAAAATAACTTTATTTCGTTAATAAAAAATATACATAAATCTTTGGAACGGAACGTTTCGACACTTACTTGTGTCTCTTCAGCCGTAATCTAATGAGTGAATTTTACAATGATGGTAAATTAAATATTTAAATGTAAATGAATGTGGAACGCTGGGTATTTTTTGCGCAAATCTTGTGTGTCGACATTGTGTGTGTTGTGTTGTTTCTATACTGACTCACCCTATGTGGTTTAAGTGGGTGATGGTGTGTTGTCTGTGTCGGTATCATCGTTTAATAGCCTGTCAAACTATAAAAATATTGCGTGAATGGACCAATTTGGTGTACTGTTGCACTTATCACATTAATAGTTTATCTCACCTTGTTTGTGAATTGTCAAAGAATTTAAATGTAAGAGTTAAAGTCACTTAATAAAACTGTAACAGTATGATTTAGAGTTATATGTATGATAAAATTTGTCAAGTATATAAAATTTTGATAACATTGTTATTGCGGACGTTCGATACGGACAGAGAGGTATATGTGTAGAACCGCGCTTTATATATCTTTCAGTAGGTGAGACCAAGGTTCAAAAACAATTATTGAAAGTTATGTTTTTGTATTGCCGATGGATTCAAGTAACGGAAAATAAGATCTATCTAGATATTCCGTATCATCCATAGCATTAAGACTGTTTTTTTGTTGTTTTATATGAATAGTTTCAGCAATTAACCTTTTGTAATAATTAGTTTCATGGTCTAAGATTTTTACATTATCCCAGTCCATGTTATGTTTATAATCAGTAATATGTTGGGATACTACCGATTGGTTTGATGTATGTTGTCTTATGTTTATCTTGTGCTTGTTATAGCCCGAGAAGCTATATAGATAAAGTTATAATAAGCGTACCAGACGCGAAGGAATGCGCGAAAACGCTAACGCAGCGAGCCACGCGCGGAAATCGACCTTGCGAGAAATGCAAGCGAAGAAGTTCGACTTTGAACTTCCTCGCCTGCATCCGGACGACGAAAAACCCTTACGTTTAAAAAACATGTTACCAGGCACCCCCTCTTATAGAAAAAACCGCGATAATAAAGAGGTTCGCTGCTAACACGCGCGAGCCAGAAAATGAGTAGAAGTTGCGACATAAACTAGAGACAGTTCGAAAAGATAATCGCGACCGCGTTACTAAGAGGGAAACGGGAGTACGCTAAATAACTTGATAATTACTGTATTATATGTTATGAGTTTAATTAAAATAAAATGACAGAAAAGTGAATAGAGAGTTATACGAGTGAATAAAATAAAAAGAATATAAAAGGAGAAAATATAAGTGAGTCGGGCGTGATCCACGGAGTCCCAACTCCCTAATCCTGAAGACATCCCATAACGAAAATAAAAAGGATTGTGTCACCCCCCCCGACACAACATTTGGTGGCAGCGGTGGGATTCAGGAGGTCCGCCAACCACAAAATCCTTAAGACCTGTGAACAAACAAAAGTGTTAAAAAACGGGCACGCCAGTACAGCAGCTGACGGACAAGGACAACGGACAACACGGGAAAGCAAAGCAGTGAGAGAATCACGGCCGAGGAAGCTGACACCCGAGTAGGAACCCCGACCTACGACTACAGCACGGACATCGCAACAACGATGAGCAACGACCCGCCGTGTTACTACCAACGCCGGGCCGCCCGCCTTATCAGCCGACGAGAGCGAGAGCGAGAGCGAGAGATCGCAGCGTCAGCAGCCAAGCAGCGCAAAGCGTAAAGATGCGAGCCGTAGTACTGTAAGTCCGAATACAATTATATCGCATGCAGTCGGAAGGCGCTAACGTACCACCGATAGCGAATCGAACGTGGTTACATAGCGAACCTGCACGACTAACGTTACGCGTTCTCCGAGAACGACGAATACTCGATAACCTGCGTAGAAATTTAGAAACGCGACATTCAAGTGATAGCGAAACCGAAAACGTCGCGAACGATAATGACCTGCCATTCACTAATCGCGACGCCTACGTATTAACAAATAAAGCTATCCCGCTAGCACAAGCGAACCTCGACCAAGTACGTAAGAAATTAGAAACGTACTATTCGAGCGACAGCGACTCCGAATTACCCTCACACGTAATAACTGAACGCGAATTTCCATTTAATAGCTTCGACGAAAGCTTATTTGCGAATCACGAAACGGAACCCGTTATCACGAAAGGAAAAGATATCAGACCACGCGTCAGCCGAACGCCCAGTAACGTATCACAACGAGGCGAATTTTCGTTAACATCTTATGATAGTAGCATTTTTGATCCGAACGAAATCAACGGAATTAACATGTCGTTAATGCACACTCCGCCACCGCCGAGCGAATTGATACACGTGTCAAACGATGACATCAACCGAGAGATTGATAACCTTAGAGATAGCATACGGCATATCGACGAACACGTTGTAGAGGCAGAGATACACGAACCTCCCGTAAACCGTAATACTAGTATGAGTAATCTGAATAATCCCCTCTTACGCGAAATAATGCGAGGAATACAGGAAATGCGTACGGAAATAAATATATTACGCGACCAGAGACGCGAATCTAACACATACGAAGGCGAACGACACGTTAACCGCCGAGACGTACGCGATTACACTCGTGACGAAGACACGCGATACCATGAGCGCGATAGCGACAGATACAATATTACATACGGACGCACAGAGAATGATGTAAGACACCGACGAAATAATACCGAAAGCTATATTTCATTAAAAGAAGCGCGAAGTATGATTCCGGAATTTAACGGAACATCACAACATAAATTGCAAGAATTTTTAAGCACATGTAATTACGCTGTACAAAACATAGACCCAGCAAACGAGACAAGTTTAGTAGGAGCTATCTTATGTACTAAATTAAAGGGAAAAGCTATGCTAGATTTTCAAACGCGAGACATACGAACGTATGACGAACTCAAACGACAATTAGAAATTTCGTACCAAAGCAAACGAAGTACCACTCATTTGCAAATCGAATTTAATTCCCTGAAACAAAAATCTAACGAAAGCGCACAAACATTCGGAACACGTGTCGATACTCTAGCCATGGAATTATATGAATCCATGATCGAAGGAGAAGACCACTCTGTCGTAGAAAAACGTATAATATTACATACTATACAAAAACAAGCTCTACAAAATTTTCAAATCGGATTATGCAAAGAAATACAAATGCTAATTCGTTCACGAAATTATCGCACCCTTCAAGAAGCTATAACCGCCGCAACTGCCGAAGAAAAAGTAAACGGCTCAACCACGTCGCGATCAAGTAATTTCCCGAATCGTAACCGATACGATCAATCGTCATCGCGACAAACAAAAAACACGACTCAGTGTTATAAATGCGGAAAAACCGGACATTACGGACGCGATTGCCGCAGCAGCAGATATGCATTACCGAAACCGGACAAATCATCTCGCGTAAATACCGTCGAAAAATTCTGCAAGCATTGCAAGAAACGCGGACATAACCGTGAAGAATGTTGGTCGTTAAACGGACGACCTAAAGCGAAAACGTCGGACCGAACCAAGAAGGATGCCGAAATAAAATCGCGAAATAATAATAAGAACGGCGATAAAAAAGAAAATAGGCCGCGAAAAAGAAACTCAGACTCCGAGCGTAGTAGCGACGAAGAAGAAGGAGATAAGAAAAAGACAGCGCGCGCGCTCGAGTACCAGATAACGCACATGCGACGGACACCGCAAGAATCAGCCGGATTGGATATAATTACTTTACCAATACGCGAAACAAAACGCGGACAAATTAATATGCTTTATGATTCCGGAGCCACGATTTCATTAATAAAAGTAAAACATTTAAAAGGCGAAACCGTTATCTATAAAGATAAAATCACGCTAATCGGAATAACCGGACACAAGGCACGAACAATAGGCAAGATATACGATTGCGATCGTCTAAATCGATATACTATCGATTTAGACGATCGCAAAATAAAACACGCGATATACGTCGTGAAAGATGATTTTCCAATGGATTACGAAGGAATACTAGGAATCGATTTTCTTAGAAAACAGCAAGTTTCGTGCGATTATAAAAAACGGGAACTCAAAATAGGAGACACCGTGTTAAAGCTTCAGCCTTATGACAAAATCACGTTAAAACCGCGCAGTGAAACTATTATTCAAGCTGCAACAAATCGTAACGAAATCGGAATTATACGGGCAGAAGAAACCGCGCCGGGAATATACATCGGACGATGCCTCGTGGAGCCGAAGAATTACATATGTCCTATCAGTGTGATTAATACTACAGACGAGACCGTCGAGATACGTACACCGCGCGTAACCGTAGAAGATATTAGCGAAGACAACCCGCATGAAATATATACCATTCAAACGGAGAAGACGCGCAAATATTCGTCACCGCGTAATGAACAAATCTGACAATTATTACGGACAGAACACTTAAATAAAGAAGAAAAGCGAGCGATACAAAAAATATGCGAAGAGTATAGCGACATATTTCACCTAAGCGGAGAACCACTGACATGCATCGTGACTATAGAGCACGAGATAAATACGCGCGCCGACACCTCACCGGTAAACGTGAGACCATATCGTCTTCCCGAGAAGCACGGAAAAACGGAAGTAAATAACCAAGTGCAAGAAATGTTAAAAGACGGAATAATTCGGACCAGCGCGAGTCAATGGAATGCACCGTTATTAGTAGTACCGAAGAAAACCGACGCATCCGGAAAACCGAAACTCCGAGTAGTAGTAGACTTCCGACGCCTTAATAATCTAACGATAGGCGACTCGTTTCCACTGCCAAATATCACGGATATATTAGATCAGCTAGGAAACGCCAAGTATTTTACTACGCTAGATTTGGCATCAGGATATCATCAGATACCGATGGCCGAACGCGATAAAAATAAGACAGCCTTTTCCACCCTCTACGGACATTACGAATTCAATCGCATGCCATTCGGACTAAAGAACGCATCAGCGACTTTTCAACGGCTGATGAATTCAGTATTGACGGGGATACAAGGGCTCAGATGTTATCTTTGCAAACATGTGTTTCGACAACACTATTTATAAACAAACATTTGGAACTCCCATGGGATCTCTATTATCTCCCACCATAGCGGATATAGTGTTACAAGACATCGAAAATAAAGCTCTTTACAAAATAGGTACAAAACTCCCTATATACTATAGATATGTTGATGACATTCTGCTAGCAGTTCCAAAAAATTCTATTCAATTTATTGTCGATACTTTTAACTCTTACCATGAGAGGATTCAATTCACAAGTGAGATAGAGACAGATCGTAGTCTAAGCTTTTTAGACATCAAATTAAAAATCGAGAATCAAAACATTATCATAGACTGGTATCATAAAAACACGCATTCAGGCAGATACCTCTCATATTATTCAAACCATCCTATATGCCACAAAATTGGCACAATATACAGTTTGATAGACAGAGCGATGCTTCTATCTCACCCACAATATCATGAAAAAAAACATAACATTGGTCATCAACACACTCATGGAAAACGGTTATCCCCTAGATTTTATCTTTAAATATATCCATGTCAGGATTAAAAAACTGATAGCCACAAAATTAAAATTCAATCATGGAGCGGTGGTAAACAGAGATGAAAAAAGCAACAGATTCATAGCGGTTCCTTACATAAAAAATCTGTCGGAATTTGTTTGCAACTCATTTCGAGGAACAGAATTTGCTGCGGGTTACAAATGTTTCAACCGCCTAAACAAATTTATTAAGGTACACAAGGACATTACACCCACAGAATGTAATAATAATGTTATTTATAAAATCCATTGTAAAGATTGTACCGCATCTTACGTAGGTCAGACCAAGCGACAATTAAAGACAAGAATACATGAGCACAAGATAAACATAAGACAACATACAACAAACAAATCGGTAGTATCCCAACATATTACTGATTATAAACATAACATGGACTGGGATAATGTAAAAATCTTAGACCATGAAACTAATTATTACAAAAGGTTAATTGCTGAAACTATTCATATAAAACAACAAAAAAACAGTCTTAATGCTATGGATGATACGGAATATCTAGATAGATCTTATTTTCCGTTACTTGAATCCATCGGCAATACAAAAACATAACTTTCAATAATTGTTTTTGAACCTTGGTCTCACCTACTGAAAGATATATAAAGCGCGGTTCTACACATATACCTCTCTGTCCGTATCGAACGTCCGCAATAACAATGTTATCAAAATTTTATATACTTGACAAATTTTATCATACATATAACTCTAAATCATACTGTTACAGTTTTATTAAGTGACTTTAACTCTTACATTTAAATTCTTTGACAATTCACAAACAAGGTGAGATAAACTATTAATGTGATAAGTGCAACAGTACACCAAATTGGTCCATTCACGCAATATTTTTATAGTTTGACAGGCTATTAAACGATGATACCGACACAGACAACACACCATCACCCACTTAAACCACATAGGGTGAGTCAGTATAGAAACAACACAACACACACAATGTCGACACACAAGATTTGCGCAAAAAATACCCAGCGTTCCACATTCATTTACATTTAAATATTTAATTTACCATCATTGTAAAATTCACTCATTAGATTACGGCTGAAGAGACACAAGTAAGTGTCGAAACGTTCCGTTCCAAAGATTTATGTATATTTTTTATTAACGAAATAAAGTTATTTTAATTGTAACAACCTTATTTGCTCGTTCAGGCCTATTTTATATCTACAATTTAGTTTTAAAACACGAGCTTATCTATTATTAATTTATACATAATAAATAATACGGATTTGTCAGTAGAAACAACTAATTCTGTATTTATTATTTGTTCGAAATATACCCTCAATTCATACAATAATAATATAATCTTTCCGAAATATAATATAATTAATTAATTATAATTAATAATTACATTTAGTGTTTACAAATTAATAATAATATTTAAATTTTAATTTTAATTACAGGTATGTTGAAAATTAATATAAATATTTATTAAAAAATTATTAAACGAATTTATAGTAATTACTTGTTATTCTTTTATTTATGTTTTGGTTTTATTTTATTTTGTATTATATTATTACAATTATTTCATCAGTCAATTATACTGTGCAATTATATACAGCTACTAATCGATAATCGATTAACAATCGGGATCGTCATTCGACACTTAACGAAGATTAACACAATAACACCTGAACGACACTCGTTTTACGAGGACAACGAGGGCCGAAAAAGACGAAGCTATCGTCGCCGCAGTAGTTGACCAATCCTTCGGCACTGTCCAGGAGGCCAACAATGCGGCGAATGTCCAAATATCTGAGAAAACTGCCCGGCAACGTCTCAACGCAGCTGGGTATCAGCATAGAATAATATATAGACGGAGCCTTCTGCGAGGGGAAGGTGATAATAGCGGAAAGGGGAGTAGTACACTGACTTCGGTATATTCCGTGAGCGCAGCTCGGAAATGTTTGTTATTACGTGGAAGTTATATCACTTAGCGGTTCTGAAACCCTTATTTACGAAGAACTTTGAAGAGACAATTTCTCATGAAAATTTTACAAATATTGGAATAATTTATATATATTTTAAATATTTTATATATATTTTATTATATTATAATATTAAGACAGATTATGTAAATGTGAATATATGTTTCGCTTCTTTTTATTGACCTTTGAACAAGATTAATTTATTAAATTTATGTCTGTCGCTAATGTGAGCATTCTGTATAAAACATGTTAATCTTGTTTTACTATATAATTGAATAATAGCACGCAATAAATGGTTTAGATGATTGCTATGAACGCTTACATGTTCCTTTAATTCGTTAAATATATTTACATTTATAAGTTTTTCCATGACATCATGTATAAAAGTATTCATAATAAAATGACTTAATGTTTTGTTGTCATACATGTAACTATGTATTGTACTGTCTACCATTTTGCATATGTATACAAGGTCCCTTGATGGGTATATTAAAGATCCTCTGTTCTTTAAGTGTATTAAATTGAGGCCATTGATGGAAAAAGGGCACATAGGCTTATGTGCCCTTTTTCCGTAAATCGTTTAAATCGACTCAGGTATGTGTTATATATATAATATACAAAGGACATGTTACTTCTCTAATGTTTACATTACGTAGATGCTGTTGTACTGCCGCGCGACCTTGAGCATTCGCGCAGCGGTGTGTAGTAGTTTGCTCGACAGTTACTCGCTCAGCGGTCGTGCTGTCGTGCAATATTTTTTTTTGAAAGAGGCTTTTGTGTAAATTAGGAAATATGGAAAGTGACAATTATACATTCCAACTTATAGAATAAGACTTATTTAAAAATTAAATTTTTTGTTTATTTTTCTATTTAAATTTGTATTTTTTATTTAAACAATATATATTAAACAATATATAAGAAAGTTGTAAACTAAATAAGTAATTATATTTATTTTAATTAAATAAACAAAAAAAGACTACTTTTTTACGATTTTACCCCCTTTATGGAAAAAGGGCACATAAACCAATTTTTTAAAACAACGTAAAAAAAAACAAATATCTTCAAATCATGACCTCTGTTTTCAGAACGTTTGAAGGACATGTTACTACACCTTTTAAAAAAATTGATTTAAATTGCATTACTTTTCATTAAGTAATACTTTAATGAAAACTTTGAAGTCGATCTTCTCGAAATAGCGTTTTGGCGTATGTGCCCTTTTTCCATCAATGGCCTCAATTGTAATTTGTATCTGTATTTTGTTCTATTAATGCGTTGACACTTTCCGTATAATACAAAGTTTTCATAAGTTTACGTAATACATATCCTAGTATCCCGTGGAAATATGAAAAAAAATATATATATATATGTATAGAGAAGTATATTTAATTTATATTAGTTTACATATATCTGAATTAATAAAATTGTTATATGGAGTAACGTAACCTAGATTTCAAATGCTTTACTTACAAGTGAAATGAAAACTTTTTATTTTTAGCTTCTTCTTCCAATTGTTCCAGGTTTTTTTTTAAATTACGGTTTTTGCAACCAAATACGACACAATAACTCATTTTTAAATATTAATAAATTCTTGTAGTATTCTTGTTGCACACTTCACTGCAGGAGAATGTGTTGAATGAAACTCTACGCAAACATGAGCATATGTGAGCCGAATGCTATCGAACGTAACCGAGATTTACCGAAGTCAGTGTCTTGACCCCCTTACGTCTAATGTCACTATCCCCCTTGTCCTCATAGGCAGCTAATGCTCCGTCTATATATTATTTTTATGTCTATGGGTATCACTGTTATCGCCCAGCCCACAAAATTATGCTGACACCCGTCCATCGGAAGCAGCGTATCGTTTGCCTTGGAAAACCTGGTGACGAGCCGTGAGGAATGGGAGGCAACGATCTACACCGATGAAAAGGTCTTTGTATTGTCTGTCGACCGCCAACATTACGTATGGCGTCCAAAAGATCAACGGTTGCATCCAAACCATGTTGTGCTTTTCCACAGAAGTGGAAGGATTTCATGCGGAATGTGGAGATGGATATCTGGTACCGCAATCGGTGAGCTGGTGGAAATTCCCACACACATGAACTCTGCGGAGTACATTCGCGTTACGTTGTTAAATTATGTTATCAATTTACATTTGAAAAGTAATATCATTAAATTATAATCTTTAACGCATATACAGCTGTTCTCTCCACGATTCCATAATATTTTCAAATATGCCTGATTTAAAAATGGCTATATCGAAGAACGGCCACCACAGTTTGAAAATCCAGTAGATTTTTGTTTCTCCGAAAAAGATATACAAGAAATACCACGCTGTTCTAAATGTGGTGCATTGCTATAATATGTTGTTTCTGGTGAGTAGTGATACTATGGCTGCGGTCCGAAACACGATTATAGCGCTATTAGCGCGCTCACCGTCGCGTCGCACAGTGGGGAATTTCGGCGAAAAGCTGGCCAAAAATCGAAAAACGAAATTTAGTTTGGGATCTATTGTCTATAAGGATCGATAAAAAACTATTCCCTGCACAGAATCCCGTTGTCCTCAACCCTTCACTATTTTAAGTTGAGCAAGTATGTTAGTTCAAAGTAGACCCTCGCCGGCGATATACGTTTCTCGCGCGTTTCGTTAATATTTTCAATATACTTTGAGTGTGAATAACTTTTTAGATAAAAGTGAGAATAAAGTTCTGCAAAATGGATGCTCTTCCTAGAGGTATGTAGAATATTTTATATTTTTTACATTTTTTAAATAACGTTTACTATGTTTGTTTGCGACGCATAACGATAGTCCGATAAAGTTCCTACTTTCCTGAATAAATATTTACTTCGTGTAGACTTTTAGTTACAGATCCCACAAGATCCCATGTTCGTTCTTTTCTTTCTTGAAACTTATACTATTGGCAATTAAAATTCGCAATAATTAGCTGCTAATATCTGCTAGCCTTGTTGTACGGTATTTTTTGTAACAGTGTGCGCGTTCCGAAAAGGCTCTCGGTTTGGTTAGGGTGCGGCGCGTCCTCCATCTCAGATAGTCCCGCTTAGTTGCAGCTGTGCCCGGTTTGGTCATAACAATATGTATTTGAAATCCGGTCTATAAAAATTAACATACCTGAGGTTTTAAGTGTCTTATATAGGGTGTTTACTAAATACAAACAAATTTTTCTGAACCAGTATTCAGAGCTTGAGAGTTTATTTTGAATAAATATTTTAAATTTAATAAACATTACCTTAAGTTACTCGGGTGTTTTTATTCGCATGTTTATTTTGCGTTCGGCTCTTATTGGCCTTGTTATAATTTATATTTAACATTATCAGAGCCTTTATGTTTTTATTTTTTATTTTGAATATAACTTATAATACATACGAATTTTTTGTATAATAATATGCGCTTTTTTCATGCATTTTTTACAGGATCTTGCAATCAGTTAACAACTTATAAAAGGAGAGATATATTTCTTATTATGCAGAATTGCTTAAGCGGTGAATTTAATAACCAAATTAAACATTTGGAACAGGAGTTGTCCGAACGAAGTAACTGTCCTATTCAAATCCATCCAGATGCCAAATCACACATGTAAAAATTCTTCTCTAAACTGCGCACAAAATGACAAGAGGCAAAAAGGATCGATGAAATCTATTATTATATCTATCATTATATCTTTCATTATATTGTAATAATAAAGTCTACCTACACCATTTTGAGTCTAACATTATTTTTCTAGAAATTCCCGAATCTGATGCATAATCGGTAACCTCTAAAATTCATTGATATTGATTTTCAGCCAGATCGAATGAGTATTCGTAATCAGCGACCCCGAAAATATAAGTCTACCAATTTTTGTACAATTCTGATGAGTATTTAATGATTTACTCCGTTATATTGAGGCCGCCATTTTGTTTTTGAAAAATTACACACCGGATTCGTAATCAGCGACCCCGAAAATGTAAATCTACCAATTTTTGTACAATTCTGATGAATATTTAATGATTTACTCCGCTATATTGAGGCCGCCATTTTGTTTTTGAATAATTACACACCGGATTCGTAATCAGCGACCCCGAGAACATAAGTCTACCAATTTTTGTGCAATTCTGATGATTCTCCGATTTATGGCAAATTAAAATCCACGTTTTGGCCGAAATTCCCCACTGTGCGTCGGTCCGATTCGTTCCGTGAGTGTCTTTCGTGAGCAAAGTGACGTCACGGATTCATGCTCACGACGTGCTCACGACGCCCATAGGCCGGAGGTGGGTTGCCGTGAGCGTACATCATTTGCGCGGCAAATTTTAATAAAAATGTCAGAATCCATTTTGCAAGAAGTTCTTATTGAAAATGCTGGGCAGTATATAACACTTTATTTAATACCAGCAGATGCTGCAAGAGTAACCACAGGTGAGGAAAAATGAGATAAGCACTGATTTCTAGTTAATTATGGTTATTTACGGTTGATTATGGTTAACTGAGTATGGTTAACTTTGGACAAATAAGTAATTTTAATGTTTTTGCTTCTCCTGTAATGAAAAATTTATAGACAAGGCATTTGCATTGCGTCTGCCAAATAAAGAATATGGGAGGCGAAGAAAGCAGAGAATCACAGAATCGCCAATGATGCAATGCCTGTAAAGGATGTTGTGTCTCCTGCTTCATTAGTTGTCTCAGAATTAATATCATCCCCTGCAAACTCATCGGTACAAGAAAATGTTGAAGACTCAATAATTGGTATGTATGTATGTATTGTTACGTCCAGACTCGGGAAAAAAAAAGATAGTCAAACGGAAGGCCGTAACTTACCGTCTCTTGAGACAGATGTTTTTAGGCACGTGCCTCGAGTCAAGTGAATTCTAAGGCCCGAACAGGTCAACGACAGAGAAGGTCGCTATGACTCTGTTCGTAGGGCATTCACTTGATGGTCCCTTTTCGGTAAGAGAATTTAATCTCTTTTACGCGGGACGGGACCCTGTGCGATTTTGGAGTTCAGGGGAGAGTGCAAGGGGTCAAGAAATGATTATGAATTTAATTAATTAATTATTAAAATCTAGTTTATTCATATCAAACAAATATATAAATATAAATATAATTCAATTATAAAGGAGTTCTTGTAAATATGTTTCTGAGAGTGTGAGTGAATGTGTATGTAATGGCGCGGGTGTTACATTGGTTCGGAGGTCATAAGTCAGAATGCTCTGGGATAGATTCTGTAACGATCCCCCCCCTGAGCGATCGTTCTACCCGGCCGTCGATCCGCCGGAAGGCTGCCGCCCGGCGAACACCAGCCGGGCAAATGCAGCGGCGCTATGCGCCCTTTTTTATTCTTTCGAAAACGCGACCCAATCACGCCGTTATACGGCCGACGAAATCGAAAGCCAGGGCCGTTGTCTCGGCGCTTCCGAACCGCTCCGAATCCTGACGGAAGCCGCCGAGCAACGCGCCCTGCCGCACCACCCGAACGCCGCCGAAATCATTTGTAAGAATAATTATGTCTATTAGACAGAACAATCGGGCCCGACGGGTATCGCCGGAATTACCCGAACAGGTAATTTCCCGGTATAAAACGGGCGATTCGATACCAAAAAGATCACTCCGGTTCTCGATCCGACAGAGCCCGCACGGCGCCTGATCCGAATCCTGAACAGCTCGTATACGGAAAAGCAAGAGGTAGAGCGCACTCCGCCTCCGCCGAGAGATCTCGCAAGCTTCTCCGAGAGCCTCCTCCGAAACCGCAAACGAATGCAAAGAGATTGAGCGCACTCCGTCTCAGCCGAGCGATCTCGGTAGCATTCGCCTGTCCGTCTGTACCTTGCACGATCTAATCATCACCCGGTAGAGCGATCTCTGCCGAGAGATCTCGCCGATCGATTGCATCCCGGTGCATCCTGCCCAGAACACAAAAATACGCGACCAAGAGTCAATTCGCGTCCGCGCCGAGCGATA
The DNA here is from genome assembly GCA_963971435.1 of Lasius platythorax. NCBI lineage: Eukaryota > Metazoa > Arthropoda > Insecta > Hymenoptera > Formicidae > Lasius > Lasius platythorax. The sequence continues at coordinate 19,517,884 of OZ020541.1, read as the reverse complement.
CGTTCGCGCCTCGCGTTCTCTCGCGCCCCGCGCTCTCGCGCGCCCCGCGCTCTCACGCGCCCCGCGCTCTCACGACTCACGCGCTCTCGCGCCCCGCGCACGCCCGCGCCCGCGCGCCCGAACAGCTGACGCGACAACAACACGCGACGGGACCTTTAAACCAAATGTACTCGCATTATTTCTATACATTTGTACACGCATTATATCTATCTAAGTACACGCACTATACATACCGTTATACCCGCGCTACACGTACATTTACACACACACACACACTGTATCTACCTTTATACACGCACGATATCTACATTTATACACATGCTATATATCTATCTTTACGTACGCCTACCGAATACTCTGTACACACGCATACTACATACATCGATCTAGACATTTGTAAATACTCATCCTCACTTCATCCAATGCACATGCATTGAGCAGCTATTTTGAATAAACAACTTATCTAAACAACCGAGTCTATTGTCTCGCCGACCCTTTCACGAACCCTGATCCCGATTGAGCGAATCCGAGCCGAATATTCGCGAAAGCGGTACGTTACAATTCTATTATTAAATTTAAATTTCTGACTGGATAATACAATTGATTTTTAATTAGGCAAATAAAATAGAATTAAAATGTGTGTGTGGGTGATAATGTCTATTTTTCTATATGGATGGGAACAGCCAGGATGAATGTTCTAAATGGAAAGGAAGGCAGGTCGTGAGTATCATGAGTTTTCGTGAGTATCGTGAGTTTCGCTGCAATAAGCAGGAAACCCGTCAACGATGTGTGAAAGTATTGTGAGTATTGTGAGTTTACGCTGCAATAAGCAGGAAACCCGTCAACGATGTGTGTGAGTATTGTGAGTATTGTGAGTTTACGCTGCAATAAGCAGGAAACCCGTCAACGATGTGTGTGAGTATTGTGAGTATTGTGAGTTTACGCTGCAATAAGCAGGAAACCCGTCAACGATGTGTGTGAATGAGGAAGAAATTTTAAAGTCCGATGGAGATCAAGGATGATTGTGATGTTGGAATTTGGTTTGAAGGGGGAGGGGGATTGAAACTTGGAAATAGACAATTAAATGATAAGAGTTTACGTTAAACATCCAAGAATTATTCTGAGAGAAGCGAATGTGATAGTTATATGATTTCACACGACTTCTTATAGAGAACGTTGTTGGCTTTTAATTTAGAGGTGAACTCGGTCTCTCAGGTGCTGTTCCTTGAGAGGGTCAATGTCGGTGATGATCGTGGTGAGCTTCAGGTCGTGGTGAAATTCAGAAGTGTTCTTGGAAGCACCACAGCACTCACTCGCGGACGATTTTTACGGAGTGAAAAACTCTAAATCTTTTTCGAGATAGAATCGCGGATTCAAAATTTGTTGCGCGGTCGGCCGTACTGAGAAGAAGTTGTCGTAGATGATGATGATATCGTAGATAGAGATGATAGAGATGGAGATGGAGATGGAGATGGAGATGGAGATGGAGATGGACGCTCCAAGAAAAATCTCGGTTTATATTGCATTTTTGGTACACGCCCTCCGTTTGACAATTGGAAATTTTAACGAATTAGGATTCTTTAATTATCCCACTTATGAGTTTTAGCTACCCCCTCCGTAGGGTAGATTAGAAAAGTGTAACGAATCGGAGGGTTTGTTTTAGTTTCTACGAATAGGAGAGCGTCTTCCAAAAATCGGAAATTCTAAGTATTACGCCTTCGGCGGCAGCGTTTGTCCGGCGTAATTTATGTTTGAAGAAGCGCGTAATGCACCCGCTAATGAAGAGGGGTGACTTTTATTACCCTCTTGAGACAGCGATAATGCGTATGTCGCGTCCGCTGTCCTACCGCACGTGCAGCTTTCACGTGCATTTGTCGGTGTCCGTCTTTTCATTTTTTTATTTATTACTATATCTGCTGTGGGAAAGTGACGGTTTGTCCATATTTTTCGGCTTCAGCTGTCAACAGATCGCTTTTTAAATATGGACAGAGTGTCACGGAGTGTCTCAGAAATGTAATCTTTATGGCTTCTTCACTTTTTTTATACGTATTGTTCCAGATTCTGTCTCATAAAAATGTCGCGGTGTCTATATCTCTATGAGTTTATTATGTCCACGCGTTATTTCTTAATCGTTTTGGCGCCTACGTGGCGCACTTGCCATAATAAATTCAAAGAGATTTTGACTTTTATGATTTTTCAAAAAGCTGCACGTGTTCTCGAGTCGTGGGAAAGAAAAGAATCGTGGAGTCTACCGGACGTAACAGTATATTGGTATGTCTAATTAAATAATTTCTTGGATATCTTGCAGAGAGTGACAAAACTTTATTTATGTGGCCTTCAAAATATGTATACTTACTTCTGCAAAAATATGAGGAACGAATGAAAGAGTTCTCTTCAGGCATTAAACGTCATTCTAAAATCTAAGAAAGCATTGCAAGCGATGTAAATAAAGTTGATCCAATGGTTGCAGTGTCAGGTACACAATGTCAATCAAAAATGAACAGTTTGAAGAAAATGTACAGAAAAATCATAGATCATAACAACATATCTGGAAATGATCGAAAGTCGTGGCAGTATTTTGAGGTATGTTATATCTATAATACATAATATTTTTCTCAAATATACATAATGTTTTTCTCAAGTTCTTTTCTTCTACACACAAGTAGATATATGTAAACTTTGATATTTTGCTCTTAAACTTTGATTTTTTGCTCTTAGAGAATGGATGAATTATTTGGAAAATCAGGATGGGCAAATCCGAAAGCATTAGCATCAGATGCTGGAATGTCATCTCCTGCAACTTCAACAGATGAAAACAAAAATAACAAGGAGGAACCTGCCACTAGAAAGCTAAAATCTGAAAAAATTTTAGATGAATTTATGAAACAAATAAAACAAGATAGGCAGGAGAGAGAAAAGAAAAGAGAGGAGCTAGCTGTACTACAAGAATTAAAAAATGAAAAACAAAATCAGCATAAGGAGAAAATGGACGTAATGAAAAAATTTTGTGAAGCCATTGCAGGCAAAAAATTATTTTAACTATTATTATTGTTATAGTCTATGACTTTTCTGACTGAAAAATGTTTTTTTATTATAAATGAAAGATGTGTTTTTTTATTATAAATGAAAGATGTATTTTTTTTATTATAAATAAAAGATGTTGTGTTTTTTTATTACAATATATAATCTATATGATATTTAGTCTGCAATATTACAAATGTTACTTTGAGTTCCTATATGAATATATTATTTTAAGAAGTTGTTACAAGAGTTATTACAAGCACATGAAGTAAGTCATTAAAAGAACTGCAATTTTTGTTTATTCTTCTGTTAATTGTCACTAGAGAAAAGTATGCAAATATGTACTTGTTCATGTGCTTGTAATATCTTTTGTAACAACTCCTTAAAATTCTCTCCTTAAAAAGTATGTACCTGCTCATAACTTTAAAACTCTTAGCTTTTAATTGCATTTTTTAAATTTATGATTTCTTATAAATTTGTCAAATAAAGGAAATACATTTAATTTTAATACTTACTGTTTGTTATTTGACCCTCGTACTGACTTGCTGTGATTTTATTATTAATAATCATCACTATGTTGTTTAGACTTTGAAATGTTTAAACAACACAATGATGACCATTACATTTATAAACGTTTAGAGTAAAATATTTTATTTGACAGGAGCAAAGAAACAAAACTTCTGTGAGTTGGAATTTAGTTTAGTTTATTTATATACTTTTAATGTATTTTATACATTAATATAGTTTATACATTAGTGTACATTTAATTTTTTGTTTTTTATACATTAGTTTATATTTATTTTAGTTTTATTAGTTCCTCATAACCAAATTCATCATTATTCTTTGTCGTTTTACGTTGCCATCATTTACTTCTGCCTGGTACTAATCTGCCACGTTAAATATCATGTTGATTTCGGTTGGTATCGGGTTATCAAGCAAATCCCCATTCAAAATACAAATATTGTGCAAAACTAAAGTTGCCACTATATATTTTAATATTTTCTCTAAAATAATCATAGGCAAGCAATCAAAAATACTCCTCCAGCGCCCCTTCTAAACACCAAAGGCTCTTTTAATTGCAATTCGAGCTGAAGATAGACAAAAATTAAAATTGTTCTGTCTAGGACTCAAGTGACCATTGTCTTTGAATGGAACCATCATATTTGGATGGATACCATATGCAGCATCACCAACAAGATGACTATCATTTGAAAAATATATTTCTGGATTCTCAATGTATCGAGCCACTGGTGAGATTCTGAAAACGCGAGCATCATGCACAGATCCAGCATTTCCAACAAACACGCTTGTGAATAATAACTGTTACATACAGCCTAAAAACAAAACAAAATTGGGAATCACATTTACAACTCTGCAGATTGTTTAGATTGTATTTATATTGTAACAACGTTGCATGAAACATTACCTGCACATGCACTGATGGATATCCCTTTCTATTTATTTAGGCTTGGTGATCATCATCTTGAGGAGATCGTATCTCCACATGGGTGCCATCTATGGCCCCTATCACCCCTGGGAATGCACTCACGCGCTTAAATGCCGCCATTACTTCAGTAGCCCTTTCTCCTTGAGGCCATTGGATGAACCGAGGAGCTAAGCTATGCAAAGCATATGTGACTCGTCTCATGGCACGAATTGCTGTTGCTTTTCCCATATCAAATTTAGTACACGCAGATCTGAAAGCCATGATTTGTTTCAATTAATTGTTTTCAATTGTTTTTATCCAACAACTATGAAAAACTCAGGTATATGCATTGTAATCAAACCTGTATAAATCTGGTGTGGCCATCATCTATAGAGCCATGAGCAATTGCTTTTGTGCTGGAATAGGCTTTCTACCTGCGAATGACTTTGTAGAATTAAAGTCTGGTCCTATCAGTCTCAAAATGAAGTCGAAGGTCGTCGGAAGTAATCTATTCCAAAAGTCAAAGTAGAATTACATAAGTTTAAAATTTTTATAACACTAACTATAATATCAATCAAAAAATGAATATAACATGTTTTAAATGTGTTTTGAATTCTTCTGCGGTATATCTGGGGATAATTCTTTCCACAAAGCCTTCGATTCGAGGTCTTTTATTCAATTTTTTCTTTTTGCTCAAAACCAAAATTGTATGTAAAACCATAGTTTCCTCTTCATCTTCATCGCTACTTGAAGATGAATGAATAATATAATTCAAACATTCATCATCATTGTCTTCTGAATTTTCGAATGTAATTTCCATTAATTGCAATAACGCCGCTTTATTTTGAATGTCCATATTGTCACAATTAATGTGATTCTCACAAAATTATCACTTCTTTTTTATACCGTGCCCGACGATATTCACAACTAATAACAGGTTATGTTCATATATAGGTTATTCATAACCACAGGCGGTCCGAAACGAAAGCGTGTTAGCACGTTCTAGGCGTGCTAACGAAATCGGACCAATCGTCAGCGTCGTGAGCGTTAGTGGTACTATGAGTGTGTTTCGGACCGTAGCCTATGAGAGTTCAAATCCAGGGACTCCGAGGGGTGGTGAGGGGCAAAGGTGATCCGCGGCCGCGGGGGAATGACGTCACGCGGCGCGAACATGTGGTCCGAGGGAAATGACGTCACGGGGGAACCGCAAGGTGTAGGACCGCGATGCATGTTGTTGGTGAGGAGTCCGCGGGGAGGGAGACCGTGAGGTTAGGATCCGCGAGGAGTCCGGAAGGCGAGGGGTCCGCGGGGAGGGGGACCGCGAAGTTAGGGTCCGTGAAGCGCACATTAGGTGACAGCGATGTGTTCGCGAAAGCGATAACGCGACGAGAAGGATAGCGTGAGGTATAAAGAAAGAGAGAATCAAGACGGAGAGGAAGAAGCGTTCGCAAGAGAGAGAGATATCGTTCGCGAGAGAGGCGTTCGCCAGAGAGGTAGCGCGAGAGAGCGGCGTTCGCGAGAGAGGTCTTAAATAATATATAACGCATGAGAGGCTTTTGCAAGGGAGAAGAAGGAGAGAGAGGTTGAACAAAAATAAAACTTTTTAAATATTCATAACATTTTTATTATTAATTGTGTGTGTGGTATACATACTTTTGTGTGTGTGAGTGTGTGTTTCTTAAATATAATATAAAATTAAAAAATATGAATATAAAAATTAAATTAATATACAAATCAACCGACGCGGTAGCGTCGCGACGCCAAGTATATAAAAATTTCTTTCTAGCTTTTCGAAGTTGCCTATATACAGGGGCTGCGGCGCTACCAAGTAGCTTATCTAGAATTTTACCTCAAGTTAAACTTTCGATTAAGATATTTCTTGAACTAAAGCTGTAATAAAAAATCTAACTGCACTTTTATCATATAATGTGGATACAAGCTTTCGATTGCGACCAGTTTCAATAAGATTGATGCAGTCAATCCTGAGAAATGATTTTATTCATATATCAGAATGTCAGAATGTGACTTTTCGTTCTTCAGTTCCAGATTCAGACTCACGTACGTATGCTCGCACGCACACATGCAAAGCGATTTTGTCCCTCAAGGCGCGTTTGCAGCGCTCATGTACGATTTTATTCGCTTGAGTGTGCAAATACGCCTTAAGAGACAAAATCATATGTGGATGTGTGGAGATAATGTTTATATTTTATACGCGCGGGGTACATACAATACGAGAAGAAAAGTAATAAAATAATTAACGGTTATGAGAATATCGCGGAATAGTGCAACACTAGGGAAAAGAAGTGATAAAGTGACATAAAATTATTAATGGTTAAGAGTATCGCAAAATAGTGCCAGGACAAGGAAGAGAAGTGATATTATATTGAATAAAGTTAGGTTATATTAGCGAAACTGAGCGAATGCTTTTACACTTAAGTAAATCTGTGCATTATCAATTAATATATTTCTCATAAATGAATTGTTGGAAAATAATTATTATAGAATCATTGAGGGAATATTTGGAAATTTTGGCTGGCCATGTTTTTGATAATGATAAGCAGGTAATTATACGCACGAACGCGCATTCATATATAATGTTTACTTATATATTGTATATAAAAATGTAATTAATGCATAATTAATATTTTTAGGTTATCTTATAAATGGCTAAGCAATGAATTGCATGTTTATGTTAATTCTATCAAAAATATTACATATACAGTTGAATTAAAAGCATCGGAGTTAGAGTCTGAAATAAAAATATTATCCATTTGTTAAAGAAGAGATATAATATAATAATTTTGTTTATAAATTACATAATAAAGGTTATTTATTTTCTTGGACTAAATACTTTAAGGACAAGATTTAGGGCCATTGCACAAGCTTTTCTGTAACACGTTACGTTATGTTAAGTACTGACTGTAAACTTAGATTCGCATGTTACCTTAATCTTCAGTCAACGCACAAAGAAAATCCTAACATAGCAAAAATATTACTACGTTATGATTTTCTTTGTGCGTTGACTGAGGTTTAAGATTACATACAAATCTAAGTTTACGGTTAGTACTTACAATTAATGTAACATAATGTATTAAGCAAAAGCTTGTGCACAGTGGCTCTTAGTTTATTTATAATGGTTGAACTTATTTTTTTTAGCAATGAGAAACGTCAACGTGGAAATTGGTGATTTATTCGGATGGAGCTGTCTTTTGCAATATAATGTTATCGGAGAGCATTAGAATATCTGTCATCGACAAAAGTAGTTCAAATTTGAATCAAAATGAGAAGGAAGAGTCAGTTAATGATGTTGAATTGCAGATTTTATTGGAGGATTATATAAAAGTTCATAATAATTTGGCAGCTGTATTGATTAAAACAGAAGCTTACGATGCAGTTTTAGAAAATATAAAACGTTTTGAGGTGTCAACCACAAAACGTGAAACCATTATTTAGGAAAGGTATTGCAAAAGTCTTAATCTTTAATTTACTATTTATATATATTCTTGATTTATATTTTACATATGGAAAATTCAAATATGTGTATATGTATTGTGCATAGGAACAATATTGAGATTCAAAGGGGAATATGAAAAAGCTTATGCAATCTCTCTCTTCCTCTCTCCACTGAAATTTAAAAATTAAATCCAGAAATGAAGATAATTACTACAGAATTAATGACCTTAAAGGATAACATTGCTGAAGACACAGAAAACGAAAAGCACTTGTATCGTAAAATGTTAGGTGTAGTTGAAGATACCAAAAATCTATCAAAGAATATAAAAGCAGATAATAAAAGTATTATTAAGTACATAAATACATACATATATACACATATATACATATGTATATACATATGTATATAAAAATATTTAAAAAGACGGATTTTTAGTTTTCAACTACACATAACATTTTACGATATAGATGCTTTTCTTTTTCTGCGTCTTTAGCAATTTTTTTTCCTTTAAGATCATTAATCCTTTAAGATCATTAATTCTGCAGTAAATATTTTTATTTCTGAATTTAATTTTGAATCAGTGGAGAAAGACAGAGAGAGAGAGAGAGAGAGAGAGAGAGAGAGAGAGGGAGAGACAGAGAGAGAGAGAGAGAGAGAGAGAGGGAGAGAGAGGGAGAGGGAGAGAGAGAGAGGGAGAGAGAGAGGGGGGGAGAGAGAGAGGGAGAGGGAGAGAGGGAGAGAGAGAGAGGGAGAGAGGGAGAGAGAGAGGGAGAGAGAGGAGGGAGAGAGAGGGGGGGAGGGGGGGAGGGAGAGAAAGAGGGAGAGAGAGAGGGAGAGAGAGAGATGGAGAGAAATGGAGAGAGAGGGAGTGAGGGGGAGAGAGGGAGAGAGAGAGGGAGGGAGAAGGAGGGAGAGGGAGAGAGAGGGGAGGGGGTGGGGAGGGGGAGGGGGAGAGAGAGGGGGAGAGGGGGAGGGGAGAGGGGGAAAGGAGAGAAGGAGGGGTGAGAGGGGACGGGATGGGGAGAGGGGGAGAGAGGGGGAGAGAGGGAGGGGAGAGAGGGAAAGGAGAGGGGGAGGGGGAGTGGGAGTGGGAGGAGTGAAAGGGGGGAGGGGTGGGAGGGAGGGGGAGAGAGGGAGGGAGAGAGAGAGAGAGTGTGTTGTATAAGCTTCTGCATATTCCCCTTGAGTTTCAATATCCTACGATACGCACAATACATATACACACATATTTGATTTTCCATATGTAAAATATAAATCAAGATTATATACACCCACTCGGCATGTAATATTACTGAAATATTGTAATGTTCGGAAATGGTACAGAAATATTTCATTAACATTTCAATTGTAACTTTGCATCTGAAATATTTCAGAAACATTACAAAAAATAGTATTCAGTCGCTAGTTCGTTCGTTTACCGCTATGCGACGTGCGATGTGCTATCTATCTCGTATTTAAGTTTTATTCATGAGAATTATATAAAGCTTGCAAAGAGCGGCTAATATTAAGAGATTAAAGATATATTTTTAAACGCATTTTTATGATAATGTAATTCTCTGGTAAACGACTTCTATTAATATAATCAATGTTAATGTATTAGACATATTTCTGAGATATATTTATTTCAAAATATGTCTATTATATTGCAGTAATATTACCGAAATATTGCTAAAATCTTTCAGCAAGGTTGTATTTGAAATGATTGCGGACATTGAAACATTGCAGAAATGTTGCAGAAACGGTCGTGAAATTTTTCTGTAATATTGCTGAAAGGTGTAATATTTCAAATGGAATATTGCAGCAATGTTTCAGAAATATTACATGCCGAGTGGGCAACTTATTTTAATGAAAGATTAAGTATAGTAAATAAAAGAAGATTAGGATTTTTGCAATACCTTTCCTAAATAGTGCTTACACATTTTGTGGTTGACGACTCAAAACATGTTTCACATTTTCTAAAGCTGCATCGTAGGCTTCTGTTTTAATCAATGTAAGTGCCAAATTATTATGAACTTTTATACGATTCTCTATTAAAATCTACATTTCAGTATCACTAACTGACTCTCCCTCCTCATTTTGATTCAAATTTGAACTACTTTTGTCGATGACAGATATTCTAATGCTCTTCGATAACATTATATTGCAAAAGGCAGCTCCACCCTAATAAGTCATCAATTTCCACTTTGACGTTTTCTCATTGCTTTAAAAAAATGATTAACCATTATGTCAAAAAAAGTTAAATAGACTGTCTTGTCCTTAAAGTATTTAGTCCAAGAAAATAAATAACCTTTATTATATAATTTAAATCAAAATTATTACCATATTTTTCTTCTTTAACTAATGCTTAACATTTCTATTTCAGGCTCTAACTCTAATGCTTTCAATTCAACTGTATATGTAATATTTTTGATAGAATTAACGTAAACATGCAACTCATTGCTTAGCCATTTGTAAGTGATCTAAAAATATTAGTTACGCATTAATTACATTTATATATAAAATATAAAGAAATATTCACATTTCCAGAACTAAAAGTTGCGAGTAATTCCAAATCCGCAAAATATTTGTGGACATTATAGAAGCGATATGATTTTTCATTTCATTATTCTTTATAAAGCCAATTAATAAAAATGTGTTCAATGTTGTTGTTTTTATAATATTTTTGGTAGAATTACCACAAGATTTATTTAAGTACATTAACATAAGCATGCAACTCGTTAATATGTTAATTGGTAATGCACAGATTCACTCAAGTGTAAGCATTCGCTCAGTTTGTCTATCATAATCTAACTTTGCTCAATATGACATCGATTAGAAGAAATTATCTTCTAAATTCTCTTCCTTGCACTATTCCGCGATACTCTTAATAACCGTTAATCACTTTATCACTTTTTTTCTTGTGTTGCACTATTTCGCGATATATAAGCATATTTAATAAATTATTATGTCTGACAATAGTCTACAAAATTTTATTGGTATCCTTAATATCCTTATTATCCTGATTTGATCCTCTATTCTTAAAATTATGAAATTTTAGTGCAGCTACACACGTATGAATAAGTGAAAGATATAACTACCTACTAAAAAAAACCTTACATAGGTAAAAAAAAATACGCTAAATATATAATTTCACAGCTTGTATGTAATAAAGAGTTAAAATAAATTTTTACAAAAAGCAGTGATATCCTATTAAAAGAAACCTTACAAAGGTAAAAAAAATACGCCAAGTATATAAAAATTTCACAACTTGTATGTAACATAGAGATTAAATAAATTTTTACAAAAAGCAGTGATATCCTAATAAAAAAACCTTACAAAGGTAAAAAAATACGCCAAGTACATAAAAACCCTAAAAAACTTAAGAAAGTTTAAAAAAATATTTACTCCTAAAAAAACTTATAAAAATAATTTTCCTCTAAAGAAATAACCTTAAAAAATAATAAAATTTGAAAAATAATTTTCTCCTAAAAAGTATTCTCTAAAAAATAAAAAATCAAAACTAAACATGAAATCAATAATTAGCCAAGTATTTAGAAGCAATTCAATTTGTGAGGGTTTGAAATAGTATTTGCCATAAAATCAATCTTGCATTTATAGAAATATAATACATAAATTTTCTCCATAAAGTCAAAACGCATTTTGTTATTAAGAAAAATTTATTTTTAAAATAAGTTTAATTTTGTATGATAAATGTTTTGATATATAAAATAGCATTATTATGTCACACGGATTTTATTACAAATAGTAAAATATAAAACTATTTAACCTCCACTGCGCCATGACGTTGATCACATTGATTGTCAATTTTAAATATAAAAGTGTCCTGTGCTACAAATTGATCGAAGTGTTTGAAATTGCTGTTTTGAAATTAATCATAAGCTTTGCCAAGTAGGTCCGGAACTAAAGGGGTTAAGGCACAAAGTGACATACAAAAACTTGGCGTGCCCCGGTCGCATTACTCATATATTTTTATTAACAGGTTGATAATAATTTCTGATAATAATTTGCAAATTTTAATTTCAGACATATAATTCGCGAACCTTAATTTTAAATATTTGCTAATAATAACATTAACATGTTGATAATAATTTGCAAATTTTAATTTCAGATATATATACTTCGCGAACCTTAATTTTAAATATTTAGTAATAATAATGCGACCGGGGCACGCCAAGTTTTTGTATGTCACTTTGTGCCTTAACCCCTTTAGTTCCGGACCTACTTGGCAAAGCTTATGATTAATTTCAAAACAGCAATTTTAAACACTTCGATCAATTTGTAGCACAGGACACTTTTATATTTAAAATTGACAATCAATGTGATCAACGTCATGGCGCAGTGGAGGTTAAATAGTTTTATATTTTACTATTTGTAATAAAATCCGTGTGACATAATAATGCTATTTTATATATCAAAACATTTATCATACAAAATTAAACTTATTTTAAAAATAAATTTTTCTTAATAACAAAATGCGTTTTGACTTTATGGAGAAAATTTATGTATTATATTTCTATAAATGCAAGATTGATTATATGGCAAATACTATTTCAAACCCTCACAAATTGAATTGCTTCTACATACTTGGCTAATTATTGATTTCATGTTTAGTTTTGATTTTTTATTTTTTAGAGAATACTTTTTAGGAGAAAATTATTTTTCAAATTTTATTATTTTTTAAGATTATTTCTTTAGAGGAAAATAATTTTTATAAGTTTTTTTAGGAGTAAATATTTTTTTAAACTTTTGTAAGATATAAGTTTAAACAATATCTGCGAGAGGACACCAAGTCAGGATGTTGAGTAGGTTTTCCAAAAATTAACGAGTCCTCGTTTAAATTAATATTGGCTTCTTTAATTACCAAATTACTGTCTCGAATATTTATCACAATTATTTAACACTCGATACAAGTACAATATTGCTCTAGGCAATAGGATCCACGAAGCCACAAGATTTAAACTATTGGAGTACCAAAAATCAAAGGCTCAAGGCCTGTACGCGAAATCAATCGATAGAGGCAAGCGATCGTTTTCCAAGACTTTCGAAAAGAGAGTGCTCTCTCCAAAATCCGGCTCTCGGAGCGCGAGGTTGCTTCGAGCCGAGAGAGAGCGGTGGGGGCCGATGTGGGGTGGGAAAGCACCCGGCCATTGCCGTTGCTATCAATCTTGGCGCGAACTCCAAAAAGCTCAAAATTGTCTTACAGCTTCGTCCATCCTGCTCCAACGTTCGTCTCGAAGGTTGTTGAAGCGCCTTTACACTTTTTTACGATTCATCTAAACAAAAGAGAAATCAATTAATTATAATTATTTATCGGTGTATACATATACATTTTTTTTTTTTTTTTTTTTTTTTAAATAATGCTGTCTAAGCTAAGGGTGCTCTAAATTGCCGCTTAAATTGGCAATGCCAAAGAAAACAATAAAAATAAAAAAATAAAAGATAAAGGTAACCAAAGTAAATAAGAACAAATTAATTCTAAATTAATAACACTCTTGTATAATGTCGCTAAATCTTAATTACGGTAACTAGTTCGATTCATCAACAATTTCTACAAAATAAACGGTCCGATTACTCGGTAACATCAATTATAAGTATAATAGGCTAACAGATAAAGCGATTCGAATGTTTCTTATTTTTCTTCCGTTGGTTTTATCCATAATTTCAACTTATCGGGCGAGAGAATCGAGTCGTAGGGTTTTTGGGTAATATTAAATCCGGGTATGTCCTTCACGACGTACCTATTTTTGTTTAGAACTTTCGCGATTCTATACGGTCCTTTATAATTTGGTTTTAATTTTTTGCTAGTTCCCGTTTTTCCCTGTAAATCTCTGATCAAAACAAGGTCGCCCTCTTTGTAACGTGTCGGTTTCTTATGTCGCTTATCATAATACGTTTTGTTATATTCTCGTAGCTTGTTATTAGCTTGCGAGGCGAGAGTACGTGCTTCTTCCCTTTGTTCACTCGGATTGTTATCGATTTGAAGCAATTCGTCAATATAACGACGAAGGTTTTTGTCTGTATGACTTTGTTGGTCGTAACCTAATAATAATTTTGAAGGTGACGTACTTATCGCCGAGTTATGAGTATTATTTATCGCGTACTGTACTAAATTTAACTGATCTTCCCAATTTTCTGCGGAATTTATCGCTTTTGTCAAACTACTTTTAAGATATCTATTTACACGCTCAATCATACCGTTCGCCCACGGGGACGCTACCGCGACTTTTCTCAATTTAATATTATATTTTTCCAAAAATTCATCAAACTCTTTAGAGGTAAAAGCTGTACCTCGGTCAGATACTAATGTAACGGGTGTACCAAAAATATTAAACAGAAAATTCAAGCGATCACATGTTTCCTTCGTGCTAGTAGTCTTTGTGGGGAAAAGCCACGTATAACGGGTGAACGCGTCGATCACCGCGAATATATATTTACAACCATTTGTCGATTCTTGCAATGGACCGAAGTGGTCTATATGCATCAATTCAAACGGAAACGTCGGGAAGGGACAGTCTGCTTGAGATTGTCCTTCGAATCTATTTGACGACGAATTAGCATATAGGCAAGTTACACAATTTTCGATATAGTCACGAATGCGTTTACGCATGGCGGGAAACCAATATGAGCCGTGAATTCCGCGAAAAGTTTTTTCGAACCCGCAGTGCGCCATGTCATCATGGTACACTCTCATAATATTATTTAGCATTGAATCCGGTACCGCGAAGCGAGCGCGATCCTCGCCTTTTCGATATATCAGACCGTCAATCATTTCAAATTTTTCGTTATCACCGTATTCTAAGCTATCGGCTATTTCTTTTAATCGCGCGTCTTGGAGCTGCCTAAATTCCAACTCTCGTTCTAAAGGGAGAACTTCGAGATAACATACTTGGCGACTTAACGCGTCGACGTGCGCCATACGTTTACCGGGGCGATGTTCGACTTTAAAATCATAATTTTGTAACAATAAAGTCCAACGCGCTATACGCGGATTGAGATTGGCTTTATTAATTGCGTACACTAGAGCGTTGCAATCGGTTATTATCGTGAATTTCATGCCGTATAGATATATATGAAATCGTTCGACCGCGCGTACGATAGCTAGCATTTCAAGTTCGAAGCTATGATAACGCGATTCTGCTTGATTCGTTGCTTGACTGAAAAAGGCTACCGGAGCCCATTTTGCGTTTTCTTGTTTCTGTAACAATATGGCTCCAAGCCCGTGGGAGCTCGCGTCCGTGTGTAATTCGGAGGGTGCCGTCGGATTGTATAGATGAAGCACAGGGTGTGCAGTTAATTCTTCCTTCAATGTATCGAAG
Organism: Lasius platythorax; assembly: GCA_963971435.1. Taxonomy (NCBI): domain Eukaryota; kingdom Metazoa; phylum Arthropoda; class Insecta; order Hymenoptera; family Formicidae; genus Lasius; species Lasius platythorax. Next base: position 19,502,667 of record OZ020541.1, on the reverse strand, counting down.
GCGGTAACACAATCTTTATCGAAATTAAATTCAACCGATTTTTTCAGTAAGTTGTGCAATGGCCTAGCTTTTGTGGCAAAATTTTTAATAAATTTACGAAAGTAGCTAGCCAAGCCTAAAAAGCGTTGCAGCTGGTGCACGTTTTTCGGAGCTGGAAAATTTCTAACGGCCTCCGTATGCCGATCGCTCATCGTGAGCTGATTATTGGAGATTATATACCCCAGGAACTCTATCTTTTTTTTCAGAAAATTGCACTTAGCAAAATTTAATTCAAATCCGTATTTACGTAGCGTTAATAATACTTCTTTCAAAACAGATAAATTTTCTTCGACCGAACTCGATGCTATCAGAATATCGTCTATATAGACGAGAATTTTATTTTCTCTAATAAACGGTTGCAATATTTGTACTACCCGTTTTTGGAATTCCGCGGGAGCTTCCGAGTAACCAAAGGGGAGTCGCACGTACTCAAATTGCCCGTCGGGCGTGGCGAAAGAAAAATATTTCGTGTGTTCCGGATTTACTTTTATTTGATGAAAGCCATCCTTTAAGTCTAATAATAAATATACTAACTTGTCGCTTAATCTCGCGAGACAATCCTCTATTAGAGGGAAGGGATACTTTTGCTTGATTACGCGCGCGTTCAATGGGCGTAAATCAACGCAGAGTCTCAGGTTACCATTTTTCTTTCGCACCGGCACGATTCTTGCGCAATACGGCGATGTACTCGTCTTAATGATACCGCGTTCTAATAAATCATCGGTAATGATTTATTAGAACGCGGATTTGTTCGCGCTCTTTTAACGCAAATCTTCGCGGCGCGTACGCATACGTTGAGCTATCTTTTAAATTTACGCTTACATTATAATCATCTTCAATCATTTTTACATCGGCATGCATGCATTCTAATACCACTCTTTTGAGGCACTCTTTATCGCTTTTTTCAAAATCTATCTCACAATCATCTAATATCGACTCGGTGTCGACATTGGTAAAACAAACATCTGTTTGTAACAAAAGTTGCGTAAATGTATCCGCGCTTTCTTTAGACGGTCGAAAGATTAACGTTAAGTCGTGTCGTTCAAGGAAATCGCGACCAATTATCAAATCAAGATCCGAAAAATCAGAATCAACTACATGAAAAACAATATCGAAATCGCGACCCGGTAATTCTTTAAATTTAATATTTGATTTTATTTTTCCTAGTACGTTGATCGGTGTTTTCGGCAGCGCGTTAAACTTTCGATCGACTTTTTCTAATGAGGTAATCGGTTTCTCATAAATTTTAGTAAAATTGCTCAAACTAATAAATGAAACGGGATTTCCCGTGTCCATGAGTGCACTCAAATTATTTTCAATGCCGTTAATATTATTTATAAAAACGATAGGAGCTGAAAGATAAAACTTATCTTTTTCGGTCTCCGCGACCGCCGCCGTTGTCGGTTGCTGAGAGGATGAGGCCTTCGCCGTGGGTGAGGTCGTCTCCGCCGCACGCTCCTTCTTCTTCAGGGCCAGGCAGTCAGCTTTCCAGTGCCCTTTCTTTTTGCAGTAGTTGCACGTGCCCTCCGTAGATTTGCTGTCGCTCTGCCCGGTCGTCCTGCCGTCGGACGCCTTGTGACCCTCTTTGTTACGGGCACCCTTATGTAGGTGCGAGTTCTTCTTCTCCAGGTCGCTCATTCCGAAGGTGATCCTCCTCATGGCCTCCAGGAACTTGTCGACTGACTGAGTAGGCAAAGTCAGTGCGGTTGCGCGCAGCGAATGCTGCGGAATGCCTCCGATGATGAGGTTGATCGAATCCGCCGTCGGGATGTCCAAGCGATGGATCAAGGCCAGTTTATCGATCGCGTATTGGTCAAAAGATTCTTTTGACATATTCCATTTCCTTGCTTCAATATGCTGCATCGCAGCCGTAAAGGAAACGCGACGATCAAACATTTGCAACAGCGCTTGTCTGAGTGCTGGCCATGATTCCAGGACATGTCCTTGCTGCATCTCGTACCATCTCTTAGCGAGCTTGGTTAACTTGGCGGAGGCAGCCAACAGGACGACATCATTGGGCGCTCTATGCACCTGAGCAACCCTGTCGACCCTCTGGGTCCAAATCTGTACGTTCTCGTCGTCTGTGCCTCCGAACTCCGGTATTTGAGGCGTTAACAATGACACGGCTTGCGCCGGTGTCGATGTGCTGATCGCCGGAGAACGAGGCGATTCTTCACTCTCTCTCTCTCTCTCTCTCTTCTCTCTCTTGCGGCGCATCGCTCGGTACGGAAGCTTCTCTGCGAGAGAGAGCTCTGATTTCTTCCAACATTTGTTTTTGTTGGTCCATAAATGCACTCAGCATTATCGCGAATTGATCCATGGGTCCCACCTGCGACGGGGTTTCAAGTGCTGGCACAGTCGTTTGGTTCGACGGACCCGGTAGATCGGTTTGGCTTCCTTTTCTCGAGCGCGGTTTCTGCGCAGCCGTTCGCTGGATCGTCAAGGGCAGTTCTTCCGGCAGACTGCTCCGCATCAGGTGTTCCAAGATCGCGTCAATTATTTTGTCTCGATCAGTTGAGGTTGCCACCGTGAGTTGATAGCGGAGTGCCTCTTGTCTGACTTCGTCGAGCGACATCCCTTCCAGTCGTTCTCGCTCCATGGTTTGCTGCTGTGTTATTTGTCTTCTCGTTCCGACCATATAAGTCACCCTATATATTGGTAATTGCCTCTTGATGACTTTCTCCGGTCGAAATCACAGCACGCACACGCGAACGAATGTTATTGAGACCGTGTTCACAGTAGGCAAGTCGAGAACAACACTCAAAAAAAAAAGTCGGAGCTAACGGATCGGAATGCGCGAAGTCTCTCGAACGCCTGTTTGCTTCGATCAATTTTCAAAGGGAATAATGAATCCGAATCCCGCTTCTGAATTTTAAGTTGTAAGATATAAGTTTAAACAATATCTGCGAGAGGACACCAAGTCAGGATGTTGAGTAGGTTTTCCAAAAATTAACGAGTCCTCGTTTAAATTAATATTAGCTTTTTTAATTACCAAATTACTGTCTCGAATATTTATCACAATTATTTAACACTCGATACAAGTACAATATTGCTCTAGGCAATAGGATCCACGAAGCCACAAGATTTAAACTATTGGAGTACCAAAAATCAAAGGCTCAAGGCCTGTACGCGAAATCAATCGAGAGAGGCAAGCGATCGTTTTCCAAGACTTTCGAAAAGAGAGTGCTCTCTCCAAAATCCGGCTCTCGGAGCGCGAGGTTGCTTCGAGCCGAGAGAGAGCGGTGGGGGCCGATGTGGGGTGGGAAAGCACCCGGCCATTGCCGTTGCTATCAATCTTGGCGCGAACTCCAAAAAGCTCAAAATTGTCTTACACTTTCTTAAGTTTTTTAGGGTTTTTATATACTTGGCGTATTTTTTTACCTTTGTAATTAATATATATCGTCATTTTCCTATCGTTTTCTCGATAGCAAAATCTGTCTGGAAAATCACTTGAATTTTTCTTACTACTATAAGATTTAAAAAATTTAATATTAATTTACATTTATCGAATAACATTCATAACTATACCATTATTATATTAATCAAACTGATATAATAATGACACATATATAATAATTGCTTTGAATATTGCTATTTTGTAACAATCTTTATGAGGAATTCGAAATACATTGTTATTTGTCATTCTATTGAAATATTGTTGGACAGAATAGCTAACAAGGGAACCTCACGAACCCAAAAATTCTGATTTTGATGAAACTTCACAGACATATAGAGGGGAAAAATAGATGAATTTAGATATTTTCAGTTCCTCCCCAAAAACGATTCTAAGGTGTGAAATCATCCCTCATGTATAGAGCGGCTTTTTGCTTTTCTCGATATACCGCGAAAAGCATTCGAGATATCAAAAAATGTTTTTTCACAGTCACTGGAAACTCAATGTCCTGGAGATTCAGTACTGTCGTGTAATGCGGTTACGAAGATTCTCGTTCCACATGTCTTTCAACAGGATATAGAGCAGCGACCACCGCCCATGCGAAACATGCATTGTCTTTAGATTTCACATTAATCAATGCTCTCTTTAACATTATCTTCCGCGGCAATTTAATATAACATCCCGCGCGCATTGGATTATACTTGTTTATATTTACAGTCAAATCGAGTATTCGCGACAATGCCCAACCGCTATCGCGTTCTTGAAATTCTTCTAGTGATGCTAGAGTGGGCTCGATAACGCGTCGCTCGTACCACTCGCGTAGATCAGATGTGCGAAAGAGTTCATAGTTTCTCATATTGATACTTTTATTTGCGCGTTTATCACCCGCCACAAATTCACCGTTAAACACTGTATTAATTTTCACATTGTTGTGTCTTTCCATAACTTTTCGCACGTTCTCGAGCACAGTGTCACTCGCATCCTCGAAAAATTGACGAGGTTCGATGTGATTGTAATTGATGACCGCACCAGTCAATATGCGATCCTCGAACGCTGTATCAATCTCTCGCCAAATCAGTCTGCCTTCTCGCGCACTGCATCCGGCACCTGCGTGTACGAAGCGTCTGCGTGGCAAATTCTTCAGACCTTCGAGTCGTGCGATTCGGGCAATCAGCGATTGTCGATTTCCAATCGATAATCGTGGACGTTTGATTCGACTTTGATCTTCCAGCGACTCGATACACGCATTGCATCGCGCCTCCCACGCAACGTACTCTTCTACCGAATTCACTAGAGCAGCTTGCTCACACAAATTTTATTCCTCCATATTTCCAAAACTAACAAGATCTTGATGACTGTTATCTCGGAACCTCGGATGAAAATACTGACAGAGTGTGCCTCTTTACCATGATTATACAGGGTGTCCTTTGACATTTAATTTCGGGACACCCTGTATATCTCCTTGTTCTAAAACGTCTCATATCGCATTTCAGCTAAATCTTTATTTCGCGGTTTGTCATACGTTTTCATCAGATTGATTCTTGTATTTTAGAGACGATGCCACATCAAAGTCCAAGGTTTCAAATTACATGCAGCTGTACTATTAGTGCATATTTGACGTTTCGTTTTGTTGTCACGTACATCATCGCAGCCGTACATTGGCGCGTGAAAAATTTAGATTACATTGCATTCTGCTAGATCTTTATCTGGCGGTTTGTCACGTACATTTTTTGACCGATTGATTCTTGTATTTTAGAGACGATGCCACATCAAAGTCCAAGGTTTCAAATTACATGCAGCTGTACTATTAGTGCATATTTGACGTTTCGTTTTGTTGTCATGTACATCATCGCAGCCGTACATTGGCGCGTGAAAAATTTAGATTACATTGCATTCTGCTAGATCTTTATCTGGCGGTTTGTCACGTACATTTTTTGACCGATTGATTCTTGCATTTTAGAAACTACGTCATCTTAAAGTCAAAAGTTTCAAATTACATGCAGGTGTTCTATTAGCGCATTTTAGTTTCGTCTTTTTGTCACGTACGTTTTCAGACGATGTCATCTCAAAGTCAGAAGTTTCAAATTACATGCAGCTGTATATTAGCATGTGAAAAAATTAGATTACATTGCATTCTGCTAGATCTTTATCTCGCGGTTTGTCACGTATATCTTTTGACCGTACATTCTGCTATGATTTCACCGCGAATAGCAGCCGTACATCGGCGCTTGGATATAACACATCAGTAACAATCCCCTCAATGAGTAGCAGCCATTTATTGGCGCTTGGATAATAGAAAAAAATAACACATCAGCAATAATCCCTTCCACATTGCAATTTGCAAAACTGGGGAATTGCGTGTAATATTTAAAATAATTTAGTATTGTATCAACCACTTGTGTGAAAGGTTCATATGTACGCTGAAGAAAGCAGCATGAATTATTACGTTCCGATTCATAATGATAAAATTCCAACGAAGAAATGTTACAAGTAAGTTTCGATTAATTTAAAACATCGTATATTTTATACTTTTTTCTTATAATTTATTAAAATATTTTTATAGCACTTCACCGAGCCTTGTCGTGCGGTTCGTATACTTGGCAGAAGATACGCCTTAACCGCAACATCATATAAATATTTGGATATAGAAATCAGCGTTGGAGCTGTATCTTGCGTGGAATTAGTTCTTGGTAATAATCAAGGCAATCAAATAGTATTGCCTTTTGCTATTGAAACGTGGAAATCATTGATGCAGAAACGGATGCAGATGTGGACATTGAATGATTTCTACAATCACCTCAAACTCCATTACGGATTTGAGATCTAACAATCAAAGTGATTAAAATATCTGATTCAAACATTGTAAAAATTGCATTATCCAATAATTCTTTGTGCATGAAACCATCAACTATGTTATATTTATTCGATTTTGACAATTGTATAAATCATATGTATTTCTAGCTATGTGAAAATACGTATATTGTTAATCAAAAGTTTAAACAATATGTTAATGTTTTACAACGCAATAATATCAGTGATTTATGCGATGCTGCAAAAGCTATACGCGAAAGTGATGCGTTCGATAGTGAATCACTCGTAGATTGTGAATTATTAACATGTGCTGTAAATGATATTCTTCACGACGCTTGTAACAAATAAATTACTTTACTGTTTAATTAAATTTTATTAATTCTTTCCCATCCCGTTCTATATGTATGAATAAGAACAGTGTTTGTGTATAGTTAGCAGATGTTTGTGTATAGTTAGCAGATTTTTGTCTATATTACTTTTCTCATCACATTCTACTAGAGATGTAGAAAAAAATGATGAGTTAGATGAGACGTGATACTCCAATTAGAAGGAGATGTGAGATATGATACTCCTGTTGGAAGGAGACAAGAGATGTGAAATTAAACTATATAATCCGGAGGAGCATACAACATTATAGTTTGTGACCGTCTGTTGGGTATGGAAGAAGTTATTCTCATCGAAGATGGAAATGTCATTCTCTTCGAAAATGATGTTATAGTGATAGATGTTGTGGAAGAATCATCCGACGAGGATCACATACTTTCTGAAGATTCTGATTATGAGAACGATTGTAGTGATTTCACTGAAATAAGTCGGAGGATTTTAAACAGTGCGGAAATTAATACCTTGAATGATGTGAAGAATGTGTTGTGTATATTTTTATTATAAAACTGAGAGCAATGTTAAATTTTGCACTTCGTGTTTTTTACGATTAACAGACTTGTTTTCACGTATTCGCGCCGTACGAGAACATTCAACTAACATGTATGGTGTAATTTTAGGACAATTTTGCAACGAGTGTGGTACTCCGCTACATCAAATAATGTTGTGCAATATGTGCTCCATCTGCACACGATAAACTATTAAATTTGTGTGAGTGTTATAGACTGAAAAAAATTTCTGCAAGTATGGATAAAGAATTGTTCGACGATGATAACACACTCTCCGAGGAGGAACGCATTGTGCGATTGTAAAAATATCTGTGGAAACTATCCATTCGCATATATACATTCGCAAGAATTCAGACCTGTATGAGTTCTGGGAATATCTATGCAACAAGTGTATCAATTGGCTTCAAAAACAACTTCGGATTCCATACGACCAATATAGATTTCTGGAAGTTCGAATCTCGCGACTCGAAAATTTAAGGAAATGGATACGCAAGCGTGTCATACGTGAGGGTGTCAGTGTTCCAGCAATATCGACAAACGCTCCACTGAATTTATTGGTGCAAGAAATACAAAGTCGAGAAATTAATTTAAATAAATCTCGTACAGTCATGCTAGAATCAAGTCTCAGGTATTTATAATTTCGAGTGAAGTGGAGGGTCACCAAACAAGTAATGCCAAGAGGCTAAGAATTGATTGTAAGTATACCTTTTTTAAATGTGTATCAATATTTAACTAATAAATTTGTTTCTCTTTTTCTGTTTCATAAACAGCTATGTAGTTTATATATTTTAATTTTTATATATTTTAATTTTTATATCATTATTATTATTATTATATATATTTTTAATCCTATTAAAAAAACCTTACAAAGGTAAAAAAATACGCCAAGTATATAAAAACCCTAAAAAACTTAAGAAAGTTTAAAAAAATATTTACTCCTAAAAAAACTTATAAAAATAATTTTCCTCTAAAGAAATAATCTTAAAAAATAATAAAATTTGAAAAATAATTTTCTCCTAAAAAGTATTCTCTAAAAAATAAAAAATCAAAACTAAACATGAAATCAATAATTTGCCAAGTATGTAGAAGCAATTCAATTTGTGAGGGTTTGAAATAGTATTTGCCATATAATCAATCTTGCATTTATAGAAATATAATACATAAATTTTCTCCATAAAGTCAAAACGCATTTTGTTATTAAGAAAAATTTATTTTTAAAATAAGTTTAATTTTGTATGATAAATGTTTTGATATATAAAATAGCATTATTATGTCACACGGATTTTATTACAAATAGTAAAATATAAAACTATTTAACCTCCACTGCGCCATGACGTTGATCACATTGATTGTCAATTTTAAATATAAAAGTGTCCTGTGCTACAAATTGATCGAAGTGTTTAAAATTGCTGTTTTGAAATTAATCATAAGCTTTGCCAAGTAGGTCCGGAACTAAAGGGGTTAAGGCACAAAGTGACATACAAAAACTTGGCGTGCCCCGGTCGCATTATTATTACTAAATATTTAAAATTAAGGTTCGCGAAGTATATATATCTGAAATTAAAATTTGCAAATTATTATCAACATGTTAATGTTATTATTAGCAAATATTTAAAATTAAGGTTCGCGAATTATATGTCTGAAATTAAAATTTGCAAATTATTATCAGAAATTATTATCAACCTGTTAATAAAAATATATGAGTATTTAGTCCAAGAAAATAAATAACCTTTATTATATAATTTAAATCAAAATTATTACCATATTTTTCTTCTTTAACTAATGCTTAACATTTCTATTTCAGGCTTTAACTCTAATGCTTTCAATTCAACTGTATATGTAATATTTTTGATAGAATTAACGTAAACATGCAACTCATTGCTTAGTCAATCGTAAGTGACCTAAAAATACTAATTATGCATTAATTACATTTATATATAAAATAAACATTCACATTTCCAGAACCAAAAGTTGCGAGTAATTCCTGATCCGCAAAATGTTTGTGGACACTATAGAAGTGCAATATGATTTTATCATTTTATTATTTATACTGTCAATTAATAAAATTTGTATTCAATGTTGTTGTTTTTTTATGATATTTTTGGTAGAATCACAAGATTTATTTTACTACATTAACATAAACATGCAACTCATTGCCCATACAGCACCGAAAGATTGCAGAAACATTGCGTAGATCTAACATTGAAACATTGTAATATTGCATGGGAATTGCGAATTGTTTCTGCAATATTACTGCAAGATTGCAGCAACGGCTGGATGGCCGCTTTTTGTAATATTGCAATGAAACATTATAGCAACATTGCAATGTAATGTATTTGAAAAAATGCAACGTTACTGCAACCATATAGTAATATTACTTTTTTTTATTTTACTGGCAAAAATTTTGCTTTTGTGATCTTTTTTAAATATATTTAAGTATAAATTAATATACAAACATCGATTGGAATTAATTATATCTTTATTTGACATAAAATGTAAAATATCTTGTAAAATATTCAATTTTCGGAAATCTTACTTAATACTTTTATGCACGGAATAATCAGATCCATCAATTGGTGTAAACAAAACATAAAGTTGCTTTAAAAAAAGTATTTTACAAAATATTTTACATTTTATGTCAAAAAATTGTAAACTTCGAAACCTTATTATAACTCAAAAAGTACTTAAGAAAAAAATATTTTATTATAGTGTTTTGAAAAACTCTCGAGATAAGTTACAAGAATATGCAATAAAAAAATGGGGGTTCCCATTTAAAAATATCAAAGTGATTTTTATGTGACTTTGATGGTGCTATTCAAGGTCAAACTGATATGATAATTAAATAGCTTTTTTTAAGCCCTTCAATTTGGTATACTTATATCTTTCATTATAGTGGACCGTTTTTGAGATATTTGACCGTTTCCAGACTTTTGGGACTCTGTATATAAAATAATATATATATATATATAAGTATATTTTTTTATATTAATTACATATATTTCTCAATGTCTATTTGGATCAACAGAACCGTAACACAGTAAATGAACAAATTAGTGACTATAAATAAAATTTAATAGATTTTATTTTGTAATCTTTCTGGAATGTTGCTGTAATATTCTCCTGAAATATTACAATTATATGTTCTTGTAATGTCTCTACAATGTTACATTGCAACTTGAAAGATTGTAACATTGCTGCAATGTAACTGCAATGTTTTGTGCTGTATGGGTGCTTAGCCATTTATAAGATAACCTAAAAATATTAAGTATGCATTAATTACATTTTTATATACAATATATAAATAAACATTATATATGAATGCGCGTTCGTGCGTATAATTACCTGCTTATCATTATCGAAAACATGGCCAGCCAAAATTTCCAAATATTCCCTCAATGCTTCTATAATAATTATTTTCCAACAATTCATTTATGAGAAATATGTTAATTGATAATGCACAGATTCACTTAAGTGTAAAAGCATTCGCTCAGTTTCGCTAATATAACCTAACTTTATTCAATATAACATCACTTCTCTTCCTTGTCCTTGCACTATTTTGCGATACTCTTAACCATTAATAATTTTATGTCACTTTATCACTTCTTTTCCCTAGTGTTGCACTATTCCGCGATATTCTCATAACCGTTAATTATTTTATTACTTTTCTTCTCGTATTGTATGTATCCCGCGCGTATAAAATATAAACATTATCTCCACACATCCACATATGATTTTGTCTCTTAAGGCGTATTTGCACACTCAAGCGAATAAAATCGTACATGAGCGCTGCAAACGCGCCTTGAGGGACAAAATCGCTTTGCATGTGTGCGTGCGAGCATACGTACGTGAGTCTGAATCTGGAACTGAAGAACGAAAAGTCACATTCTGACATTCTGATATATGAATAAAATCATTTCTCAGGATTGACTGCATCAATCTTATTGAAACTGGTCGCAATCGAAAGCTTGTATCCACATTATATGATAAAAGTGCAGTTAGATTTTTTATTACAGCTTTAGTTCAAGAAATATCTTAATCGAAAGTTTAACTTGAGGTAAAATTCTAGATAAGCTACTTGGTAGCGCCGCAGCCCCTGTATATAGGCAACTTCGAAAAGCTAGAAAGAAATTTTTATATACTTGGCGTCGCGACGCTACCGCGTCGCTTGATCTAAGCTTGTATAACTTTATGAGAGGTATTATTTACTTCCAGGTATGCGCGCATGCATAAATATCTTAAGTATGCATACATGTAGTGTGAATTTATTTAGTAGATGGGAGAAGATGGAAAATGTATTAATAGAAATATATTACGAAGTATTCGAATACTCGATTTTATAAGAGAATAAGAATCCAAACTTTAAGGCTGTACGATATACTTTATAATTCGTTCTCATGAATCAGTAATTTGTATAGACTGATGTTGGCATATAATACTACGAGTATAACAATATGAATATTTTGGCAGTTTTGAAGCTGTAGAATTCTGCGGCTATACCGCTAAAATAGAATATAGATGAGCACCTAGTCTTCTTAGCCTAGTGAAACTGTACGGGAATAAATGATTAGATATGATCATATGTCATTGTATATGATCATGTGTGATTATATCTAAAAAATCGCGCGATGTGATTTGATAAGCTTAAATTTAATTATATCTTGTTGCAAAATAATGTATATAAATGCCGGCCCCGTCACTAACAATAAGTTAGTCGCGCGACCTATCCTTGCATAAGCATAGTCGATGTGTGCCTGTATTTCCCCTACTTTGATCTCTGTCAATTTCAACTGTCTCGATTCCGAGTTCGAGCGCTACCGAAAGTCTCTGAAGCAGCGCTTATTGCAACTTATTGTTAGCCTAGCTTGCAAAGGCTGAGGCAGATTATAACGGGGCAAATATTCGTATACAAAACGTGCTTTATACTACATGTAAGTGACGCCCAAATTGAAATTGGTTTACATTAAGAAGTATCAACTAACAGAAAAAGCATTATTTAAAATAATAAGTTTCTTTGTTCGTACATACTGTGGAATTCATACTGTAGAATTTCGATTTTTATTATTCTTTTTTAATCGTTATATACGACTTGATTCAACTCTACATTTCTGTCCATCTGAACTGGAATCATATTAAGGGTCGGCAGGAGACATGGTGGAGACGCCTATTGGCCGGCCTGGAATTACGGATTCGTTTATATAAGATTTTAGCCAAAATACTGAATAAATCTGATTAAATTTACGATATTTCTAATCAGTAGAATTGTCCGCAAGTCGCTAAAGAACGATTTTTTGGAAAAAAGATAAAAATAAAATTTATAATAAATTTGGGGAAACGCGCAGCTAGCAACGGGTAAGGTTGGGTTAGCCGCGAGTCCGTATTTTATTTATTATAAATTTTTAAGAGCGAAAATGCAAAATCCGGCTCTTTAGCGACTTGCTTTGTTATATAAAGAATATATAAAGAAAATTTCACGAAGCTACGTGACTTCTTCGATGCAAAATCTTATATGAACGAATCTCACTAAATCTATAAGGAGCAGGGGCAATTTTCGTGGTAACACTGACAGTTTGACAAAGAGAGAGTATCATTCCGTCTTTGTCTCTCTTGTATTGCGTATGTGTAGCGTCCATGTAGGCGCAAATACTACTACATTGAGCACACGGATGCGATTATTGAGAAATAATTTCAGCAAGAACCGGCTTATCGTATTATGATGATCGAATAATGAATAATCATCGAATAATGATGATTTATATTTATATATAAATAAAATATTTATGTATAAAAATAAAATATTTGCATATAAATATTTTTTTATTTTTATACATTTATTTTATTTATATATAAATATTTATAAATCATCATTATTCGATGTATTTATATATACATATATTAATATTTTGTGAAAGGGGATTTCCTTATGAAATTTATTCAAAATTTTATTAAAAATATTCAGTTGATTTTGTGAGAATCAAAAATAAATATTTTATATATATATATTTCTTTTTTTGAGAGTCCAAATTTTATTTATTGTTTTTGTAAATTAGAACATCAATCAAATCATTACATATACAATGAATTTGTTTCTACTTTTTTCTCTGTTTCTAATTGTTTTTGCTTTTTTCCTGCTTTATAACATGTACTACTGGTAAAAGAAATTTTTTTGTATGATATGTAATTCTAAATATTTTCATTGACAGAGATGAAGAAATACACAGATGTCTGGAATGTCTACATCGAAAAATAGCGTTGAAATGGAAAATCATGTCTATCAAAAGTCAAAATCTAAGGTTTGTCTAAAATCGTAATTTGAATAATCTTGTGTATAGTGATATATATCCTATACTTTTATATTGTTTTATTTTATCTACATTTCTGTAAAATTAATTTATATATATTTGCAAGCTATTTTTTCAGTAATTATTCAGTAATTAATTAAAATAGTCTCTTATCATGGTAAAATTGTTATAGCAATCAATGTTTTAGAATATATTACCTATATTTATACAGATTGTGTCATCATTTTGTATATTATTTCTGCTTTCTATGTATATTATATTCTTTGTATATTATATTGCTTTGTAACGAGTTTTCTAACATTATTTACTAATATATTTTTTTTTCTTATAGGAGGAATACTTGGAATACTTGGAATAGGAATACTTGGCACAACTGGTAATGCAACAAGTTATGCTGGAATTAACAATCAAGGAATGCCGGATCCAATTGACACTGTACAGAGATATGATAAATTTGACCCTAAAAAACCTTTAAACATTTTTTTAAAGTGTCGCTAGCTGTTAGCAATGGTCAAGTATGACAGACATTGAGTAAAAGTTAAATTACATCGTATGTACCTGGTATAAATAATAAATATACATAATACTGAATATGATATAAAGAGTAACACTAAATTGTACGTTTAAATTGCATGATGCTTTATTATTTCCAGTATATTTGATATTGACAAGATGTACAATTTCTTTGAATGAATCTATATAACGATAACTGAAGAGATATCAGAATTAAAGTAAAATTAAACAAGTACAGAATAAGCCTTACTTAATTAAAACATGCTAGATAACACTGTGCGTCATAATTTTGTAAAATCAAACAGTAACTTGAATTTTTTTTAATAATACAAGAATAAACATATCTATAGCAAATATGTGAGTCAAATATCATTTTATTTCCTCTTCCAGCTTTATAGATAAACTGTTATAAACAGAATACTCCATAACTTTCATAGTCGATAAATTTCTCTAAAATCATAAGAAACATTTATTTAAACAATATAAGAAACATAACTGTGTGCACGGAAGAGAAACAATCACAAGAATCTAACTCACAAATTATTTTCACAGCGCAAGAGTAGACCTACCAATTTCTCATTTCTTTCTATTTGAGACTAAAATATATAAAGTTCTTTTTTTATAAAAAGCTACAGGTATTTTTAAAAAATACAAATTACGAGAAATAGAATGCCTCTTGTATATTTAGTTGCTGGTTATCGAATTTTAGTCCTATCTGCTGTAAATTGCATAAATGCACTTAAAAATAAGAAAATTCTCTTTGAAAATATAGACAGGTGTATTTAAGTAATAAATACATTAAATATAAGATTTTTTGAAAGAATGTAACTTTCTAAAATTCAAAAAATAAAAGAATAATTTTAAATTAATCTCACAAGACAGTTATGTAAATATGTTTAACAACTGATAGGACTCGCCTCAAATCAGTCTTATTTCATATGTATTTGTAGAATCTAATATTTTTGAAGCATTTACAATATATGTAGAACATAATATAAAATTTTATATGTAGAATAACTAGAGTGTTATTATTATTTTATATAGCTGAAATATATTGTGGCGTTTATACGCCACCACAAATACGCCTGCACAACGGCAACCCGCGCAACGGAAGTCCCGCGCGCGACAGCCGCTATCACGTGCCAGGAGCGCGGCTTATCAGGTCCTGTGCACGTGCCGGAGCGCGAGCGCGCAGCGGTTGCCGAATACCTGCCGCCACGCGGCGTCCGTTTCTCGCGAGTGAAAATCCCCAGTGTGGGGCATATAAGGAGCAGCGCGCGGCAGATCAGTATCAGTCACGGCTCTCGCTAGAGAGGTATATACCTCGCCTTTTGAGTAGCAGAGTCGGCGACAGGCGGATAACCACACCGCCGTTATATTTTTCCACCCACATTGGGTGACAAATACAGCCGCAAGGGGGACCCACGTCATCTGCCGCCGCCCGCATCACCTGGGCAACACTTGCGGCCAGACTACGAGGGGACACCAGACAGGCGATCCAAGCGGGTCCAGTGGACACTATCAGAGTGGGAGCTGCAGCCAGTGGATCTGTCGCCGGTGCGTTTCACACGCCCCCCTCGGAGTCTCCTGACCACGTGGGACATAAGAGTACGGAGATACACCTCGCCTACGGGGCCCTGGAGCGTACCAGCGATCCTCTCACCCTTGCCGGAGTCGCCGTCATCTCGGAGCTGTTCCACGACGACCGGGACGCAGACTGCAGCCGTAAGCCGGGTGCATAGAGGCACTCAGGACTACTCATACTGCAGGGACGCCTCCACACAATATCAACCGCGACTGCTGACCAGGCAACGCAGTCCGACCTCTCCGACTGGGAGACTCCGGCTCCGGCAGGGAACGCTAGTGACGCCGCTTCACCACTGCCCGAGGACAGGAGTTATACTCCTCCGGAGACGCCACCAGCGCTCCGGAAGTGGGGGCCTCCCCGCTACACTTCCACGGAGCCTCGCATACAGTGGCGAGAGCGCCGTTTTTGACGCATACATCCGCGTACAATCGGCCCTTTTCAGGGCCATACAAATAAGCCAAAAACAAACTGTATATAACACTGTATATAGTGTACATAATAAAGAAGTACAAAAAACTACTTCACATTCTCGTCAAGCGTTATCACCTCCTCACGGCGATCCTCTAGGATATAAGACACGCGACGAACGATAAGCGCTACAATATATATAATATAATGTGCAAAAAAAATATATTCATGTTAATATCGTGCTCGCGTATTTATCACTGTTTACTACTATTATCATTATATTGAAAATACGTGTATATATATATATATATATATATATATATATATATATGTAGAGAAGTTATAGGTGAATGGCTGTAGCTCTTTCTTTATCTCTTCTTTCGTTTTATCTCTATTTAGAGCAAATATGGAATTTTCCCAACTCTCTGTTCATCACATATTATATGCAAATACTACATATCAATATTAAAAATATAAAAAAAGCCTTTGTTTTTTAAAGTGTCGCTAGCTGTTAGCAATGGTCAAGTATGACAGACAAGTTATGAAGAAAATAATAGAAAATAATAAAAAATAATAGAAAATAATAGAAAATAATAGGTATACAAGTTTTTCACTTCTATTTTTATTAATATTATTATATGTAATAATATTAATAAAAATTGAAGTAAAAAACTTTTCCTCTTCCTGTTCCACCTCGACCTCTCTGACCCCTTCTTCCCCCTCGGCCTCTTATATTTTGCTGGTGTGTTGGCGGTGGTGGCGGAGATACAAATATTTGTTCCGGTGGTAGCGGAGGCGGCATTAATATCTGTTCCGGTAGTGGCGGCGGCGGCTGAAATTGTGGTGGCGGAGGCGGCTGAGAAATTGGGGTGGCGGCGGTGGTGGTAGAGGAGGCACTTGCACCTGCTGATCCTGTTGCCGCCGTTCACGACGACGTTGGCGGTAACGTCGTCGATGATCCGTGTTAACATTAGCCTAATAAATATAATTATTTTCAATAAATATTTCAATAAATAATTATTTTCAATTAGTTTATTTTCTCTTTCTCTCTTATAACTGATATAATAATAATTATATTATAAATATATTATAAATGAATTTACAAAATCAAAACACTCACAGCTTGCGGTGCTTGCGGTGCTTGCACTACAATTATATATCCGGGTCCTCTGGGCGGAATATAACCCGGAATTGGCGGCACAAAATTTATTGGCATGTGGCCAGGAACGGGTGCAGTAATACCACATCGGTATTACTGCAAAAAATGATTTTATAAATATATATATAATATATATATAATGCGTACAATATATGCATATGTATTTATATACGTATATGTATATACATTAATAAATATACAAAGGTCAAATAGGTTATTACAGGTTAAAAAACAATCAGTACTTACAAGAATTACAATTTTATAAATAATTAAATAAATGCTTTATATAAATATTTATATAAATATAAAATGCAATATTTTTGTGTATAATATGTACGTATATACACTCCTCACAACAATTAGAGGATCACTTAAATTTCCTTAAAAAATTGGCAAAATTCAGTCAACTGTAACTTTGTTAAAAATGAACCAAATTTAAATTTTAAAAAAGAATTTTAAAGCTTGAAATCTCTACTTTCGAAAGCTCATTACTTTTTTTAAGTTTCTGTAAGTTTAGTAATTTTCACATGTAGAAAACTGCAAACTGGACAAAATTATAAATTTTCTTCTCACTTTGCAGACCTATACCGCGTGTAAAAAAAATATATGAAATTTTTCACCTTTCTAGTGTGAAAGCTTTAAGTTTTCTTAACAAAATCGTTTTTTAAAAACGTTTCTACGATTTTTTATTACTGAGTTATCGCCGATTAAATGAAAAATGAGCAAGTTGACTTTAATCATTCATAACTCTGTTAAAAATAATCGTACCGCAATTTTAAAAAAAGATTATTAAAGCTGAAACTTTGCTCTATCGAACGGAATAATTGCCAAAATTTTTACGAAAACATATAGACTGGTTACAAATAAATGAAAATAACGTAAAAATTACCGACTTTTTCTGTTTTCATTTTGACCTAAAAAACAATGTATAGAACAGTAGGTATAATAGGCCGGTTCTAACCCAGGTCCTCCGAGGGGGGGTGCGGGGCGGGGGGAGGTATTTGGGGGCGAAGGGGATGACGTCACGCGGGGTGGGGGGGCTTATCAGTTAAAATTCCAAGAAAAGCTTATCTTATCATTACAAATTCCAAGAAAAGCTTATCTTATCAGTTCAAATTCCAAGAAAAGCTTATCTTATCAGCTCAAGTTTCATGATATGTTTATAAACATATCAAGTTTCAAGATAAGCTTATCTTATCAGTTCAAATTCCAAGAAAAGCTTATCTTATCAGTTTAAATTCCAAGAAAAGCTTATCAGTTCAAATTCCAAGAAAACTTATCTTATCAGCTCAAGTTTCAAGATATGTTTATAAACATATCAAGTTACAAGATATGTGCGTATTGCATTATGCGGTCACCCCGCGGTACCTCCCCCATAAACGGCGAGTCTTTATTGTCTCTTCTAGGAAGAGATACCAGCGCCGAAACTCGGCAGCTAGAATTTATAAACAATATAAACCAAACAGCGTATTATGTTACAAGAAGCGCCGACAGCGCGAATTGATAAACATGTAATGATTTATCTGCGCTTATCGACGAACGTGTCGTGACACGTTTGTATAAACAAAACAGCATACTGCAGGTCGCTTTGGCGGTACCACCCCCAATACGCGGAATTACGAGCGCCGATATCCGGCTGCTGGAATGTATAAACAGATATTTAATATAAATATCAAATAATTAAAATGAAGTCGCCAGTGATGAGTAAAAATATAAAATTTATTAAAAAGCGACCTGACTGGCCAATACAAAAATTTTTAACACGACGTTTCGGCCTTTAAGTACGGGTCCTTATCAAGTGTGCTGTAAAAATTAATGAAAAATTGTATATTAACAATGAGAAACGAACCGCAATTTACGATGTAATGTACAGAATAATTATAAGAGCGTTACCTTTCAAGCTGTCAAAGTAAAAGCCGTGATATGACTAATGTCGAAGCAGAAGACATGTATGTAAAATTACCATGTCTCGCGTCCAAAAAACATAAACATTACAAAGACACAGGAACGAAATTTACAAAAAACAAACAACAAGCAATCAAACTGTGTATTAACGTGTCATACAGGGTGTTCAAAAAGTCCCGGACCGGTTGAATAACTTGTAAAGTAGGCGTCGCACTGAAAAATGGCCTAGATAAAAGTTGTAGGAAATATCCCTGGCTATCTGATGGTGACCTTGGCTGTAACTTTGGCCTTGACCTTCAAGGTCATTTGAAAATTAAATCGATTTTTTTAAATGGAACGCCATATTTTTGACCCCGGAAATGAATAGAGCGGAAAATTTTACGTTCAGATATGACCTTGACCATTTTAAAAATTTGACCTCTGATAGTTGGCAAGGCCTCCATCCCAGCCGGTTAAGGCAAGGTTGGGTGATGCCCGGCCAGTGAAGGCAAGACTGACATCAATCCCAGCCGGTTAAGGCAAGGTTGGGTGATGCCCGGCCAGTGAAGGCAAGACTGACATCAATCCCAGCCGGTTAAGGCAAGGTTGGGTGATGCCCGGCCAGTGAAGGCAAGACTGACATCAATCCCAGCCGGTTAAGGCAAGGTTGGGTGATGCCCGGCCAGTGAAGGCAAGACTGACATCAATCCCAGCCGGTTAAGGCAAGGTTGGGTGAAGCCAAGCAATTGCTGCAAGATTGGAAGTTATTTATTTGAGCAAATGTTCAAAGTTTTCGCCCCCAGCTGTCTGGCAATACGCTATGCGGTTGTAAAATCCTGCTATAGCTTGGCGAATCATGTCTGCATCAATGGCAATGATTTCATCTATTATTCTCTGTTGAAGTTCATTGAGGTTTGCTGGTTTCGTTCGATATACCCTATTTTTGAGGTAACCCCACAAAAAATAATCAAGCGGTGTAAGATCAGGGGATCTGGCTGGCCATTCTATAGCTCCTCTTCTCCCTATCCACCTTGCTGGAAATACTGTGTTTAAGTAGGCACGAACATTTCGGCCATAATGAGGAGCTGCACCATCTTGCTGAAACCACGTCTGATGAAAATCATCGCCCACAATTGCCTGAATCGCCGGTATGATTTCATTTCGCAACATGTCTTCGTACTTCACCGCAGTAAGATTTCCGTCAATAAAAAAAGGCCCAACTATTCTGTCATTAATAATCCCGGCCCAGACATTCAATTTTTGAGGATATTGAGTACTGCGAGTATCAGACATCCATCTTGGATTGTTATCACTCCAATACCTAAAATTATGTCTATTGACATTGCCATTAAGTTCAAACGTAGCTTCGTCTGAAAATAAAATTCTATTCAATAAATATCCATCAGCATCTATTTGGGCCATCATCAATTCACAAAACTGAATGCGTCTATCAGGATCATCCTCAAGCAGTTCATGTACAAGTTTAATTTTGTATGGATGGAACTTTAATTTTTTTTTCAAAATATTATGTGTAGATCCTACACTAATATCATGTTGCTGATTTAATTTCCTAATTGTACTGTGACGATCTTCAGTAATTGAAAGAGCAACATCCAGCTGCTTTTCTGGACTAGTTGCTGTAACAGGGCGACCCGATCTAGGGAGATCCTTTACACTTCCACTCAAATTGAAACGTGCAATTGTTCTTTGTACAGTCGATTTGGATATCTGTTCACCTTCTACCCTAAAAGTATCGTTGAATAAAATCTGTACATCTTTATTAGATCTCGTCATATTTCCATAGCCTTTTATCATAAGAATAAGTATTCGCTCACGTTCAGTGAGAGGAGCCATGTTATCTTAAGGTGTAGGAAAAATCCAAGACGTTCAAGCAAAAAATAAAAAAATAACAACATGAACAGCGATACAGACGCCTGATATAAAAATTACAGAGATGAGCTATGAAAAAAAGCAGCTCTATCAAAGAAGAAAGTCACACACAGTTCTTGAAAGTAATAATGAAATGGCAGAAGCAAGAAGAGTACTCAATGATGAACATTCAAATTGATGAACTACTAATATTCACATTAGCGTAAGTAAAATAAACCCGATTTAGAGATGTAATTACTGCAGTCTCACAACTCAATATTTAACCGGTTAAGTGGTAGGCTGTTTTCTAAATTTCGTGCCAAAAGTAGTAGACGACAATTGTTAACTAAAATACACCAAAATTTGTTTCTGGGGGTTTTTTGAGTTGCTGATTTCGAATCTGAAATCAATTTAAGATGGCAGACAAATCCAACATGGTAGACTAAAATTCTTAATTTTCTCGAATTTGGACTGAAAACTGTTTCGGGTTTTTGAGATCGCTGGTTACGAATTCAAGATGGCAGATTCAATATGGCGGTCAAATCCAACATGGTAGACAAAAAATTCTTAATTTTTTCGAATTTGGACTGAAAACTGTTTCGGGTTTTTCAGATCGCTGGTTACGAATCTGAAATCATATTTTGAAAATTCAAGATGACGGATGCAATATGGCGGTTAAAGATTAAAGTCTAGGTCACAGCCAATGTCACCATCGAATAATCTACTTTTGTCTTGGTCATTTTTCTGTGCGACGCCTACTTTCAAGGTATCAGGCCAACCTGTACTTGATCCTGCCTTGATCATCGCTCGACCTTCAGAGATCAAATTTTTAAAATGATCAAGGTCATATCTGAACGTAAAATTTTCCGCTCTATTCATTTCCGGGGTCAAAAATATGGCGTTCCCTTTAAAAAAATCGATTTGACCTTCAAATGACCTTGAAGGTCAAGGCCAAAGTTACAGCCAAGGTCACCATTAGATAGCCAGGGATATTTCCTACAACTTTTATCTAGGCCATTTTTCAGTGCGACGCCTACTTTACAAGTTATTCAACCGGTCCGGGACTTTTTGAACACCCTGTATATATATTATATGTAATTATATATAATTATATTATATATTATATATAATTATATATTATTATTATTAACTAATTGGTAATTTTTTATCGCTAGTCAAATAAATTCGAATAGAGAAATTTTTACAACTTGACCAATACCAGCAAATAAACGGGCGAAGTTGGAAGAATATTTTTTAGGGAGAACGTATCTCTTGGTTTGAGATTACAAGATTCCCTTAATCTTCCTCCAACCATACCGTGAATAAATAGGCTAGAAAAATATAGGTCCGAAAAGTCGCTGAAGCAGGAATCGAACCTGCGTCTTTCGCTTGCCGGGCGACTGCTTTAACCATCTAAGCTATTCAGACCCTTTCGATCCCATATTTTTCAATTGCCTTTTAATAGATGTTAGTAAACAATAATTTGAGAACGTTTTACCGGCTCTCGACGGTGAAAGATGTAAATTCTAATATTGTGTGTTAGCTCCATAATTAGGTCCAGGAGCGAGTTAAATTAACTAATTGGTAATTTTTTATCGCTAGTCAAATAAATTCAAATAGAGAAATTTTTACAACTTGACCAATACCAGCAAATAAACGGGCGAAGTTGGAAGAATATTTTTTAGGGACAACGTATCTCTTGGTTTGAGATTACAAGATTCCCTTAATCTTCCTCCAACCATACCGTGAATAAATAGGCTAGAAAAATATAGGTCCGAAAAGTCGCTGAAGCAGGAATCGAACCTGCGTGAAAAATATGGGATCGAAAGGGTCTGAATAGCTTAGATGGTTAAAGCAGTCGCCCGGCAAGCGAAAGACGCAGGTTCGATTCCTGCTTCAGCGACTTTTCGGACCTATATTTTTCTAGTTTATTTATTCACGGTATGGTTGGAGGAAGATTAAGGGAATCTTGTAATCTCAAACCAAGAGATACGTTCTCCCTAAAAAATATTCTTCCAACTTCGCCCGTTTATTTGCTGGTATTGGTCAAGTTGTAAAAATTTCTCTATTTAAATTATTATTATTATATAATATTATTTATTTATTTATTTATATATATAAAATAGCGTATTCTAGATCCTGAGTTAATTAACATGAAGCAACAGCGTTCATTACAATGTTGACTTAAATCTATACAATCAGGTCATCGACCTCAAGTCAATGTTATCTTTATAGCTTTTTATTTACAAATATACGCAGAAAAAATTAAATACATGTAAATAATGAAGGAGGCATGCATCTTATGGTGAAAGTAAGATATTGTGATATTGGACACTTTTGATAAATGGCGCCTCGTAGAGGTCAAACGGTCAATTATTGCGGGTTGTGCCCATGGAAACTTTTCATCAGGATGACAAAATGTACAACATATCAAATTTTCAGCCAATTCCACCGAAATCCAATTTCCATAAGGATTGTGAGGGGTCCTTTTGTTAGATGCTAAATGTCGCGCTATTAATAATAAAGGGCGTGTTCTTCCACCTTCCGATGAAGTTTATCAGACAATTTCAAAATTGATGACAGATGAAGGATCGAGGATCACGCCAAAGCATATCCATACGATCGTTAGCAACAATCGTCATGGTTTCAGAGATTATATTTTAAAAACATTTGATATTCGAGAGCAAGAATTGACCATCTCCATAAACAATAACGACTTCAATGTAACAGAATGTGTAGATCAGAGTATAGATACTCAGACCAGTTCTACCTCGATTAATATTAATTTTGTAATATCACCAGAAAAATGGCACGCCATCCGACCCCAAAAGGAGAT